>OW679195.1:19731272-19883353 GCA_940337035.1 Agriotes lineatus | reverse complement strand
TTGCTTCAAAATACTATTTTTAATCCTAATTGCTTTTGATAATAATTAATGCGTTGCTATGGTATTGTTTATCAATGAATACTTCTTTTATTTTCACTAACTAACCCATTTACTATTAAACACAAGTTTATATAATACGACTTCGAAGGGACGACAGCATAGTTGCACAGTTCGCTCTGATCTCGTGTCCCCTCGTCCATTCCGGGCGGCTGTTGGGATGCGCCCCAACCACCGCTGTTGCGCATGTCCTGCTTGTACTTAATTGCCCAACAGTAACTGCATTTCACACAAATAACGAAATAAACATACTGCCCGCCTTGAAAGCAGGGCTTTCAATACCAAAAAAAATCAGTTACATATTGGAGCAACTAAAAAATTTAACAGTGGAACACACATAAAAGGATATATACATATACAATTTTTGTGTTATATAGATACAGTTCATGATTGTCTTTGAATTGCGTCACTTTCTTCTTCAATAGGCAACACACGCGCCTTTGCTACGGGACGTTTAACAATTGCCGTGGATAACTTTACACTAACCACCCTGACGATGCCGTCGTTGCCTGGATGTAGATCGACAATTCGGACTAGTTGCCATTTCAATGGCGGCAGATTGTCGTCTCGAAGTACTACCATGGATCCCTTTTTTAACGTAGAGGGACTTTGTTGCCTCCATTTGGTCCTGGTTTGTAAAGTGGCAAGGTATTCCTTGCTCCACCGACGCCAAAAATGTTGAGTGAGCTGCTGAACCCGTTGAAACCTAGATAGCCGATTTTCCGAGATCTCCATCACACTAGGGTCCGGAACGGCAACTAGGGATTTTCCAATCAGGAAATGTGCGGGAGTTAATGGATTAAGGTCAGAAGAATCATTGGATAGGGGAGACAATGGTCGTGAATTTAGGACAGCTTCAATCTGAGTCAGCGCTGTATAAAATTGTTCAAAAGTTAAATGAGCATCGCCAAACACCTTTTTTAAATGGGTTTTTGTTGATTTTACACCAGCTTCCCAGAGCCCTCCAAAGTGGGAAGCTCTTGGGGGTATAAAATGCCATGATATACTCTCTTTGCTAAGTACATTTACTATAGAGTTCTGAGTAAGTTCAGAGGTTAAAAATTCATATAAAGTTTTAAGTTCCGTCTTTGCTCCTGCGAAATTAGAACCATTATCTGAATAGATATTTTGAGGTTTCCCGCGGCGTAAAGTGAAACGTCGTAATGCGGCTATAAAAGTTTCGGTAGTAAGATCACTGACAAGTTCTAAATGTATGGCCTTTGTACAAAAACAAATAAATAAACAAACATATCCCTTTGTTAACTTGGCTCTTCTTGAATATTTGTTTTTAATAAAAAACGGACCTGCGTAATCTACTCCGCAATTATAAAATGGAGGATTTGGTTCTACTCGATTTGTTGGGAGCATGCCCATCAAATATTGCGATCTGGTGGGATTGCAACGGAAACATTTAATACAACTTCTTAATACTCGTTTGACTGTATTTTTTCCAGAAACGGGCCAGAAGGTTTCCCTTAAAGATGATAAGACTATCTGAGTTCCCCCATGAAGCAATTTTTCATGCTCGTTTTTTATTATTAAAGTGGTAAGCATGTGATTTGATAGCAAGACTATCGGAAATTTTTTATCATAAGGTAAATTTGAATTACCTAACCGTCCGCCTACTGTTAATTCATTTTCACTGTCCAAAAAAGGATTAAGCGGCAACAAATGGCTCTTTGAATTGACCGATCCTGTTTTGTTTATACTCTTTATATCAATGTAGTAAATCTGATGCTGCGCAATTTTAATTAAAGTAATGAGAGTCGTAGTTAATTCTTTAACGGTTATAGGTCCGCTAATTTTATCCCTTCTTTTACGAAGATTTCTAATAAAACGTAAACAATATGCAAAAACTCTTTGCAATTTAACTAAATTTGAGTATCTAAAGAATAGGTCAAACTCATTTGATGTCGTTACTAAACAAGTAATTTTACGAATTTCTAAATGTTCTTGGTTTTGCTCAGGCCAAGTAGAAGAATCGTTTTCTAACCAAGATGGTCCATGCCACCACAATTTTGATTTAAGTAGTTCCTGCGGAGTAGTACCACGCTATATTAAATCAGCAGGATTATCATTAGACCGAATGTGATGCCAATGATTTGGTTCAGTGTAATTTTGAATTTCAGAAACTCGGTTTGAAACAAATGTTTTCCAGCGATTGGGTGAAGATTTGATCCAATGAAGTGTTATAGTTGAATCACACCAGTAAACAAATTTTGAAAATTCTAATTTAATATTTTGGCGCACCTTATGACCTAAATTGGCCAATAAAACTGCTCCACATAATTCGAGACGTGGCAGGCTAACGCTGTGCAAGGGGGCTACGCGTGATTTCGAACAAAGTAAATTTATCTCACAATTTTTATCTTTATCAATTGATCTTAAATAAATCGCCACGCCTATGCCAGCTTCGCTAGCATCTGAAAATGCATACAATTCGATTTCAATTGCATTGTTACATAGAACATGCCTTTTTATTCGGAGATTATTTATAAATTAAAGATTATCCGAGAATCTAATCCACCTGGTGTGCAGTTCCATTGGAATGGATTCATCCCAATTTATTTTACATTGCCACAGCCTTTGGATAATAAATTTTGCAATTATAGTGACTGGACTTAGCAATCCTAAAGGGTCAAAAATTTGAGCTGTAATAGATAATATAGTTCGTTTGGTCACTGCGTGATTTTGATTTTTTAGCATGACGTCGTATTGAAATATATCAGATACCGAATTCCAACAGATGCCTAAAGTCTTTGTTTGCTCTTTTTCGCAAATAGGTAATACTACTGATTGTGAGTTTAAATTATCGCGGATTGTATCTAATATATCCGTGTTATTTGATGACCACTTCCTTAATTCAAATGCAGCGGAATTTAAAATATGAGTTAATTCAAAATAAATTTGTTTAACTTCTTCAATCGAATTAGCTCCTGTCAATAAATCATCAACAAAAAAATCATCCCGCTAAATATTTGAAGTTTGTGGATAAGAAGCAGCATTCTCTGACGCTAATTGGTGCAAACACCTTATTGCTAAAAAGGTGCGGAACCTGTCCCATATGTTACTGTGTTTAGTTCGTAGCATTCTATGTTTTCATCCTCATTAAACCTAAAAAATATTCTTTGGAAACGCCTATCATCTTTGTCAATTAAAATTTGTCGGTACATCTTCGTAATGTCGGCACTAATTACGATTGAATGTTTCCGAAAACGGATTAAAATAAAAAATAAGTCATTTTGTAGAACTGGGCCTACCATTTGAGTGTCATTTAGTGATATTCCTGTACTGCTCTTCATACTACCGTCGAATACCACACGAATTTTTAAAGTCAAGCTTGACTCATGAATAACGGCATGGTGAGGCAAATAAAACCTTCCCTGTGAATCATCGTTGTCGTCAGCTACTCGTGTCATATGGTTTAGGTGTTTGTATTCTTCCAAGAATTCACAATAAAGTTGCTTTAGAGCAGGATTTTGCCTGAACCCTTTCTCAAGGTTCTGAAAACGGCGTACAGCCAGGCTCCGTGAGTCGCCTAAAGCGCTAACATTTTCCTTGAACAGTATTTTTACGACAAATCTACCTAAAGCATCCCTTTTCGTTGTTTGCACAAAACGACCTTCACAAAGTTTCTCCTCTAATGACATTTTACTAAAGTTCTGGCTACAATTTTCTAACGACAAGAATTTTTCTACCTGGCGCTCTAAGGTAAAGTTATTTTCAGATTCAACTGAGACAAAATGATTTCTTGAAGTAATAGAATTGAGCTGATCATTTATAGGTCCAGCGATTACCCAACCTAGCTTTGTTTTTTGCAAGGCAGGAAGTCCCTTACCTAAATTGATTTGTCCTACTGACAATAAAGTGTAAAATACTGATGAACCGATTAATAAATCAATATTATCAGATACGTTGAAAGAGCTGTCTGCTAACAGAATGTTTTCAGGAATACCCAATATACTTACATCAAATGATTTTGATGGTAAAGGCTCTGTAATTTTCGATAAAACCAAGCACGCAAGAGAGATTTTATAACTTCCGTGTTGAGCATAATTATATATTTACATTTACCATATGAGTAATATTAAAATTTGACTAACTGAGTCCTGAAACAGCTACATTTATTTTAGATTTTTTCAAATTTAACAATGTACACATTTTATCAGTTATAAAATGGGATTAAGCCCCGGAATCTAACAACAAACGACATTCATAGAGCCGTCCTGCATTGTCTTTAACATTTACTCTAGCTGTTGAAAGCAAACTTTGCGGAAACCTTTTAAACGAACAATGATTGACTAGTACTACCGATTCGGAATTGTTTTCTTGTGCTTCCGGCGCGCTGCTTATCAATGGTTCATTATTGCTACATTTCTGTAAAATTCCATTGTTTGTACTATTTGTTCTTGTATATTCAAGATGTAGTAGAGTGTTGTGTTTTTTGTAGCATTTTCTACATCCATTTGCTCTACAGTCGCAAGTAAAATGACCTTTTCGCAAACAATTGATGCACAAATGGCGGTTTTTGGCCTCGCTAATTCTGTCTGGAATCGATAATTTTGAAAATTCTTCGCAAATGTATATAGTATGAGCATTTTTATAAAATGCGCAGAGCTGTTGTTGGTTGGTTGCTAACATTACCTTGGAATGAATGGTATCTTTTCTGGGGTTATAGATTGCGTTACTATGTATTTCTAATTTATTAAGTTTTATTGTTTCTAGAATTTGACACTTATTTTTAAAAAATGTATTTAAATCATTCATATTTGGCCATTCTTGGGGTAATTTGGTTGATTCCCACTCTTTGCGCGTTACAGGGTCTAATTTAGAAACTACAATATATACAAGCAAATCATCCCATGTATCTGTAGGTAAACCTAAGTTTTTTAATGATCGAGTATTTTTAGTAGCAGTATCGAAAAGTTGTCGTAAACTTACGTGTGATTCTTTTTGAATGCGTTGAAATTCAACGATGGATTTAATGTAACTGTTTACAATTAAACTTTTATTTTCGAAAAGCTCCCGGAGCAAATCCCACGCAATATATAGTAATTTGATGTTGAAACTTCTAAATTTTGAATTGTTAGAGCTGCTTCATTTTTTAAAGAGCTTTTTAAATAATAAAATTTTTGTATCTCAGATAAGGTATTGTTTTCGTGTATTAGCGCCTTAAATGAATCATAGAATTCTTGCCATTGATCGTACAAGCCCGTGAAAGAAGGCAAATTTATGGTTGGAAGACGAATATTATTTGAATCAGCTTGTGCAAAGGACGTGCTGTTTGGTGGATTTGAAATTGGATTGATTTGTTTTGGTTTGCGATATAATGAAATTATATTTTTTGCTTTTGAAGTTACCTCAAAATAACTGTCTTCAAATGATTCTAATTCGGGATCATCGCTTTCATCGGTATAATCAATGTTAGAAATAGTTTTAATTTGTAAATGTACTTCGCAAAAATTAGCTAGTAATGGTTCACTCTTTTCTAAACGGCCTTCTAATTCCGTTATAATTGAATCATTTAATTCGCTTACATCGATTTTGTTGCAATGTTTTTTAAAGTTAGTGAGGGTGGTTTTTAAATGACTCCTTTTTATTTTTAAAGTTGCTAAGTTTTCCATGCTGGACTCAGAATTAAAGGGGATATATGAGGAATAAAGAATGGAACGTACTTACAAAGGAAATTGAAATAACCCCGAGCTGCAGGTCTCTTGCTGGTGGACGACCTCACTTCTCGTTTCGTGGAAGGTAGCACCGCTTGGAACAATGGACAGGCCTCGTGGTTTTCTTTGTTGATTTGAAGTATTTTCTTCCTAGGTTTTTTTTCTTGTTTACAATCCGGCTCGAAGGACCATGTTTATCAATGAATACTTTTTTTATTTTCACTAACTAACCCATTTACTATTAAACACAAGTTTATATAATACGACTTCGAAGGGACGAGCGCATAGTTTCACAGTTCGCTCTGATCTCGTGTCCCCTCGTCCATCCCGGGTGGCTGCTGGGATGCGCCCCAACCACCGCTGTTGCGCATGTCCTGCTTGTACTTAATTGCCAAACAGAAACTGCATTTCACACAAATAACGAAATAAACAGGTATTGCGTAAAGTTGTTTATAGCTTGTAAATATTCTATATTGGATTCAAATTTAAATTTACATCCTCAGCGAGTATTTATTCACTCGTTGCCCTTAGCAAATATAGTATTTTATTAAAACAGTATTAACAGCATTTTTTCTTTTAAGTCACAATAGCAAAATCGAAATTAGTAGAAAGTGTTGGATAACTAATTTTAAATAATCATATTATCTGGTTTTGTGTTAATTACCAAACCACACGTAAGTATTTTGTTAATTGCCAGAAATTGTGAACTGTTTTAATCACTATTGGAAGTAACATTTTACCACCTCGGTGGCTCAGTGGATAGAGTGGCCGGCTTGCAATAAGAAAGTATGCAGTCCGAATTCGTGGATAGGCGGCGGTTTTTGCGTAGTCCACTGGATCGGTACTGAGCCGAGGAATGCTGATATGCAATAATTAACGTCGCTATCCTCTGGTGACTGGTCTGTAATGTAAAGAAACAAGACTACAAACACAAAGCACGTGACATGGAGGCGCACAACGGGCTCACATTGAGGCCTAAGTGCACGTAAACCTGGATCATCCTCCACCCTAAAAATCCAAACATCTAAAGTAACATTTTGTCCAATTTCATTATTAAAAACACAGTTTTACAAGCGGATGTTGAAAAAATTAATAACTAAAATGGGAGTCAGACAGAGAGGTATTATCTCGTCAAAACTGCTTACATTAATTATGGAAAATATCTTTGCTGAAACTGCAACGAGTTTTGGTATCCCTCGGCTGAGGTGCCTATTTTCATACTTAAAAGATAAACCAAGTTATATTTTCTATATTTTATTATTGTAAATTAGCTTTAATCAGTGTATTCTAGAATAACAACGGTGCGTAAAGCTGATCCTAAGGTATAAGTGTATTGTAAAGTTTAATTCGCGTGTATAGCGATAATGCAAGTCTAAGCCTGTTCACCGGACATGGGGATGGTCCAAGCACCTGTCGCTGGCTTTTTTCGAGGCCAGCTTTAATGGTTTGCCTGAAGACGAATTAACTAAAAGCGTTGTGAGACTTGCAATAAATAGTTTCTGCACACTAGTTTAATGAATCAAAGGAACTCAACTTCGACAAATACTAGGTGAACATACAAAATTGTGAAGCAGTTCGCGGACTACATTTTAGGAGGCGCCAATTTAGCACTCCTAGAGGGCCTTCCAGCAATCGGAAGTTTTCCAGCATTGAGTATGTTGGCTTTCTATGTATCACGCCATCCAAAGTTTGGAAGATGCAAAGTGAGGCGAATCTAAGTCAAAGGCACGCAGCAGTTCCCAACAACCCAAGGAAAGTTTGCTAATGTTAAAAATATTTACAGTCAAAACGCGACAAGGCTTGCATTCAACTGTGTGAAGCGTTTACAAACGCGAAAGAATGTGTTTATTAGTACAAAATCGCCCCTAATTTTTGTGCATGCAAGTGCGACTACAGCCGGCTTTAGGGCAGGGCCGTCTTTCAAGAGATTTTTGATATATGCGTTCTTAAAGAAAATTGTTTTAACACTATTTTTGATATTGTTTTATATATTGTAATGATATACACAGGAGTAAGAAAATCAATTTTAGAAAGGATTAAGGGAATACAATAGTTCTGGATTAAAAATGGAGGGTGAGTTACCTCACGCGCACTTAGGCCGCATTAGGTGGGCCCATTGTGCTACCTCCCAGCAGCTCTCCAAGTTGGGTATCACTCAAGCCATCCAATCTTTTGAATGTACTTAAGGACGACCGCAACTGGAGTGTTGCTAATTCTGGCCATGTCGGGCCAGAAGTCCCCCAACATGGATCCTCTGACTCTTGCGAGAGCTGGACAGTGACACAGAACGTGTTCTGCTGTCTCGTCATGCTCGTTGCATCCGCGACAGTTTGGGCTGTCCACCAGTCTCATCCTGTGCATATGTTGGTTTAGAGTGCAGTGTCCAGATAGGATACCCACGACTAGTCGAAGGTTCCTTCGGGACAGTTGCAAGCAATATTTGGCTGTCTTTGGCGAGGGCGCTGTAATAGCAGCCCGTGCTTGACGACAGCTTTGCATGTTAACCCATCTTCGTATGAAGCTGTTTAAGGTTTCTTGATATAGCATAGAGCTTAATATTGTCAGGGATATGGGGATTACGGGTTCTGGCCCCCAGAGAGGTTGTCCGGAAGCCAGTCTCGCAGTCTCATCAGCCTCCTCATTGCCGTAGTTACCGTCATGTCCTTTCACCCATACAAGAGAAACAACATTATTTTTTGAGATATCTTCGAGAGCTTCACGGCACTGCAGTACCACACCTGAGGTAATTGTGCAACTGCCCAGGGCTAGTAAAGCGGCTCTACTGTCACTGAAGATACCAATACATTGATTCTCGATTTTCCTTTCAAGAATTGCTTTTGCACCATGCATTATTCCAATTACTTCCGCTTGAAAGACAGTGGCCATTTTGCCTAGTGGTATGCTTTGACGGAGGTTCAGATCGTCAGAGAAAACTCCGGCACCTGTTCCGTGCTTTGTTTTAGATCCATCAGTAAAGATGGATATATCTATATGCTGGGTAAACCCGGCATTTTCATAAACGTTAAATTGTCTATTGAAGGCATATTGCAGAGGGAGGTAGTCCACCATGGCGTCCAGAAGAGGGATCTTGTCGACGGCCTCATTCAGAATGCGGGTATGCCTGCCTCCCTTGCCTGCTGTGTGCCACAGCCCTTTGTAGCGCGTACTTCCTCCACAAAAAGATCAAGTGGTGGAAGGCATAAGATCACCTCTAAAGCGGCTGTAGGGGTTGAGCGTATAGCACCTGTAGAACTAAGACAGGCAAGACGTTGCACATGTCCTAGTTTACTTGCTGCCGTAGCCTGTCTGACCCTGGGCCACCAGACAAGTGCTCCATAACATAGCATGGGCCTAATCACGGCAGTATACAGCCACAAGGTAATTCGGGGAGAGAGTCCCCAGGATTTACCTAAAGCGCGGCGACACTGCCAGAATGCCATGCATGCTTTTTCAGTTTTAACTTTTAAATGTTTCTCCCAATTCAGCTGTCTGTCAAAAATAACTCCCAAGTATTTGACATTGTCTGAAAAGCTGAGAGAAGTGTTGAATAGGAGAGGACTACGTAAAGGTCCCACCTTCCTTTTTTTTGTGAAAAGTACCATTTCTGTCTTCGAAGGATTGACAGAGAGTGACTGTTTATTGCACCATGTTTCTGTTATTCGAAGAGCTGTCTGCATCAAGTTACAGAGCGTGCCCTCGAACTTGCTAGTAATGAGGATGACGATGTCATCCGCATATCCAGTAGTATAGAATCCAGCATCATTGAGTGTGCTTAGAAGGCTGTCTACCACTGTATTCCACAGTAGTGGAGACAGAACCCCCCCTTGCGGACAGCCCTTCGTCACAACACCTCTAATGGAGTTGCCTCCTATATTAAATTGTACTGCTCTCATCGTAAGCATGCGTTTTATCCACTCACAGAGAGTGGGTGCCACACCATGCCTGCGTAAGGCAGAGTTCATGCTCTCAAATGAAGCCTTGTCAAAGGCTCCTTCAATATCAATGAAGACTCCCAGAGTGGACATTTTATTGTCTAGCGATCTCTCAATGCGGTTCACTACAGCATGTAGCGCCGATTCAGTAGATCTCCCTGAGATATAGGCGTGTTGGTTCAGGTGCAATGGGTGTAAAGCCAGCATCCTTTCCCGTATTTCTCTGTCGCAAAGTCTCTCAAGCGTCTTTAGTAAGAAGGATGTGAGACTAATGGGACGATACGATTTGGCCTGGGTATAATCCGTACGCCCTGGTTTAGGTATAAAAACTACCTTCACTTCTCTCCAGCTCTCCGGTATATATCGAAAAGCGATACACGCCCGGTAGATGCGCACCAGGTGAACAAGCATCAGGTCCAGTCCCCACTGTAGTAGGGCTGGAAAGATACCGTCCACTCCTGGCGACTTGAAGGGGAGAAAGGAGTTTATAGCCCAGGTTACCTTGTCACCCCGTACGACCTGGTTTGCCACATTCCAATCCTCCTCTGAGGAAGGTGGAATGTTGGGTCTTGGCCATACATTGTCAGGGGTGACAATACAGCCTGGAAAATGTGTTTGAATTAGCACTTCCGCTGTCTCTTCGGGTTTGGTTGTAAAAGAACCATCCCCTCGCTTGAGACAGCCTGGCTGTTGGTTTGGATCCTTAGAAAGGATCTTCTTCAGCCGAGCCGCGGAGGCAGTGGTCTCTATGGAACTGCAAAACGTTTTCCAAGAGTCCCTTTGTCTCTGGCGGATTTCTTTTTTGTATAAACGTTTTTGGTCGTTATAGACCTCCCAGTCACTAGTAATTCTAGTTCTTTTTGCTTTGTTAAAGAGTTTGCCCAGTGTTGATTTCATCCTATCGAGTTTTGGACACCACCAGGAGGTTGTGCGACTCGCTTTGGATATCTTCAAGGGGCATGACGATTCGTAAGATTGTAGGATCGAGTTCTGCAGGATATCCACACTGATTTGCAAGTCCTCTACCTGATCAATCTTTTCTGGGAAAACCGAATCCGCCAGATGAGCTTCCAGATCTGTCTTGTAAGATAGTCTGTCAGTCCGCCTAGGGTTTCGATATTGTTTTGGTTGAGCTATAGTTCCAGATAATTTGAAACAAAGCCATCTGTGGTCTGACATAGACACAACAGGTGATACCTGCCAGCCCACAATATTATTGGCAATATCTGAAGAGGCCAGAGTGATATCAATCACGGTCTGGCTACGCGTTGTGACAAAAGTTGGTTCACATCCACGGTTCAGTATTTCTAAGTTTGTACTTATTAGGTACTCAAGTAAAAACCTACCTCGGGTGTTAATGCCGCTGCTACCCCACGAGACAATAGTTGAAAATAATATAGATCTATTTAAATATAAAGAGGGAATGTGAATAATTATTATGCAATTACAAAGTCAAAGAGAATTTATAATTGAGTGGAAACTGGCTATTTGAAAAACAGATGGATTCGAAAATAATAAAATATTTTAAAAATTAAGGTTTTAAGAGATAGAGTAACAAGGTCAACACATCACCAAGACACACAACTCACGCAATGGTTGTTGCGCAAGTACCAAAGGCGCGCTCCAACTCTGTATCCTGAATCCGGGGAAGTTGAGCATTGTACCGCCAGATGCCAACACATAGAGCACCAGCCTCTACACCGCAAGGTAAATGAGGTTACAGATTATACATACATACAAAAATTAAGGTTTGAAGAAAATGACAAATACTGAATTGTAATAAAATTGTAAAATTAGTAGGTGTAAATCAAATATTATGAGATAGAGTGTAAAAGTAGAAAAATTGAGATCGTTAAGGACTTTGTTTGGATTATTAAAATATAACAAATTTTGAAAAATGTAGCAGAAAGAATTTGGTATTAATATATTCAAGATGAACCCTATTTTATTGAGAAACTGTTTGGGTAATAAAAAGGGTGATAATAAAATTAATCTACAAATGTGAATAACTGGAGAATAACAATAAGTCAAGTTTATTGGAAAAGTAGATTTGACATAATACATTAATCGAGTTGGATGGCGTCGGGCTGTTTGGTGATGTGGGAGAGTTCCAGAGGAGAACCATAAGCTGGGAAGGCGCGTTCCGGGAAGTTGACAGAGGCAGTATTGTGGGTAGGTGTCTGCAGATTTGGTCTGAGAGCTGCATGCTGTGGAGAGGTGCTGATTCTGGACAGTTGGGACGTCTAGTATTCAGTAGGGCCTTTCATTGCAGGAAGGTGTGTGAGAGGTTGGATCAGCAGGCGAAGAGGGGCAGATTAGTTGACATCCTGAACATTTTTGAGACCAATTGAAAGGTGGGTGATTTGAATAGCAAGGTAATTACTGGAAATGGAAATAAAGACTATAAAACTAGATTAGTTATTAAAGAATTACTTACTGTTTTTAATATTGTTGTATACTAGAGAAACAATCTGGTAATTGTCATTTGAATTTCAAATCTGTTTTACATATAGTTGACATAAGTTATTTTGACTTATGAGAATGATATTTAAACATTTAGAACATCAACTTTCAGAAGTAAGCAATCTGGATAAAGGAATCCACCCCTGATTTTTCAGGAGCTAGCACAAATAATAATTATTGATATTCTGAACATAAATAGGGCAATTGTAATTTGACAAAATAAAAATATAATTCAAAGACATATTAATATCACTATACCTGAAAGTACATACATTATGAGATGGCATTAAGCCCACAACTTGGCTCTGTTTGCCGTGCAAGATAATTAACCGATTCAATAAAGCACACAGTTGGGGTATGTTGTATAATTGCAACTTTAAACTAAAATAAAATATTAAATGCATTGATAATGAGATGCGAGAAAGAGTAAATTAGTTGGAGAACGGCACACAAAGGCAAAGCATATTTCAAAGGGTTTGAATTGGCTTGAAAATACATTAATATAATTTAAAAGGAAAGGTCTGTGCACAGGTAAAGCCAGACCACATAAAATTTATTTCATACAAAAAGTTTGTTAGCTGCATTTTAAAAGGAACGTAGTTGTTAAGTAAAAGCAAAGGACAGTGAAAATAGTGAGCAAATCAGAAAGGTAAAGCAAGATAAAGTACAATATAATATAGAAAATTGCAAAAATCAATGCTAGAAGAAGGCAACAGAAGAGAAAAGATAGTGACGCGAAAATGGCGAACTCAAAAATCAGTGTATTTAAAAATAAAGTGCAATAGTGCATCGAACAATTCTAATTATAAGGTTAAAGACAATAATTTAGATTTAAAAAAACTATAAATATTAATTATGTACTCAAATTTACTTTCATTTGTAACCTTTCATTATCAGAATTAATTTACATTAACATAAGAGAATTAACAGTAACTTAGCAACCTGATGCTATTTTGTTTAAAACAAAAGAACAATTGAATTAACTTTCATTTAAAGTTTGTAGAAATTGTGCTCCATATTTAACTACAATTTTATAATAATAAACGAGCATTTTACCAATTAAAAAGTAGTTCATTGTATTGTGCCTAGCTCAGAATAACTGTGACAGTGTTTGTGAAAGTTTCCGCCACATTAAAATATAAAATTTCCCAATCACATTTGCGGCTGAGGTTCGGCAGCGAACACATGAAAAAACCGAAGTTCTATTACGAGCAAATTAGTCATTGGGGTTCAGAGATTGGCACTGCAAGTAATCAACAGAGTCTGCAAGAACGTCCCAACCAACGTCTGCACCTGGGGGGCATCTCCATCAGGAAATCGAAGCAGCATACCTACGAGCAGCTCCGAAGCCATCATTACGAGGTAGGATTAAGCCTGCAATTTGAGGGATAGGTTTGGGATAACACACCAAACTACAAGATAAAACTTTCCCGGAGAGGCCAAGCGTATTCCCAAGGTCCCAGTTAATTCGTGTTTTTCGAAAATCGAGTGGCGTCAGTATATTCTGCCGGATTTGGCGAGAACCGAAGCGTTCATAAACAATTGATAGAATTAACACGCCTTCTACGTCAGAACAAGCAAGAGGCGGTGACGTCATCCTAAAAAATAAGCAAGGGGATATGTTTTTATTAGTTGCCAAGCGTGGAAGATTCAAATAACTTACCTGACGCGTTTTTCACAAATATTCACTCTTAAACGTTCAAAAAATCGCTAACGCACTGGCGACATTTGGTGTCATTTGTCAGATTGTGAATTATATGATCTACTAAGAACCGGTGCAAGTCAAATAATCTAAAATTTATGGCAATAGTACAATTCTGATCCCACCTAAGAATATAGCTTGTGTTTTTGCAGAGAGCTAGAGTAAATAAATATTGCAATTAGATAAAAATAGAAAGATGGGCTTTTCAACCATTTTATTGATGTAATTAAATATTACATTTCATTTTTAAACAGCCTATAATTTATGACAGACAAGTTTGAGCACAGTAGTAAAATTATAAATTTGAGAAGTGTGTGATTACAAATTTGCCCTAAATTAACTTATTCAAATTTATTTAATATCTTATATTATAAACGCCGATGCCGGCCGTCCAGGCGTAAGCAGGCGCGCGCACACGCTGCATGAACGACCTGCATGCTAGCAAGTGGCGCGCGCGCACGAATGGCGAGACCGCATTTGTATTGTTAACGCTGGCAGGGCCGGATGTAGGCTGGCTGCCGCCTGGAGCAAGCATTTTTATTGTTAACCGTTTCTTTACGCTGACCGGGCCGACGTAGGCTGGCCACGAGTTCTAGTTATAATATAAGGCGCCACAATGTGGACCTTAGCATTATGTTGTATACTTATATGCGAGTTGATTCAGCTATCTCGCACTTAAGTTTTTCTAAAAGTTAATCTTAGTTTTCTTTATGTTTTTATCTCTTTGAAGTCAACAGATCTGTGGAAACAAATTGATTTTTTTTGTGAATTAGTTGAAGTCAGTTTCGCCTCGAGAATATTAGAGGAAAGAGGAGCTTTCTGTTTTTTAACAAATAGTGATTCAAATATTAGGGAATAAAAGACGTCTTATTCAAATTTAAAGTTACTACTTGAGGGGTTAAACAAAAGCTTCATTTCAGTTTGGTGCTCAACTAGGGGGCTGGACGGAAGTACCATTACAAGACTTAATTGAAATAAGTGAAAAGGAATAAATATCTGGAACATCTGTATAACCTCAGATTCGCTAACGATATCGTGATATTTGGAAAAAGACAAGAATCTTCACACAATTTCTGGACACCATCGTCATCTACCTTTTCTTAATTTTTCCATAGTTAAATAACTAGTATTGCTATAATCTATTCTTCCATTCTGCCAACCTCAGTTCTGTAATTACGATTTGTTTGTTCTTTGTTTGTTTGGCGATGTTGATATTGTTATTTTCGAAGAACTTCTTATTTTATATTTAAAATCGGAAAACCCCAACAATGGGCTCGGCAGGCGCATTCTACTTATGTTTGATCAATCCTAATAATCGTGTTGATATTTTCTATCTACTTGATGCATCCTGACAAAAAATTTTACATCTTCTAACATTTTAAGCAGGTAATTCTTCGTCATAACTGTGTTCTTATTGTATACAAAACGCAAATTGAATAAATGGTTTGTTTGAATTGCAATTTGACATAAAAGCTGCTAATAATACTTATAAACAGTGAACCCCGAGACTTCAAATTTATTTGTCCAAAGTACAATACTGCGGTGAGATCTGCAAATCCTTTTAGAAAAAGCAGCACAATGGCCGGCATGTTTGTGCTATAGAATTGCAATACAATATGAAATTATTTTCTATAATCCTATAACGCAAAAACCTATTTGCAATAGTTTTTATTGGAGCAGTAATTCTTGAACAAACTTAGAAATTGTCCTAAAGAAGACATTGAGTAAGTTAGGAGACCGAAAGGAAATGGTAATGACCGTGTCGGAGTGCCATCTCGGAAGCTACTTAACCGTGTCCTGCGGAAATGTAGAAACTCCTCTCAGAGTTTAGTTAACAACTGAAGCACATCTCCAGCGGCCAGAGCAGTCCTTCCTCGTCGCAGATAGTAGGTATGTCGAGAAACAAGTGTCTGAAAAGTGTTTTGATCACTCTCTCCTCGGTAAGCTAATATCAATTTTTCTTAAATAAATATTGGTGACTATTTTCCAAACTAGTTTTCAACCGGAAATGCAAGGTAAGATTAAATTTCGTTTTTCGTGATCGCTGCTCATGTCCATCACGCGTGAAGACGCAACAGCAGAAAATGTAAGTAAATTACGGTCTCATGTAATTTAGTTGGACTTTCGACATCGTCGTGTCTTTTAGCTGATTGTTTAGAAGTTTCGGATAATTAATTCTCTGCTGTTGGTTTTAAACCTAGAGAGATATTTGTGTTAAGGACAATCTTTAAGGGAGTTGCTACTAAATTGTTCTTGTAACCACCTCGTACCATTATAACTCCTTTTTTTAATTTGTCACAGTTTTGCTATTTCGAGTTGTTGCTAATCGCTAAGTGATAAACTAAAAATACATCTGTCAGTTGGGAAATTTTGTTGTCGAAGGCCACCAGCACCTTCCAAAACTTTCGGAATTTGAAAATCACTCTTGGTATTACATACGACAACTTTGAGGTAGGTAGCTGAAAATCTGCAAAGCAGATAACAGATCACTACTTAAATGGAAGGTTTTGCATGCACAGATAAAATCTCTACTTAACATAATTAATTATGTTGACATTAGAGCATCATATAATTAACACAATTATGATTGCGAGAGAAATCAGATGGGTCTCCAAGAAAGTGAAGAACCTGACGAAATTTCTAGCTATACGTTATTATTGCATTGTGCATTGTCTTCGGGTTAACAAGTGTGACAAGTATTTCATATAAAGGCAAACCCTAGGCGAGCTTTGTGTAGTTATTATAGATATCTCTGCAGTTGTTTAGTTGGTTAGTTCCTATTAAATTTACCCCCAAGATGAAATATTTCTACGTAGGGCTGTTATCGGCAGCTGCAGCCGTTTGCGTTTTAGCAAATCCCAAGAAGTACGTTTCGGGTGACGAAGAAAATGGGTATGTTTTAAATTTTTAACATTATTACTGGGAGAAATTGTTATTAAAAATGTTGGAAAACGTATAGTGAGTTCTGTAGGATGCTAGTGCTTTTAATATACGAAAAAGTTTTTTTAATTTTAGAGTGGTATAATGACTAACAAAAGAATTATTAAAATACTCAAAGCATTTCAAAAATTATTGCTGACGGGTTCCAGCAACGATGCATGCTAGAAAGATATTTCTAAAAATAGTGTTGCATAGAATTTCTATATAAAAATTTGTGAATTACCTTCAGAGTGGTGCTCAAAATTTTATAATGTAATAATTTTAAATTTATTTATATTTTTGTATTTTTGAAACGCTTTTCTAATGCGCTACAACCATAATTTAAACACTTGAACTCTCCAAGCACACAAAGAACCAGGTTGTGCAAAGCCGTAGAAATCACAAAAATACTCTTTCGACTAACACCAAGTAATTTATGTCCAGCAATTTGGAGCAATACTATATTGGGCAATTAGTATGGATTTGCAAGTTGCTAGCATTTAAAAATCTGTGTTAGGGTTGACAATGCGCAACTTACCCATAGTCTAAAAACCTAAAACAAATTAATGTTGATCTACAAAGACGACGTGGTCTAAGTCGAAATTCAACATTGTTTATATTAACAATTTTTCATGGACTGTAGCTTTCCGAACTTCGCTTTACTTAACCTTTTTGTTAAAGCTTCCAACCTAGCAGTCTGAGGTACTATGAAGCCAACCTTCCTGAAAACCAGCGAAACGCCTCCGCCAAGGTAGACGAAAAGGATAGCAAGGAATCGAACGCCATCAACCGTTACCAGAGGTTCGGCAACTTGAACATGCTTCCACCATCTGGATTCGGGAACACCGGGAGCGGGGTGCAAGGATACCCACCTCCTGGGGGAGTAGGCTACATGATGCCCATGAAAATCGACCTCGGGGGAGTAGCCCTGGGTGCTCTGCTGGGGCTTGGAGCTGTCTTGATTGCTCCCAAATTGCTGTCTGTGTTTCACATGATGGGACCTGCTTATAGAAGTAAGAGTGATGCGTGAGATTAAAGCCCTTGTAAATGTATTTTGCCTAGGCCTCGACAGTAACAATTCATCGTTTACTGAGATACTATCAAGACTTGATAACTCTTTGGAGGAACATAACATCGACAGCAGCTCCTGCATGCAGCGAATCATCTGCTCCTACGTGCACGAGGCACAGAAAAATACACAAAATGGGGAACCAAATACAATTGATCAAATAGTTTTGACTTTGTCCAAGTAAGTAGTTTGGTTTAATTCAGTTTGAGACTTTAAAAATGTCATTAACGTTACAGTAACTCTCTGTTTTCCTATATGCTGGACGGAAGTGCAATGAAACAAGCAATAGATATGGGCAAGCAGGGAGACTTAGAAAAATGCGCGTCCTTATACATGAAGTGTCCAGTCAGCCGAGAAAATATTATGCAAGTGATTGCAAGTTTGCTTCCCGCCTGAAAGGGCGGGAGTTTTTAAACACGTAGCAATGATTTAGTCACTAGTTGTAAGATGGCGCCAGCGCATTATGAGCTGTCAAAAGTGTCGTTTACTAAAAAATGTTGTAAACGTCAAACCTTCGTAAACGCAACAAATACGTGGCCAATTAATAAATGCAATAATAAAGTAATTATAATCCCGAAAGCGTTTTTATTTGAGTAAGTGTTCTATGTCCGTTCTTAACTAACAATGGGATTGTGCAAATGCCCAAAGAGGCGTGTTACGAATCAGTTCTGCTTCGAGCACCGGGTAAATGTTTGCGAGCATTGTATGGTTACAAATCACCCCAAAGTAAGTGCCTGCTCTTATTTCTATGACTTCTACTAAAGCTACGGTTTGCAGTGTATAGTTCAGTCATATATTCAATGGTTGCAAGATAGCGACTATAACCCAATTTGCGAACTGTGCGCGAAAGAACTAAACTTGGAAGACTGTATACGTTTAACCTGCTATCGTAAGTTCCTATATGTTGTAATATGCCCCATGGTAAGCGCAACAATTGCAGATGTATTTCACTGGTCGTGTGTGGACGCCTACTCGAGGCAACTTCCCCCAACGACAGCGCCTGCTGGCTACACATGCCCATCATGCAGATGCGCGCTGTTTCCACCCACCAATCTAGTCAGTCCCGTGGCAGATGTGCTCCGAGAGAAGTTGGCAGGTGTAAATTGGGCTCGGGCAGGACTTGGCCTACCATTGGTTAGTATCTAACCTTAAAATGCATCCCATAGGTATTGGACCTTATTACTGTGCAGTTATCTGAGGATCGAGAAATCAAGCCTTCCAACATAACGCACAACTTGTCAACTTCACCGAGCCCAAGTATTTCCCCTGCTCCTTCACATTCTGTGGTGCATGTCGAGGATCAGGGGGCGTTCAGTAGAGGAGCTAGCGATGCGTTCCCGGCCCCTGCACGCAGGCTCTTTCAGGATATTAGAGAAACGCAAGGGGTTACGTTAGATCACGATGAGGACAAGTATAAGAGGAGGCCTGCAGGGGAGTGGGTGAGGAGATGGTGGAAGTAAGTTGATCTGAATTGTGTATGAATGATATTAATGTGTTGTGATTTAGAAATGCATTGGGTGCTCAACCGCGTAGTAGAAGCGGTGGTTCCATTTATAAGCGATACTGCATGTTGGCAATATTGCTGGTTTTGGGTGTGATAGCGCTATTGCTTGTGATGTCTAGACTTGGCCGATATTCCACTGAGGACGATCCTAGTTTTGACCCTCTGCAGAACCCCAACATCCGTGTGCAGCCCTTAGATCAGCGTTCCATGTAATATCAAGCTAGCCATTATAGCAACTAAGTTTTAATTAATATGTAAGTTTAATTGAAAATACACTTATTTAAATTATACAGAGCTTGGGTTATTAAGTCAATATAGTGAATATTTTTATTTGGTGTTTTATTCGGTCTGTAAAAATCTGGTAAAAAATATAAGGAACTTTGGAACATCTTCGATTCATATTAAAGTAACGTGCAGCTGCGTTTTTTTTTCTTCGAAAATATCTCTTATTTCGATATTAAAGTTATTATCACTCTGTAATTGTGATGTCGCTGTAAGTATGTGCATAGTGTGTGATAAAGATCTAAATGCAAAAGATAGAGATAAATTTTACTTTACAATCAGCACGCAGTATTTCATCACGTAGCAAAGTTCGGTGAATTATCAACATGGACTGCCGTATTTCTTACTATTACGATAAGTACAGCGTACACAAGTGAGCAACCTTAAACTAATTCTGGAATTAAAACCGGAAATTGAAAAACTGAAAAGTTCTAATGAATCTAATTCTAATTACTTCAGCCCTAAAGGAGGATATTATACATAATATTTCAG
This sequence comes from Agriotes lineatus, assembly GCA_940337035.1. Lineage (NCBI taxonomy): Eukaryota > Metazoa > Arthropoda > Insecta > Coleoptera > Elateridae > Agriotes > Agriotes lineatus. The sequence continues at coordinate 19,863,267 of OW679195.1, read as the reverse complement.
AATGGCAACAGCATATGCAAAATATCGTGTATAATGTTGAAGAAAGCAACCCTAATTGGACGGATTCACATATCTTCGAAGATCTAATGAAAGTTAAGTCAATTATCACCCAGATCTCCAAAATGTGGACCAAAGATATTAAGGTTTACTAGCTAAAAAAATCTGTAAAGGGTGTACACGGAACTTCCCTCTTTCCAATTACATTGGGCTCCCGGGATCGCTCACACGCGTTCAGCCAGGCAAAAACTACTAATTACAATCGAATCTCATTTGAAGAACAACATAAGTGACAAAATAAAAAATGTACAACGTGTAATAAAAACTGTAAAATAATAGATAGCAATATTTTAGGAATTTAAAGTGTTTATTGTTGTCCATTGACTAGATAGTGTGTGTTCTTTTCAATGAAGATTCTCTCGCACAACAATTGGAAAACAGAAAAATTATAAACGTTAGAGGGAATGGCAGTTATAAGTGTAAAAATAAATTAAAAAAATTAAAATAGAAAAGCTCTAATTAGAAACATTTAGCTATGGTACATATTCAGACAAGCAAAATGTTCTGGAGTAGTAAATTATTTTTCTATAATCAAATTAAAAGTAGTAAATACATTACAGACCGGCAAATTCAACTCTGTTATTGTGCACATATTTGTTGATACCTTTTTAGATACATTTACTATAAGTTTTGTACATGAAACCAAATACGTTTTGTTTAAAACAATTTGTATTAAATATGCCAACCTTATTTTTAACACAAACAGGTTTTGTGCTATACAGAAGTGCCGATTGAGAAGAGTATTAGAAATACTCTTTGCAGATGATGTGTGTCTGGTCTAAAACTCGATGAAGGGACTTCAGGAAAGTATTAGTAGTTTGAACAACGCCTGTGTTAAATTTGGCCTACATATCAACTGCACCAAAACTGAGGTAATACAGCAAGACATGAGCAAAATGCGCATAAATCGTGAGCAGATAGACTAAAAAATTTATATCTTCATAAAGGAAGCTTCATCAACCTTTGGGCAAAAGAAACTGTTTAGTCACATGATGTCAAGATCTGCACAAAGCTTGAAGTCTATAAAGCAGTAATTGTACTGATACTTCTTTATGCCTTAGAAAGCTATAGTCTATAGACACCACATAAAACTAATTTCACCTGAAATGTCTACGAAGCATAATGAAGATCAGTTGGCAGGATTACGTAAGAGACTCGAATGTTCTTAGACGAGCAAAAATGCCAGGCATACAAGCAATGGTCATGCGTGTCCAACTGCGGTGGTGTAGGCACATACAGTAAAGAATGGGCCAAACTTCAGATATAGTTAATTTCGACAAAAATAAGCTGATTTACCCCAACTTACCTTGGTCCAAAAGTTAGTACTAACGTTGCTACAGGATGTCAAAGTTGAAAAAAATAAATCACATTTTTTTAATATCTTTCGATCACCTCCAGATAATTTCACGAAATTTTGTATCCGGAGGTTTTTTGGTATGAGAAATTCAAATTTATCAACGATTCGGTTGTATCCTCTAGAGGGCGCCACAAGCAATCATTAGGTAGAGTCCCTGTATATGAAAGAGTTGGGACATGTAGGGTGACTTGTTTTGGATCCACAAACCATGGAGTACCTGATTTTTGCCAATTTTAAACTTTATGCATACTTCTTTCAAACGAAACAACTGAAATATATCTTTGCTACATCACATGGTCCTTGATTTGTGGATCCAATGGCTCAACTCTTAGTACATATAGGAACTCTATCATTAGGACACTGTTAAACCGCTGCAACTTTTTTGTGCTGCGGTGTATGTCATTTTCGACTGGAAAAATCCTTTTCCCAATCTTTTCTGCTTAAAAAAGGTATATCTTATTGAACTCGCTACAAGCAACGGTTTACCATAAAAACCCATCCAAAGCTGATCATGAATGTAAATTATCCTAAAGTAAAGTCAGATTGTTGAGTAAATAATCGGCCATACTGCAACAGCGTAATAGTTAGACCATAATAAGTTGATTTACTTCACCTTACCCTAGTACCAAAGTCGATAATAACAAAGATACAGGATGTCAAAATATTTACTCAATAATCTGACATTTGTTTAGAATAATTTACACGCATGATCAGTTTTAGATGCGTTTTTCTGGGAAACCGTTACTTCTAGCGAGTTCAATAAGATATACCTTTTTTAAGCAGAAAAGATAGGGAAAAAAAATTTCCAATCGAAAATGACATACGCCGTGACACAAAAAAGTTGCAGCAGTTTAACAGTGTCCTAATGGTCGCTTGCGGCCAGTGTTGCCAACACTGGGAAATTCAGTTCCACTAAATGGGAGAACAAAATCCACCAGAATTCCACTAACTTTTTTTTTGTAAAGAAAAATAAACTACATATTTTTTAAAATATTGTTTTATTATACAAAATAGTAAATGCATCATAAACAGTGATAGAATTTGAATAAAAAAAAATACAAAAATATGTATTGTATTATCGATAACCTAATCTTACCTTGCAGTGTAGAGGCTGGTGCTTTATGCGCTTGCATCTGGTGGTACAATGCTCAACTTGCCCGGATTCGGGATACAAAGTTGGAGCGCACCTTTTGGGAAAAATAATTATTAAATAAAAATATCAAAATCGATATCTGGTCTCCCTTTTATAACCTTGGGCTACGCAAAATGCTAGAGGCTTTCCCAATTTTCTAATAAACAATTTGAAAAAAGTCCAGCTCGAATTTATAAGCGCCTACCGGCAATCATTCTAACATAATATAGCAGATATAGTTCTGCCGCTCGATAATGGAGGACCTATCGATATTTTTTTTAATTGTTATAAAACTTTTGAAATAAATCTATAAACAATATATACCCATTTTTAAATTTGTCCCGCATATATTTACACTTGAAATTAAAAACCTCATTCTACTAGATTTTCCACTATACCACTAACTAACAAATTTCGCCACTAGATGGTGCTCTTAATCCACCAGATTTAGTGGAAATTCCACCAAGTTGGCAACACTGCTTGTGGCGCCCTCTAGAAGATACAACTGAATCGTTAATCAATTTGAATTTCTCATGCCAAAAAACCCCCGGATACGAAATTTCGTGAAATTAGCTGGAAGTGATGGAAAGATAAAAAAATGTGATTTATTTGTTTCAACTTTGACACCCTGTAGCTCCGTTAGTACTAACTTTTGGACTAAGGTAAGTTGGGTTAAATCAGCTTATTTTTGTCGAAATTAACTATATCTAAAGTTTCGCTCATTCTTTACCGAACACCCTGTATATATTGAGACGCACTCAAGAGGACGATGACAAGTACAAACATTCCTATAAGTACCTGTGAAGAGAATGCTATGAACCGAAGTAAATGGCGAAATTATACAGGGTGTTTAGGGTCTTCTCTATATCCTTTTAAAGGGAAATACCACATCTCAAAAGGAGTCAATAAACTTTAAAACGCCTTGGTAAAAGTTGTCTAATAAGCGAGATAATAATTCTTTTAGTTTTTACAGTAAACGATTAGTTTGTTTTAACATCTAGTAATTTACTACTTAATCATCATTGTCCACCACAAAGAGTTACCTATCCCCATGTTGTATACAAAGTTTGGTTCGGCGTACCCGCGACCCTTTATACTCTGCAAGGTCCAAACCTTGACAAATTTCCGCCGCTGCCGCTTGCACCCAGTTGTAGAGATAAAAATAATGACATTTTTATTCAAAAAAAGATGATAATAAAAGTTAATTATTGATGACAACTTTACCTGTTAAATAAACAAACTTGATAACAATTGGGCAATACTGATTGAGTAGTAGATTACTAGATTTAAAAAAAAATTATCGTATAATGTAAAAACTAAAAGAATTATTATCTCGCTTATTAGACAACTTTTACCACGGTGTTTTAAGGTTTATCAACTCCTTTTGAGGTGTATTATCGTCCTTTAAAAGGATACAAAGAAGACCGTAAATACCCTGTATAGGTGGGCAAGTAGAGCACTTTGAACAAAATAGTCTCATACCGTGTGACAATAAAAGGGACGAGTTAAAAGAACGCCCTAGAAGCAACAGTAGAAGGCTTGCAGTGGAGCCATTTCTGTGACAGGACATTTTCAAGTCTTTATGTATGTACGAGTTATTGATCGATTTTTCAAGATTCCGACCCCGCTTGTTTATAACTTTCTTTAATAATTTTCCGCTTCAATTTAAGTGTATACCAAGTTTTATGCAGGCCGCTGCAACAGTTGCGCTCTGGCCTTGGGCCGTCTGGTTGAACACCTGTGTTTGGATATCGCTCGGCAGATGTTGCGAGCTGGCTATTGGAGTGCTTTCTGCAATGAATTTAAAACGCTAGTCTATAAGGGCAAGTGAGAGATTTCTGCTCCATCGCAGTCTGTCTGTTTGCACCCACCCCACCAGCTTCTTGCCAAACGGCAGGGTGGCGTGATGCGGCTTGAGTTAGTCAATGTTGGGAGTTAGTTGCTGCGAGCCGGTCCCGAAAGCGGCAAGTTGTGTGTGTGGTTTTGGTGCTGCTCCTTTCGTCGACCGACGTCTCGTAGTCTCGAATGCCATGAAGGCAATTTTCCACTAATTAGTTGCGATCATATCCACGAGGACGTGCAAAAAAGGTCCCCTGTCTTCATTTTCCCATGCGGGTCCCGCCGCATCGAGCCCTATGAAATAGTATCCTGGAGTATGCGTCATCCACGAGTACAGCTGCGGCATCGTGACTTTCCCTATGCTGTGAGACGAGTTCCTGCCACCGACCTTGAGGACCAGGCAAAACTGCAATAAATAAGGTCGGAGCCTAGGGAGTCGCTTGTATTTTTTTATGTTGGGGAAGCCAGCCGAAAGCTTGTGTGTCGTTTCGCTTCCCGATTTTGATAAATTTTGTTGATAAGTGTAAATAGTTTATGCCCAGTAGTGCTTTTTATTTATTTGCCTGTGTGCGGAGGCCAGCTGTGGTTAAATTGGCAGTGCAATTCCAGAATAAATTGGACCAGAAGCGTAGCTTGTGCGATATCGTTTTCGGAGCTGAAATTCTGCAAGTTTTGGAGCTGCGGGAAGCAGAAAGCAAAGTGCAGCACCTAGAAGAGGCTTTATTCGTGATCCAGAAGCAGGTAACAGCAGCTGAAATATTGCTAGGAAGCATATACGAGCTTGGCGTCCTTTCCAACCATAGCCTGTGCGAGTTCGTCCTTTAGAGCCGAGGTTCTTTAAGAGTGGGAGCTGCGGAAGCACACAGCAGCACCCAGAGGAGGACTTATTCGTGGTCTATAAGCAGGTAGCAGCAGCAGAGAGCTTTCCAAGAAGCAAATAAAAGCTGTTCGTCCTTTGCGGAAACCGGAAAAGAGATCGGCGTTCTTTGAAGAAAAAACAAATGCGAGTTGTCCTTTTGCACTTGAAAAACCAATTCTAGGTTAGTCAAACTACTTGATTATTATAAAAGCATTGTTGTAATTTACCTGAGGTGAAGTTATTGATTGTTGGTTAATTTGTTGTCAACATAGGCTGAATTTTCTGTTTCGAATAGCTTTGTTTGAGGTTAAATATTTTATGGTTATCAGTCATTCGTCAGAATCGAACATTTGCTATACAATGGTTAAATTAATCAACAGTGTGAATCCAACCCTGCAGATATTAGTTTCAAATTGTTAGCCGGCGCAAAAGCTTTAATAAGTTGCAAATGGATAGACTATAGAAAGAGCAACATACCTTTATTACAGTGAAGCATAATAATTAAATAATCATATTTTTAATTAGCTAGAGAGGCAATAAAATTCAAGCTAAGCTTTATGTAGTGAATCAATTTTATTTATTTATGGTATTACAAATAATATTAATGTATATAAGCCGTTCACGACCTTTTTGGGACAGAGTTGGCTATGATTTTTTCTTTTCATGTTGGACTAACTGATTCGATGATATAGCGGATGCAACATTTTTTTTCTGTCAGCGTCTGTTCGACATTTTCTTGCCACCACATTGCCAGATTTATTATTTTAATATTCGTAAGAAAATAAATGATTTATCGAATGTGTAAAAATAATTTTAATTTTCGTCAAAGGAAAAGTCAAAATGCCCAAAATAATTTTGTTACAACAAAAAAATTCCATTGAACGATGATACTTCCAATTTAAAAAGGACAGACCAAATTTAAAAAAACGCGAGTCGATGTGGAGACTAGAGAATATCCGGCAACAATGTACCTATTCAGAAAATATAACCTTAAACTGAAAACAACCTAACGTAACGCAAAAGGTGTCAATTTCCATGAGGAGTTTAGTTGCAACAGAGGTTCTGCCAACAAGATTACTAGATGGTCATAGCCTCACTTGACCCAAAAAGATCGTGAACGGATTATAGAGTTAATATAGTAGTCAAGCATTACAATATTATACCTTTGATTACAATAAAATCGAAGATTATGCGCTCGGGGCCCCGCACGAGATTTTTTGTGGTGATTTTATTTTTATTAATATAACCGACTTATGTTGATGTTAATGTTAGACATTATTACAAAATTAGCGTAACCCGTAGAAGTTATAACAAAACCCGGAGTCTGGAGATGTGGTGTTGAAACCCTGAGACTCCGGGTGAAACCCTGAGAGGTGGTCACCCTACTCGTCACTGTTGTTTGAACTAAGGTACTATTAAATTTATCTAGTTTGAACCAAGTGCGTGTTAGTAACAGTGTTTTCGTTTCGATTTTTCTTTCTATTTGTTTAAAAACCAGTCTTTTTTAAGACAGATAAAATTAAATGACATGATCGTTGTTTCTCCGACCTACCGTATGCTAATTGGAAAGTAACTAGAATTTAAATTTGCCGCCACTTTCAGTAACTCAAAATGGCGGACAAGCTTGCTCGTATAAATATAGTACCTTAGTGTAAAGAATACAAGGTAAAACGTTCCCGGAGATACGCAGTCGTTCAGAAAGTAGAGGGGAGATGTCAACCAATCCCCAGTGGGCCTACACAGGAAATCCATCATGGCCGCGATCATATATTTTGGCTGGCATTGTCAGTCAATGTTAGCAGGTTAGGTCTTTCGTCAGTCTGACACCAACTGACGCAAAACCTAACCTCGAATTTGACAGCGACAGCGTCTTCAACAATAAACTTCAGTACTACCAATCGTACCATTTGTGGGCCCATGTCCTATTGGTTGAATTTGAGGTCCGCCCACATTCTGCAGAACGTTACACCTTGTATTCTTTACACCATGACATAGTGTACAAAGCAAGTGCTTCGGCAGCAATGCAAGTAATAAATGTTGCTACTTAGATCTCCTACGGTTTTTTCGTAATCTGTGCGACAGTTTCAATATAATTATATTGTTGTAACCACATCCATTCTTTGTGCCAGTCTACTTCATGATTAATTGGAAAGAACTTTGAAAGTGGCAAATTCAATGTTTGGGCCGTCTTACTTCGTTTTTATGCTTCGGATGGTTTCGGCACCATGTAAAATGCCTAGTTTCTTAATAAAACACTGCTTAAGTAGAATTATTAACGTTTATTACAAATAAGAAATTACGGTTACATCTTAAAACACTTCTATTTTATCTATGCATGCCAACATCACAACTATCATAAATGATGTTTGACAATAATTTATGTTAAGAATAGGGTTTTTCGCCTGCACAAGATTTCATATGTGTGACTAATCTATGTTTTCGGGCAGTTTTGTATTCACAAACAGAACAAGAGAACCGCTTCTTGCCTGTATGAGATTTCATGTGTGTAACTAAATTGTGTTTGTACACTGTGTGAATCCACATACAGAACAACAATAAGGTTCTCTGCCTATATGAGTTTTCATATGGGAAACTAAATGCTGTTTGCGGGCAGTTTTATATTCACAAACAGAACAAGAGAATGGCTTTTCGCCTGTATGAAATTTCATGTGTTGGACTAAATTATGTTTGTGAACAGTTTTATAGTCACAAACAGAACAAGAGAACGGCTTCTCGCCTGTATGAGATTTCATGTGTGAAACTAAATTGCGTTTGTACACTGTTGTATAACCACATACAGAACAACAATAAGGTTTCACGCCTGTATGAGTTTGCATATGTTGAACTAAATCTGTTTTGTGGAGAGTTTTGTATTCACAAACAGAACAAGAAAACGGCTTTTTGCCTGTATGAAATTTCATGTGTCGGACTAAATTATATTTCTGAAGAGTTTTATAGTCACAAACAGAACAAGAGAATGGCTTCTCGCCTGTATGAGATTTCACGTGTGTAACTAAACTGCGTTTGTACACTGTTGCATATCCACATACAAAACAACAATAAGGTTTCTCGCCTGTATGAGTTTGTATATGTTGAACTAAATATGTTTTGCGAATAGTTTTATATTCACAAATAGAACAAGAGAACCGCTTTTCGCCTGTTTGAGGTTTCATATGTGTAATCAAAGTCTGTGGTGTTGAATTTTGAGCCATATCGTTGTGGTCTTTAATTTCAAACTCGCATTTAATAGCAATTTCCGAATAATCACCAATGTTGATAGTGGTTTCGATGTCTTGTTTGATAGATGATTTGTTAATATCTTCGTTGTTAGCTAGGTCTTTTAATATATGTAGTGAAGTAGCTGCTGAACTATAAAAATTATTATCTGCTATGTCTTGATTAGTGGTCATCATGGCTAGTTTAACCTTTGCTTTCGCTATACACGATTACAGCAACATTTGAGATTGCAATACCTGGAACAAGTAGGTATTATTAGAAGCAGGTAATTGATGTATTATCAAATTACAGATAATTATATTTATAAAGAAAACTAGTTATTTTAAAACTAATATTTTAAGCATAAATATTGTTGCATTAAAAAGTAAATCAGCTAACTACCAATCTGTTGTTGATTTCTTAGGACATTACAGTGGTTTAAACCAGCTCTCAAAGAGCTGGATGTTATTTGATGCGATTATACAATCTTAACTTAAGTCATAATCCGAACTGATCCTAAGACCTGACCTAGAGAGTTCCCTAACTTTTAACTTAGTCTTGGGAATTGTATAGGTGCACATGCAGTAGTAGCTGATGATGTGGCAAAATATGAATTCTTCAGTACTGCAAAGTTTTTGAAGAGCAACAATAATTGTTAAAAGTGCATAATTGTGAGTTATAATCTGTAAAATCATTTTCGGAAGTACTGAGGCATCTAGATTATTATCACAAAGTAAAGTTCAGGGCGCTGCATTCCACACTTAGGAATATGACCTGAGATGCGATGGGTCAGAGCGTCGAAATATCTTTCGGAAACCCAGTTATCTGACACACCGTTAACGACATACTGGGTAATGTGGTTAACATCACGTCTTCGACGAGTGTCTTACTTTCCCTACTTCCACAGTCGTGGTTTCGGTATCCAATTTTTAAGGCGACTGGGTGGGCCACCTGCCAGTTCAGCTAAGCTAAGCTAAGACTGCAGCTAATACCAGGGTTAGGGTAAAGAATGCTGTATAAACCACACATAAATGTAGCACCCGTCTTGCTTCTAATGTTGAATGATTGCAAATTACCTCAAATAAACAAGGAGAAATCTGGAGAGGATCGTTCCTGACCGATAAAATTGTGGCCCTTTAAACCATCTGTAAAGTAAGGAATAAAACTTAATAGCTATTCGTGTACAAACACATGATACTTAACCTTAGTTTTAGAAGGGTTTTGCTGAAGGCGACACGTAAGTGTAACTAAACATAGCTATTCACACCCTCATCGTTGCTGTTGTCAGAGAGTTAACGCCGGTCATTTCATCAGAGACTAGCCGAAAAACACAAATTGATTAATTAATTAGTAATTACAGTAAGTTGTTCCCGTTTAAAAGAAAAACAACACTTTAGAAGACTAGCCAGTAGCCACAGACGACACAAAACAATAACAGACAAGAAAGAAAATAGTACATTGATTCTAGAAACCATATATTTAACAACTACTATATTGCTAGCGACTATGAGTGGGGAGGTCCTATAAGTGAGACAGACAACCAACTCTTCAATGTATATGGTGAGCTGTGCGCGAGCGCGGCGGCGGTGTCCGCCCAATGGGGAAGTGGTCAAGTTTAAAAAAGCGGAGTTCGAATTCTCACGCATGCGCACGAGACGCGTAATACTCAGAATGAGACTATGTCGGCGCCATTTTCGCGCCGTTCCCAGGCCGTACTAGCAATATAGTAAATAATACATATATGCTAGAAACTAACGAAATCAGCGTTGCCACCCTGCTACTTTTGAAAATTGCTACAGAATAGAATTAAATATTCACCTGCCTCTTTCACTGAATTTCTGTAATGGGGTTTAATTGTTGGGACAAAATAAATACATAGGTACGCAAAGTCCATAAGTGAAGTTGACGTAACAAAAAGAGTAGCTTTAAACGACTATCGTTCAACCCATATAATGTATTATACATACAGGGTGTAAAAAAGTCTGGAATATAGCAAATATTTCAAAAACTACTAGAGATGAATTTTTCAAAATTGCCAGACTTATATAGGTAAAAACGGCGCATCTAGGAAGGACAAAACCGTTTCTGTAACTGTACAGGGTTAGTCAGAAAAAATACCAACTTTTGTATTTTAAATTAGATACCCTGTATATTACCGAGGAATCAAATAGTCCTTCAAAAGAGAAATTCAACGATATAGGGTTTGACGGATTTATTGCTTAAAAAGACTTAAAAAAACTAATTTGAAGTAAATTAACAAGAACACGGTGTAAATAGGAAATACATGAAGATTGGATACAAATTACTTTATAAGATGTTCAGGGAATCTAGCAGGCCACTCGATTTCGCCTCTCCTCCCTTCCCACTGATTTGGGAACATTTGGTTCAAAAATTGGCGCACCTGTAAACCAAAATGAGCGGGGGCGCCATCTTGTTGAAACCAGATTTTGACAGATAAATCCGCCAAACCCTATATCGTTGAATTTGTCTTTTGAAGGACTAATTGATTCCTCGGTAATATACAGGGTGTCCAATTTAAAATACAAAAGTTGGTATTTTTTCTGACTAACCCTACTGTACAGTTACAGAAACGGTTCTTCCTAGATGCGCCGTTTTTACCTATACCGGGTGCTCACTTGCGCGACGCACCATAGGAATTTGCATAGTAAATTCTTTATGTTCAATTATTTGCTCCCCTAATTATTTTAGAGTTAAAGTGTAAATACATTTTTTGTAGAGAAAAAAATACTGCATCCATTCATACTGTTGCTAAGAATTTTTCATTTTCCGGAACCGTAGGAATGCAAAAAACAAACTAGCATTTTCACAAAAATCAGTGATGCCATGGAATTATTGAAACAAGCCAATGCCAACGCAAATGGGTGCGGCGCGACAATATGTGCTGTTTGTTTGTTTGTCATTGATGCTTGACGTTTATAATAACTAATTATTAATTATGTTCTGCTTAATGTCTCTAAGGTACATACACCTTCTCCATAACAAAAATGATTTTACGAGTATAGTGGACGTTCGTTAAGTAAGCTCCTTGTTTATTGTAAAATATCCGTATCGGCAAATTCCAAACAGTACAACCATTAATAGACTAATTCATTTTAAGTTTAAAACTACAGGCAGGCTATTAAATAATTTTAGGTGCAATAATGAGGTTCAGAACTTACACCAAAACGAGAAAAACGACAATACGTTCAATATTTTGACGGCAGTGACCCGCACGTACTTGTATTGGCATTGGTTTGTTTCAATAATTCCATGGCATCACTGATTTTTGTAAAAATGCTAGTTTGATTTTTTGCATTTCTTCGGTTCAGGAAAATGAAAAATTGTTAGCAATAGTATAAATGGATGCAGTATTTTTTACTCTACAAAAAATGTATTTACACTTTAGCTCTAAAATAATTAGGGGAGGGGAGCAAATAATTGAACATAAAGAATTTACTATGCAAATTCCTATGGTGCGTCGCGCAAGTCAGCACCCGGTATAAGTCTGGTAATTTTGAAAAATTCATCTCCAGTAGTTTTTAAAATATTTTCTATATTCCAGACTTTTTTTACACCCTGTATATTGCTAATAGGGCCTGGAAACGGCCGAAAACATTATGGCACCGACATAGTCTCACTGAGTATAAAGCGTCTCGTGCGCATGCGTGAGAATTCGAACTCCGCCTTTAGAAGCGAATTTTAAACTTGACCACTTCACCATCGCGCGGACGACGCGCTTGCGCACAGCTCACCGAATACATCGAAGAGTTGGTTGTCTGTGTCACTTACGCTGTGATCTCCCCACTCCTAGCCGCTAGCAATATCGTACAGACACAACTTCCTTTTACAGTGATCTTATAATTGGCCAAAATTTTGATTTAAAATTTTTAAGCATTTATCAAAAATTTAAAAGAATTACAAATTCTAGAAACGTTGCAAAATGGAGCGTTAGGTCAAGAGACAAATTTTCTCTAGAATTTTAAGCGTAATTCAAAAATGTAATAACATACCGGGTGTTCTATTTAAAATAGGAATTAATAAAAAAAATAGAAAAAAAAACAAAAGAAACCCATTTTAGAAGTATTCAACTGGAAAATCACCTACCTCACATCAATACACATTAAAAATGAGAAGTTTGAAAAAAATCGTTAGAGCCGTTTTTGAAAAAATCGAAAAAAACTGAAAATCACAAGAGAAAACACCTACTTCCGGTTATGAGATTTTCTTCAAAAGTTTGCTGTCGCATCTATATAGTACACAAAACTTATATATGAAGTTTCAACGCCATACCTCTTTTCGTTTTTGAGATATTCTGTTCACAGACCCATACACAGACAGACACACACACAGACCAATGAAAAAAATTTTTTTTGGGTTCAGGGGACTCTAAAACGTGAAGATCTGTTAAAAAATCAATTTCGAATTTTTGGGGTGAATCTAATACTTCCTTTGTTGTAAAAGGAATTAGGGCAGGCTGTGATATGTGTTATACGTTTGGCAGTACTGAAGTGTATTGTCAGTCTATATCAAATTCGAGATTAGTAGGTTAGGTTTTGCTTGTTGTTTGACACAGACTGACGTAAAACTTAACCTGCAAATCTCAAAATTGACATAGACTGGCAATACACTTCAGTACTGCCTAATTGTTTTTTTATTGATCTGTCAGTAGATATTCAATATATGGTTAAACATGTTCTCAAATCAATCGTAGATAAAGAAAAGAAAACCAATATTATCACCGTAGCCAAACTTCGAGTACTACTTGAAATTCTATCACCACAATGTTTCCACAATAGTACCTATTATCACTGCTTTCCACACTTACAAGCCATGCTGTTGGAGATTTGGCAACGCAGCTGGTAGGCGAAGTTTTGTACTGTTTATTTATAAATATCCGTTAAACTGAGGCGCGCGTGATTCAATATATTGGACTGCTCTAAGTTTAAAGAAATACATTTATTTGTATTACTGCATTGTTCGTGATAAGTGAAAGTAAAATTGCTGGTAGTATTTATGGGTTTTTATTAAGTATTTTACTGAAATACAACAGAGGTAAGAATCTAACCCAATTTTTATCACATTTCTTGTAACTTTTAATTTATGCCACTAAGACGCTGTGTACCAACTACGCCAGTACCTTAAAAGAAAATCGTATGCAAACTATAACAACATTTTCTTTTCCAATGGATGAGATCCGAAAAAACGCATGGTTTCTTGCAATACCACAAGTTTGGGGCCCAACAAAAAGTGCTGTCGTGTGTGAAATACATTTTAATGGAAAAGACATTTGAAAGCGTTAGAAATAAGAGTGGGGAACTGCAGAAGCTGTTGCTGCATTACCCCCGATTAGCTGACAATGCTGTACCAAGCGTATTTTCAATTTTACCAGCATATTTGTCGTCAAATTTATGGAACAATTTACGTCACATTTAAAAAATATAATGTGGAACTTGAAAGTGTTTAACAATCTTGTGTGATTTTTTATGTTATCTATTGACAGTGAAGGTGAAAATGATGGATTAATTACAGCTGACATGTTAGTCAAGGTAAATGTACAAGAAAACGTTATTCTTGCACGTGATTTTAATCGGTTGTAGCCACAAAACTTGAAAATTGAGTAAAATATGATAAAGAGTAGAACTGTGCTCTGATTATTTCAAATTGGAATACTGGAACTTAGGACCACCAACTACCACAGATGCAATGTTGCCAAGTCTAACATCATGACTTGTAAGTGTATGTTTTTTGTTAAATTTGTCTGTTTCATACCGTTAAATCTATTTGTATATCATTCACAATATAATTATATTTGAAAAGAACTTCTTTTTTCTTTACTAAAAAAATAAATCAAGAGCGACAGATGTTAATTGCATAATACGGTGTGTTAAAAAGTTACATGAGGGTTGACCATGGAAAATAAAAGTAATGTCAACAGCAAGCTTTAGAATCACTGTTATTGTTATACGCTGATATCGTAATTGAAAATTCTAAAGATTGCTGTCTCTAAAGCTTGCTGTTGGCATTAGTTTTATTTTCCATGGCCAAGCCTTATGTAATTTCTTTTTGAACCCATGGTATTCATAACATTTGCTGATCTGAAGCAATAGAAAACATTCCGTAATAATTAATAATACTAATTATGACTTACAAAAATGTATCAATCAGAAATTTATGATAACCTAACCAGCTAAGTACATCTTCATTGTTATTTAAAGTGAATTAAATAATTCAAACATTTAAGTCTTAAAAAATAAAGTTAATTGAGCCGGCTGAGTGATGTTGCATATCTCACGGCACTTGTAAAAGTTCAGCTCTAGTGTGCTTGGTCAGTACTTGGATGAGTGAACATCTGGAGAGCGGAGGTAGTGTTCTAGCTTAGACAGGCTTCACTATCTCAAGTATCTTCGCCGAATTTAAAAATGCACATACCCTCACATACGCTTGATACGCCCAGCACCCCAACACTGTGTAAACGGTATAATGGGTTGCAGATTATACAGGGTGTTTCAAAAAGGTGTTGCCAAACTTGGGGAGGTTATAGAAGACATTGCGGTAACAAATGTTTACATATAAACCCCTAGTTGCTCTGGAGCAATTTTTGTCCAAAAACGAAATGTGATCTTGACAGAAAAAAACTTTAATATTTAGTTAATTTTTATTACACCAAGTCCTTCGTCTATGAAACCCCTGTAGCCACACAAGAGGAACTGTTAGAGAGAGTGATGGCAGCCTGTCTTTTCGTGCAGAAATATCCGCAGATGTTACAACGGGAGCGCGATTCCATGAATCGAAGGGCACATTTATGTAACGAGGTTAAGGGTTGCCATTTTGAACCATTGTTATAAATTTATGATTTTCTCGTTATCTTTAATAAAAATTAACTAAATATCGAAGTCTTTTTCTACCAACAAGATAACATTACGTTTATGGACAAAAATTGTTCCAGGGCCAAAACGGCTCATTTTTCGACTAGGGGTTTATATGCAAAATTTGTTTACTGCAATGTCTTCTCCAACCTCCCCAAGTTTGACAACACCTTTTTGAAACATTCTGTATATGTGTGTAACTAATGTGAATTGAATGTATAACATTAATGAAATATGTAAATTAGGTAATATGATTTCTGATTTATCATGTTTGTATATGAAGTAATTGAGTTAGTTGCCTTGGAGATTATATAAATAAAAATAATTGTTTTCCAAAAAGGAAAAACGCTTGTACTTCCCAAATTGAGAAAAAATGAATACAATTTTGCCAATAAACGTGTTAATTTATAGTTTTATTATGTCAATACATGCGTGGCAGCATCGCCGCTATTTTATAAATGTAAAAAACGGTAAATAAAGTTAGATATATATCTTCGTGATACATAAGAAAAGCGTCCGACGCGCAGGGGGCATCCAAAGCTAGTTTTTGAGCACGGTTGCGTTTGCAAAGCCCCTTGAATGATATGACCTAGAGGATACCACACAGAAGGAGCTGGGATTCCGTTTTTTGCGCCTGTAGCTGGAAGTTTTCCGACGTGAAGGGGGTTCATGGACTACGAGGTTATCGGGCTGTGGTGAACCTGAAGGAAGTGCCGCTTCAACGAGTACAACCATCGAACACCATTCCAGATGTGCTGATATCGCCGGAGATTATTGTTTAACTTTATTTATATTTATTATATGTTACTATGTTTAGAAATCACTTAAAATTTATAGAAGCCCATGTTCTTCTATAGAACGCATTTTAACGTGAACTTGACACATCAGTTTTTGGATGACTGAAATATTCATATCTTGATCTTTTTGATAGGTTTGTCTTCTTAATTGATCCTCATAGTTACTTTTCGATAAACTCACATATTATATTTTTTTTAGGAATTGTGACGACGAAATTTGTTACAGCCTAAAACAAAAAATACGACAACGCGCCAGCTTGTAACGGTATTTACGAAAAACCACAATAAAACTAGACGACTGGCGTGTAGAATAACTCACAAAAACTGGAATTTAACTCACATGGGAGCTCTGCCCAGCCCATAGCAAGAGTTACCGACTAGGCTTCAGTGGAGCGAGGGGTGGTCCAACACGAGATAACACAAGGGCAACGGCTTAATAAACTGTAAACAAATCTAAAATGATAAGGCGTCACCACAAGTCCATCACTATAAAAAAATACACAAGTAAACTCACTGAGGAACAGTGGAAGCATATGAATTCACCTTTCAACTTTAAGCTATTCTGGTCAGCGAGCCGGTTCAGCACCATCAGACCCACCTTTCGAAAATCCACTTCATCAGCTGGCCAAACTTCTCTTACACTGTAAAATACAAAATGCTAGGTTCTTCCGGGTTATGCCGTGGTCGTCGATTTGAACTTGACGTTTCGCTGCTCATGCTGTCAGCTTCTTCAGAAGTTTTCTAAAGACTGATGTTGGTGCATTTTACTCCTGGTTATATACCGAGGAGTCGTTACAGTTGGCTGCTCATGTAGATCTTGTATGTTATTGGGAGTTGTGGTTTTTACGCTTGGTTTCTTACCTGAAACTTGTTTATGGATGGATTGGTTTTTCTCGATTGAAATTGTTTGGATTTTTAATAATTTCTAGAGATTCCCGAATAACACGAGGGAAGTATTTTTTAGTCCTGGGTAGTATGTTTACGGAGTCGTAATTTATTCTGTGGTCCCCTGGTCCTAATAAGTGTACTGCGATGGCTGATTTTTGTGTGTTTTCAGGTCTGTGTGGCTCTGGTGTTCTTTTATTCGACATTGGATGCTTCTTCACGTTTGTCCGATGTAAGATTTGCCACAAGTACATTGGAGCTGATAAACGCCTTCTGTCTGTAATCTGGGCAAAGAATCTTTGTTGGAGGGGATCAATTGTTCGACCTTTCTTATTGTACCATAGCGGACTCCGATGTTCTCCTTATCTAAGACCTTCCTTGTTCTGTCGGTTACTCTGGCGATGAAAGGAAGGCAGACGTAATTAATAGGTTGAGGTTCTTTCGGTTTTATCGTGTATTGGTAAGCTTCCCTAATGTCTCGTCGACTTCTTGTGGTTTACTGTCCTCGTCACAAATAGCGTTGGCCCGATGAATAAGACTATTGATCAATGATCTCTTTTGTTGGGAATGATGATGAGACGAAGCAGGCATTAATACCACAGTCGGAACATCGACGACTGCTGCCTAGCAATACTAGACCGCCCAGGCTTCCGAAGATCCCCAAACCAGAAGTTCCAGTCAGGCCAATTGTTGGTACTTGCGGATCTCCTACGTATGAACTAGCCAGATACCTCGCTAACATATTACAATCATACGTAAGCAGAACAGAATCCTACGTGAAGAACTCTGAGCATTTCGTGGAAATCTTGGCTCAATTGGAAGTAACGGACCAGGACATGTTGGTCAGTTTCGATGTGGAATTCTTGATCACCAACGTACCAGTAGAAGATTCAGTAAATCTTATACAACAATGTTTCGTTCCTCAAGGACTCCGAGAAGACGTCCCAGAGTTAGCAAGGATGTGCCTCACCATGACCTACTTTCTTTAGGAAGGAATGTACTGTATGATCGAAAACTTTCAACGTCTAGAGGGCTGTGGATTTTTTTAAATTAAATTTATGTTGGCAGTTGATGAGTAAAGCTACTTAAAAATATAACCTATATAATTTTGATAGATAAACTTAACTTTTACAGGATGTTTAATGCCGAGCACTAGGTGGTTCTGTGTATGGAAAATGCAGTAAATCATTTTGAATAGCTGTAGTTGTTTTTGCTACTAACATTTTTATGTATTCAACAAGAATGTTTGTATTTGTTGAAATGACAATCCTGACATAACCTTAAACTGACAGATATAAAATTCCAATGTGACTTTTATTACCACAACTGCCAAAAAAATTTTTTGATAAAATAATTCCACAGCCCTCTAGACGTTGAAAGTTGACGATCATACTGTACTACGTGCAAAAGGAAGGAGCCGCTATGGGTTCCCACTATCGCCAGTCATTGCCAAGATATTTATAGAAGCCTTTGAAGAAAAAGCTATTCAGTCCAGCCATCTAAAACATATATTCTGGTTCCGCTACGTCAGAAACTGCGGAACAGCCCAGGGGTGCTGTCGACGAAGGGTTTTGGACGACGTTAACATCTCCAAAGACGGTAAGACAAAGTACGTAATAACATGGCAAGGATTTGAGACGATAAACGAAACTTCAATATGCCAAATTAGGCTCAATAGACATACCCACATAATTGATCCCCCACGAGCGTTATTCGAAGCTGCCAACTCTACGATAAAAAAACCCTTGGCTAACCGCGGCGCCAACACACGTCACTTATCGGCCATCAATTCGACCGTCAACATCCACACGCAGTGCAATCACAAATTCGGTAAGTTACCCTTTTACTTGCGGTAAAACGTTAAAGTGCGGATCACGCGCAACGGCAGTTCATGGAGAAGTTTGGGAAAAACACCACTACATAAACGACATCAACTTATAGTTTAAATGACGATGCTACGCATAAACCATTAACTAAAACACCAATAAATGCAACACGTCATCGAAATCCGAAAGGACTAACACCTGGGCGGAAGAACAGTTCGAAAAACACTTGTTGCTTTGACCGGTTAGACTCCACAGCCCAAGCCACACGACGCCAGAAAAATCAGGAGGGGACGCTCATATTCGCGCCAAAAACTAACATCGATACACACATGTTACAGCGGGACCAGACGGAGGCGGTGTAAAAACGTTCGCTTCCTCTCATTGCTACTCACACAACTGACTCGTTTTAGCGAAATAATTCTTGGGTTAAAGCGAACGTCGCATCAAAATTACTTACGCAGCTTCGAAACAATGGCTGGAAACACGTGTTCGTCTGCCTCGCTCGTACTCATAGCTATAGATTCCTTCTAACGCTGTATTTTGCGTCCAAAAACGGATCGATGAGACGTAATGTGTGCTTCTTAAGAGACCAAAGATAGGCACGTGTTTAGAAATTCTCCTTTACAGGCAGGATTTTACAGATAGAATCGAGAAAATACAACAAATTAGAACTAAGATCGCAAAAATGGAAAATGTCCTTACAAGGCGTTCAAATAACTATTACGGCCCGCTAAGCTACATTAAGCGGGCAGTAAAGTACTTTTTGGCCCGTTTAGTGTCTTGTTTGGCAGGTTGAAAAGCAATGACATCGTACGTAGCCAACATCTATAACAATTGTAAAAGGTAAAAGAGGCTAGAGATAATGAATAGATAAATCTGGTTTTACAGTTTTAATTGTGAATACTCGGGTCTGCATATAAAACTTTGTATAACTACGGGGTATGGCTCTTATCGTGTTAGTGTTCATGCCGCGGGTCATAAACGTCTTCTTACTCCCTTGGTACATAATAGTATATTACATACCGAGGTGGGAAGTGTTTCATTACTGTCGAGAGATTAGGTAGTTTACCGAGACGCGTAGCGTCGAGGTTTACTTTATCTCGAGACAGGGATGAAACTTTCCACCGTGGTATGTATACTATTTTATGTTCAATCATCTAATTTTAAAAATAACTACAATTGAATTCTGAATAATAGATATCTTGATGTAGCTAATATTTTTGTTACCATGAAAACAACCCACTCAATGTTTTGTTACCATGGAAACACCCCACTCTTCAGGTATGTAATATTTTTCGGGGTACGTAATAATTTCCTGGCTAGTTTCAAGTAATTATCTAGTTCCCAGCTGCTGTCATGTCATGAAATTGACACATTAAAATGTGATTGCAAATAAATAACTATTATCTTTCAGGTGCCTGCAATTTCTAAAGGTTATAATTTACTAAATATCTCGCTTACTTCCTCATATACCGTATGGGGAAATATTTACACAAAGAAAACAGCGTCGCAAAGAAAAAATCTCTTAAGATAGAAAAATCCTTTATTAACAACCTAAAAGCCTGTAACGTTAGAACTAATGTAGAAATAAATTCACGCATTTTTAACAATCTTGCAATATGACTCAGAGCAGGCTGCGACTTTTTTACAGTGTACTAACTCAACCTTAAAAATATCACTAGCCTCACTTTTGACAGCTGTATGAACACTGCATAATTCCTTATACGTTTTTGTAAAATATAGCTTCAAAATGCGAAACTAAGTAAGAGATTTCATTGTTGCTTTCGTAAGTTGAATTGAAAAATTTTTGAAAATAAGCTAAAATTTTAATTTTGAGTTAGCGAGCTAACTCATTTGTAACCAACATCAACATCCGATTTTTAACTCTGTAAATTTCTACAATTTTACAAAAATGTATGGTCATGACTTACTTTGGGTTATGTTGAAAAACGATAGACTGTATGTGCCGTGCGGCAGTTCAACGGAATTTTCTACATACTGCTTGTATGTCGTAGGTGGCATACGTTCTACCTCATTTTTTATTTCAGATATCCACTGCTTTATATCTTTTGAACGGTAATTATTGCTGTGTACAGAGCTGGGCAAACTACTTTTTAAAAGTAATCAATTACTAATTACCAATTACCGCCCAATGCAGTAGTTCAATTACCAGAGATTCAATTACTCACAGGAAATAGTAATTCAATTACCAATTACTTAGTAATTGTAATTGTACAACATCAATTACTTTTTCAATTACTTTCAATGAAAATTATCGTCATATACATAATTTTATTTAGTAGAACCTTCGTGCAAATGCAAATTGCAACTATCATTAGTGTTGTGTCGATTCGTAATCGTAATCTAAAAATGCTTAATTTTTATGTTTTGTTAGCTATAGTAACCTACATACTCTTTTCACTTTTGAAGGTTTTTTGATAATTAAATCTTGTAGCAACCTGCACCGTTCACCAAAACCAAAAGTTTTTAGTTTGTTTTGATGTAAGATGTAAGTAAATAAATAAATTCAAAGATAACAATTATACAGGGTGTCCAAAAAAAAAATGCGACACCGATTTGGCATAGATTTCTTAGATTATAATAAACCGATTAAACCTAATATACCTTAGTACAAAGTCCCTTCAGTAAGAAGTTATAGGGACTTGAAAGTTCAAATGTATATATTTTTTTTATATTAGTTTTACTGAAGTTGAGCTTTTTATCACGATTGAGGATTTAGTTGCCGAGGCCCGTAGGCCCCACATGAGAGATAAAAAGGAACTTCCAGTTCCGTGAGGCACATTGTTTTTTTTAAATCGCGAAATTACAACATTTTAACCAACTTTTGTAGGTTATGTTGATGTCGGTTGACGTTTACGTATCGTCCAGCCGCCTACAAAAAGTCGTAAAACAATGAATTATTTCACTGTCTATTTCTCGTATTTTATTTGACGATTTCGACGTTCTTCACTGCCGATTTCGAAGTTCTTCACTGCCGATTTTTAAAAATATATATTTTTTTGAATATGAAGAAATGTCGAATTTAATTTTGGCTACATTTTGTAATTATATTAGAAAAAATAGCACGCTGAATATGTTATAATAGTAATTTACTAGCAACCAGTGAGACAAATGTCTCATTTAATAAAACAAAAAAGACCGTTTTTCAAATAGAACGCGTTTTCGAGAAATCACGTTTAATTCGGTAACTAGATTTTAAAAGCCGACTTTTCAATTTTGTTTGTTAACAAAGAATTTCAAATTTAATAACTTTAATCGAATATTACTTAAAAGGGGTGGTAGTAATAAAATAATTTTTCCTACAAAACTTTCTTCTTTTTTAACGATCTTTTCAACAATACGTTTTTCGACTTATGGTGCCATTTAAAATGTTGGAGTTCTGAACATTGTGGACAAAACTACTCGTGATGCTGACTTTTTCGAGAAATAATAATATCACCATTCGATTCTTTAGTATGACTTTTATAATAAATTTTTTTATCCCAACTCCCTACGACTCACCATTCTTTAAAAAAAATACTGATACGGGTGGTCTCATTCACCCTGTATATATGGATTATACAAGACGATAAAGTTAAATTTTATCCACGATTGAATCGTTAACGTCGAGACGAAGTCGAGACGTTAATGATTCAAGAGTGGATAGAAACAACTTTATAGTCGTGTATAATACAATATTTTTTTCTATAGCAAGTACTTTAACAATTTCAAAAGAAAATAAGGACAGTCAATCACATTTCAAAATGTCAGTAGCTAGATTGGGTTGCTACGATAATACGAAGCTGTCATATTTAATTTAAACAAAAGTTAGAAAATTAAATTAGTTTATCTATCCTTGATGTTAAAGTAAAACTTGACCTTTTGTTTTGAGTTGATAAAAGCACACTTTAACATGTGCTATAGAAAAAAAGTAATTTTTCCATTTTCGTAATAAATTAATACACTCGTTTTGCATCGCTCGCTCGTAAATTAAACGTTGAAAAACTCTCACTTTTCTTAACTTGTAGAAGAATGTACTATTAAATACGCATAATATGAAGCTGAATGACGAAAATATGTAACTTACCTAAGTATACAGGGTGGAGCATTGGATTTTTTAATTGTTTGACATCAAATTTCTATTTAGATTTTGTAGAACACTACGTGGTGATTCAATTGGCGCAACTTGAGTATTTTTTGTTGGCTCAGTTAGAAAATATTTTTTACCCCTATATACGAAAGTAACATTTTTTGTCGCCTGTTAGGGGTTTCCCAAAAATATACGTTTGGATCCCTGGTCGGTTTCCAATGGCAGTGGGAGAAAATATAATACATTGACTACCGTTACCATTAGAGACGGGAGGCAATGTTATTAATAGTAAATCAACTAGCCTCCTAGTTGTCATATTTAAATATTTTTGAATGCACGAAAATATACGTTTGGATCCCTGGTCGGTTTCCAATGGCAGTGGGAGGGAATATAATACATTGACTACCGTTGCCATTAGAGACGGGAGGCAATGTCATTAATAATAAATCAACTAGCCTCCTGGTTGTCATATTTAAATATTTTTGAATGCAGCTGAATACAAGAGATTGTCACATTATAAAATGTAAAAGTGTTAAATGTATAACTCTGGACTAAAACGTAAATTCCTCCCTTGCATTATTACAATTGATTAGGTACTGTTCTCGCTAACGCGGAAGAATTAAACTACATCCGCGGGAGGGAATGATACATTTTACTCCCTAGTAATACAAATAGCTAGAAAAAAATGTATTAGGTAACTTGAAAATTTAAAGCAAAATATCAATTTAGTGTTGATCAGGGACTGTTGAAAGTTGACAGGTGACTGATAATCCTAGTTGAAAACCGCTGATTTAAATAAGAATTTGTACATCAGATACAAAAACAGCTACAAACTATGAAAACTAAAAATGTTTTATCTAACGAGATCGTACCAACAATAAAAGATGTTACCATTCCAACTACTTAAACTTTATGAAATCAAAAGTCAGGTAAATTGATATAATTGAGGATACTTATTCTTTCACAAGTCCAAACACTAACATGTACCTATATTTTACAGATTGTTATAGTAATTGTGCCTTTGTCCTACATTTTAAACCAATGTTTCTGATGAAGCTAACAATGACTTAGCGAAACGTAAAAGATATTTTTAAATAACGATAATTTAAATTGTGTAATGACAAAAACGAGAAAATTTTTTACTTCCGTTGTTAAAAAAATGTAAATTAGGTGATTTTATCCTTAAATCTGTAAAATACATGTTTTTTGTGAGGAAAGTAGAACCCTTTTGGGTAGTCTTATTTCCGATCCAGTGAACGTCTGTTTTATAATTTCACTTAAAAAAATAACCAAACACGAAAAAAATTTTCAAACGAGTCGGTACTTCACACCATAAAAAAGTAAATTAAGCGTCCAAAATCCAAACCTAATCGGCGGTCAACAGGACTTTATTTGTCGACTTTGCTAAGTATTGTAAAGACTGCAGTATGGATTCGCCGCGATTAATAATGGCAAATACGTGACATAAACATCATTCCTTCTGAAGTGATGATAAGGGAATTTTCACATATAATCTTACAAGAGCATGAATTCTTTCTGGAATTTTTTTTGAGTGTGTTCCAACAACGTCGTATTAATTTGCCCGAGCGGGACGCGAGGGCAAATTAGGAAGTTGTTGGAATGCACGAAAAATAATTTCCGGATATGAATTAATGCTCGAATGCAGATTCGGTAAGAAAATCGTAACGACACAAATCCTAAAAAGAAGTAATGTCTACCTACAAAAAATTTCCAAGAAATTTTGTTGTTGTCTGGGTTACGGCTCGTGAACTAATTTTTCTATTGGTCATTAATGAGTGCCGTACGATTTTCAGACGAAAATGTGACGCATAGTATCCGAGATCAGATTACCGAGTTAAAAAAAAACAATAAACCACTATTAAAGTTCGATACCTTCAACAGAATTAAATTGATTCAATAATGTTAACCCTCATATTCCCTCCAAATTGTACGTAAAAACCCTAGAAAAGTAGCTAATCACATTTTACTATAATTTGTTGTAAACAGCATCTTCAGATCCCCTAGAATTAAGAACTTGTCCCCAAACCTGGCAAAACTGCTCGTGACACGTCGTACAAAATGCGATAGTTACTATTTTCGACTCGCCAGATAAATCAGGCTTCTATTGCGCGGGGAATACCCTATTGCGGTTTGCTTAATATGTAACTTATCTTATTTTTTGCGTTCTGGAGATTTGGCACCCTATCGAGGTCAGTAATTCAGTAATTGAAATACCACAAAGTAATTCAATTACTTCGAGTAATTTCAATTACCACAGATAATTCAAATACTTGTAAAGTAATTTAAATACTTTAGAGTAATTTAATTACACAAAAGTAATTGAGTAATTGAATGTAGTAATTAATTACTTTCAAAAAGTAATTTTCAAGTACTTTTTAACAAAAATGGCAATTCCCAATTACAATTACCGCATTTTGAAAAGTAATTCAATTTCAGGGGAAGTACACAAAAAGGAATTTAATTAGTAATTTAATTAAAAAGTAATTAATTACTGCCCAGCTCTGGCTGTGTATCCTCTTTTTCTAATTAGACCAAAAATTTTCGATGGGCCGAAGTTGTGGATCGATGGGATTTTATGTTTCTTGATGTATGAAAACCATGCCCTTTCAATATATGGCTGCTGAAAGTCCCAATCCTACTTCAAAAACATGCAGGTTCTGAAATGCCCTGTTTACCGATTGCTATCAACACTAACACCCGTATGCATAGTCGTTCGCCAGCGGCTCGCCGGCGGCTATGCATACGGGTGTAAAACTTTGTTCGTGTGCTCAATTTGTGCTTGATTTTCGCGTTCAAGACTTTGGAATACGACCAGCAGTTGCTTTCATCTGTTTTCTTCTGTCATTTGGGTTGCTTAAAGTTGACTTTTTTCCTGTACCTAACTTCCTTGTAGGTGAAATATTATTTTCATCTTCTTTAAAATATGATAAACACTTCGACGCTTGAATCCCATCTGAATATCACAATATCACATGTTTTATAGCCTTATCAAAAAATCGCGTATTAAATATTAAAATATGGTTCGTTTGAATTTATAGTGTGTTCACTATTATGCGCTGGTACCCTGTAGTTCATAAAAATAGTATGCACCCCTGAAGCACCGAAAATTTTAGAAATATGTAAAAATAGTAACTAACTTACTCATTTCCCTTATTTAAAGCATTGACAAGTGCACATTAAAACGCTAAAAGTTATAATAACAATGAAAAAACCAAACAAATTAATATGTGATCATGAGTTTTCTAAGAACTGAGATAAGGCACTTAGGTTAAATATTCTTCTAAAAGCCTAGAAGTTCACCTTATCTAAAATCAGTGAGCATATATTCCACCTCACGTTATAATTTTGTATAGTTGTTGTTGAACATATGCCGCAAAATCAGTTGTCATAATGACAATGACATTAATAATGGTTTAATCACTCCCACTTTTTATGGTTTTAAAAAGAAATTAAGTGCAGAGAAAATTGATATATTTAGAAATTACAAAATTCTCCTTGTGACGGGCAAGATATCTACCATTAATGAAAACAGCAAGAATGACACAAATTTCCATGTTATTTCAATCAAATTTACAATAGACACGCAGATAGAGATGCAGCTACACTAAATTCAATGGATACCTTAAGTGCTAGAAAACTTTCATATTACCCAACCACGATATGAAGGGTACTTTTTGTAATCATAAATCTGAAGCAACCAACACCATCAGGGAGCAGAATACTGAAACTGAGCCACAACTGCTTTACGCTCGCAATGTCAGTTCTGCCAGAAAATGCACGTACTCTGCCCAGCATCCATCTCCCAGAATGGCTTGTCAAATGGGAAGTTTGACACACCAATCGCCCACCTGTAACACAGTGCCCCTTTACAATACGAACGTAACGAGTGTACAATGCCCATCGTTGGCTAGTGCGACACAATGTAACAGGGCGCAACAAATGTACAATTGCACGAATGTTCCACCTGTAGGGCCCCCTTTTGCGGCTGATGATGACTTGTGGAATTTACAGTTCTGCAGGTGGTGGGGCTGGAACTGGCTTAGGAAACGTGAAGAGATGATGAGTAAGCAAAAGGAACCCAAAGAAAGCAACTGGTAAGTAGTGATAGTTATTGATATACTTACTTTGTATAAGAAATCAGCGGATGCGTGTGTGACAATCAAATGTGTTCTTTCAACCTCATATAAACTAGACATGCTATTGCCTATACTTACTACTACAAAATTGTGGTAGCAGCAGGATAGCAGAAGATGGAAATGGAAACATTGAGATGCAGCATGTTTGTTTCCATCACCATCAACAGTCAAAATATCAACTATATTTTAATAGTGAAAAAGAAAGAATATCAATTTAACAATTATCAATATCTCCTCAGTCCTTATTCCCCGCTGGGAATGTGGTGGTCAGTGTTGCGTGAGCGTCGTCTATTATACTTTTCCATACTTTCCTGTCGCGCACCTCATTTGCTAATGTATGGAATGGTTTCTTGGTGATTTTAACCATGTGATCGGTCCAACGAGCGACCTCGGGGTCTTCTGCCTTCAACGTTTCCTTGTATTATGAGCTTTTCAATACCTTCTCTTCTCATAACATGTCCAATGTTATCTCAATGTTAACCTATAAATTCAAACAATTTGGCACAATTTATTAATATACAGTGTGTCTCAAAGAAGTGATGTAAAGCCGTGAGTCGCATGTTACTATGATGTGTAGTATGTTAAAGATCTCTTGCTGGGATTGGAACTCCTTAATCTATATTATGTTATTAAGAGCAAAAGTTATACGTTATGTGGCGTAGCTGAACAGTTTATATAAGTACAGCCGAACCACATAAAGATACTTTTGCTCCGAATAACATATAGCATTTTTTCTTTAAACATTTAAAACAAATTATTTACAACGTTTTGAACAAAATTCGAAGAAAATTACTTGAGCTCGTCAGCGGAGGTAATAACTATCTGCCGCTGACGAGCGGTAGATAAACTTATTATTTGCCATGGCAATGAAGTTACAGTTTAGCATCATCAATCCAGCAGTATAATGTCACATTTTACTGACGTTTGAAGAAAATAGTTATTTATTTCATTAGTACAAAAGATGCATGATTTCGGGACAAGTAAGACAGATCGCCGAACGACGCGCAGCGGAGTCCGGCGAGTCTTACGCATACTATTTTTTCTCCAACTACTCATAAATTCGGTAATATGATTTATTATTTAGAATCAAACATTGTAGGTTATATTGTAGAACTGTCATGGCGCAAATAAACAATCACTATACGAGGAAATTAAACAACAACGACGGCGATTGCCGAATATTGACTAAGCTTTTATTTTTTATTTAAAATTCACCATGTAAAACCCTATCTTGCGACCATTTTTGTACTAGTGCAAATATGAATCGAAAAGTGTACGGTTGTCAAGGTAATTGGTGAACATCCCGAAATGACTTACTTTTTATACAAAATTATTCAACAATATGGCGTCTTATTCGTGTGGTTGCAGAAAAACTTATTTTTTACATTAGAAAATAGAAAATACACAACTACAGGTGTTAATTATTACCCTATAAATACTTAATTTATTGCAAAACAGTGCAATAAAAACAAATGGAGAAGGGGAGGGCTATGGAAAATAAGATAATAAGATCTTAGAATAATTCACATGCTTACTGGTAAGTAATTTGTTAATTTCTTCTTCTTCTGATTCTGCAATCTTGTGGATTACAACATCAATAACAATTAATATTTCACAATTTGAGGTGAATCATTCCTCGTCGCGTCAACTATAGCTCCCTGTGTGACTGGGCAACCTCCATGATTTGTTTATTCGCTTTTATCTTGATCCAGTGATTCCAGTTCTTTTAACTTTCCCAGAATATTGTCTCTGGATCTTCATCTTGGTTTTCACCTGCTCCTTGTTTTCGTTGGGTTCCATACTGTTACTATTTTGATGACTTCCACTATGTGACCAAACTATTTCAATATGTGTCCTTTGATGTGACTGATGATGTCTTCATTTCCGATTTCCGCTTGAACTGAATCTCATTTTACGTCTGGGGTGTCCAGTGTCCATTATTTTCTTTCGCTGTAGTCCGTAAAGTTGTTTGTTAAAATCTTAGCTTATCTTATTAATGTTTTGGGAATGTCAAAGACTCTATTGCATAAGTTACTACTGACCTTGCTTAGGTTCTGTAAATTTTTAGCTTTCTTGTTTTGCTTACATTTTTGTTTTTCAACAAGTTTTCATGAACATGTGTTATGCGTGTGTTCTGATTTAATTTTGCCTTTGTAAAACGATAATGTTCTGATTAGAGTGTTATAAGAAATCTCCGTTGGATATTCTCTCAAGACAAATGCACACATTTGTGACTACTTGGATACAATTGCCTGTCGACTAGCCCGTTTAGGAGACGGCGTGGACAGTTCTTTCAATATACTCAAAAGGGCGCTAACGGATTTTTATTAAATAACCACAAGTGTATCCAGGCATTCAAAACTAGAATACGTAAACTGAGGTACCACAACATAATCAGAAAGAGAAGCTCAACTCAAGTACAGGACGCAGTAACAAATAAAGCCAGAATGCAAATATCACAGTAAAATCACAATGTAAGCACAATATTATCATAATTTGAGTTCGTAGGTTAACATAAGTTAACAACTAAGATTAATAGGTTATCGTTACAAAGTACCTCAATCAAAAGCTTACAAACTGGTACATACTTACAGGTTTACAAATTAGTAATAAAATTTTATTGCACACATTAAAAATTAAACGGCGAAGTTACAACGATGGCTATCTCATAGCTTGGAAGGAAATGGTTTGCGTGCTCCAAGTGCGGTTGACTTCAAGGTCACGTCTTCACCGCTCGAGGGCCAGAACACTGGACGCCAGGGGAAGATAAACGGGCCACGACAAACGCACGATCCTAATACAATGCCTCATTCCGCATCACACGCGCGGTAGAAATGACTACCTCTGCAATTACGCCTAACGCCCTCCGGCAACTGCTATAAGGGGGAAAAGAGTTCATGGTATAATTGTAAGGGAAATTAAATGCAGTTCGAGGAAAATTTCCTACTCACCCCATGATGTTCTGGGCACGTGCAAAGAAACCAGTAGCGTAGAATAAGCAAACCCGCCGAAAGGCGCAGGCAACCAATGCACAAAATCAAACTGCATGCATTTAATAATTCACAAATACGGAACGCTTAATCTGACTTCACTCTACTAACGAGACAGCCGGCAAAAAAGAACGCCAAGCTAACAATTGGGGCTTTATAAAACTCTGCGCTGCAGCCTAAAGTAGGCATGGTACACGCGCGAGAAATATGAACTGAGTACCAAAGACATCAGAATCGAAAAGATACGTAACAATATTAAATAAGTACTACAAACTTCGAAATCAAATGGAGACGCAATTAAATCGTAACAAGAGTTTACAGAAATGTAAATGTTTGTAAAGTTCGAATTGAGCCTTCAACGCGAACAGACGTATAGCGTGGCCACTGCTAATCTGAAGTGCTTTGTGGCAAAGTGTTGGCCTGGTAAAATAACAGCGTAGCCTGAACATTTAAATTCACACCACTAAATGAAACTATATAAAATACCGCTGCAGTTAAAGCAGATAACCAAAGCTGTTCTAAAATAATCCAAAAAATTCAAATGAAGTATTCGCAAAAATATCGAGCCATTACCATAAAAAAGGCATACCAATTAAAGAATATAATGGGTTTTCCAGTAGCAGCAATAGAACTAAAACATAGTCGCCTTGGAATTGCTGGGCCTTTAATTTTTTAATAGTCGTGTTCAATCAACTTTGGTAAATCATCATGGAATGCTATTAGTCCAAAGAAATTAGACAAAATAAATTGCCAAGGTTAGTGTTGCTTAAATGTAACACCCGATATAAATGACGTCGATACTTGCAACTCCACTGAAGATGTAGATCCATCACGTTTTCTGACCGAATCTATGGAAATAGAGAAGACAGCGGAAGAACAAGAAGAAGAAGAAGAAGATGATGAAGAGGAAAGCATACCGATTGAAATAAGAGTCTGAAGATGAATATTAATAACTCCTGTTTTGAATCCAAAATTTATTAATGAACAAGTTCATAATATTTTTTTTAGATAAACGTTTTTCAAACAAAAGTAAACGTAGAATATGCCTACTGGGGACACCACATGAAAAAAGAACGCACCTTGTACCCTACCTCGAAGGTGGTGTGAAAAAGAGTGCACGTTTGAACTCTGTAAATCGAATTATCTCCAAAACGGTTACTTTACGAATAAAAGTCATGATATCTTTATTGTTAGAAATTTCATAAACTACAAATTTAATAATTAATATTTTTTCTGTAAAAGTGACTGTTAACGAGATATTCACGAAATAACGTTTTTGGTGATCTTTGCCCTCCTTAAAATTTTTAGCGACACTCGGATCGATGAGGACTTTTAACATTTTGTTTAAAACCACAATACCAAGGCTCATACCAAAATCCAGCTTTCCGGGAATTTTTCCGAAGAGCAATGTCCAATTTCTCTGGACTATATATGCTTCAACAATATAATAAAAACAGTTCGTATTTGTTATCAATTTCCTTTATGTTTGAGCAACGTTTCGAGCACTAATTTATGGTTTCCCAAACTTTAAGTTGGCGATTTTTGCGTAAAGACTTAAGTCCTATCTTTATAAGATGCAATTAACTCAACTGAAGCCAAATGACCATTTGCAGAGTCGATAATTTGCTGATAAAAAATATATGTTTAGCAACGAAGCTTATTTGTGGTTAAATGAATTCGCAAACAAGTATACGTTGTTGAAGTGTATAACGTTCCTTGGTGATTTTCCAAAGTTGAATGAACACAACTATTATAATTTACGATGCAAGTAACGTTATCAAGCTTTTTACATTACGAGAGAGTAGTTTGAATGAACGGGCGACGTTAGGAGCGAGTTCTTTAAAATTCTCTACTTCTACCTTGGCACAGCTTGAGGTAGCGATTACACAGCTGAACTGAACCTACCTTACGTTACATCTGCTTACATCATTTGGATTTCTGTACATTAAAAACAAAACACAAAAAGGCTTGCAAACACGAATGAAAAACGTAGATAATTAACAATGGACTCTATTAAAATAACAAAATGTGTGAATAACAATGAACATGAAAATGTTTACTGGTTACTGTTAAAAATTATATACGAAAGAGGTTAGTTAGATTAAGTGGTGACGTTTAAACTACACACAAGTACAAAAACGATAACAATTGATGTAGATACATTCAAAACAGTATTAACTCTCAGAATTCGCTTTAAAACGGTAGTGTTTGTTTGACATCTTACACTTTAAACAACAAAAGCATAGCTTCACGGGAAAACACTTCACTGTAAATTTATGGGCTAACATAGACCTTGAGTTTGAGGAATCCAAAGGTTACATATTGGGGTCTAATCTTAGCTGCGTGTCGCACCTCAACTATGCCTCGAACAAAACGGAAACGACAGGAAACTGTTGGAAACCACCTGAAAGGGGTCATAATCCAGCGAATGCGAGCGGTATGGTGAGGATTGACTTGAACGAACCTCGGGCAAACAAGGAGACGGCGGTACGGTATCGGGTCTTCGTTCTACTGGTGGTTTAGCACACGGTTGAGAATTCCAAATATAATCCACTATAAGTGTTAACGGCGTTACTTAGCAACTTAGCTCCAACGGTACAGAAGACTCGGCTAAACGTTCACATTTAATCACTATGCACTGAGCTCGAATTGACGGCGACGAGGTAGTTTCACAACAATTTCTACATTGCGCGGCGCTCTGCTAATCGAAGCCGGCGTTGCGAACACAACGGCCAACACCTCTGAACGTGTTGCAGGCCGAACGCTGAGTGAAGCTTCGGTCAATGGTGGGGAAACGGAATGACACCACGCAGACGCGATTTAACTACGTTCTCTCTTTAGCTTATGCGAAACAATGGGCTGCGGGGAAAATTTCAACAACCTGATGCAATTTCTGACTAAGCGGTTCGCAAGAACTCGGGGGAAGTTCTAAGTCTGTCTGAACAACAAAAATTCTGAGAATGGAATAAGCGGACTTCGTCATTGCAATCGATGCAGCAAACATATCTAGCTTTAGAACACGGATAAATACGATTGAATCGATGCCCCTAAACAGCCTGCGAACGCTGATATTTAAAATGGGCAGAAATAGAGACCGTATGGAGTTAAGGACTGGGTCTTTAACACTAAACTATAAACTTGACCTAAATGAATCGGCAAAATGGTAATATTTGAGCTAAAAATGTTGCAAGCACAGATTCGGGAAATTGTTCTAACAGGTGATGTACTTTTTTTATAAATTTCGAATCTACGTAAAAAACTACGTACGTGTACAATTGTTTTAATTTGCTTTTTCGGTTACGCGATTATGGTTAACTAAATATTAATTGAATTTTACCAACAAATCAAGTTCACTTATTTTAGAATTATTATTCGTTTCCATGGAGATGTGTTATTTTTACTTAATTCAGTTGAGAATTTTTACTTTTTAACGATTATTTTCTATTTTATTAGTCAATTAAACATGGAAGCGAATTTTAATGTCCAATTTGATATGTTGTGAATTTGGGGGGGGGGGGGGGGGCAGATAAAACTACAGAGCAGCTGCACTAGTGTGGGAGGAGAGGCTTCCTAATAACCCGAAATTTCGTATGGCATTTCAAAGGCTGAAAACCAGAAGTCGTACTACTGGCAGTCTGAAGACGAAACCACAGGTTCGAAAGCGAACTAAAACGGACAGAAATAGGGCAGTTGGCGTTTTAGTAGCGGTAGCTATTAACCCGTATGTAGGTACCAGACGGCTTGCTAGAGATGCTAGAATGAGTCCAAAATCAGTTGTGGCCATATTGCACTTGTACAATATGCATCAGTTTGTGTCAAAACTGACGCAAAACCTAACCTCGAATTTGACATAGACTTACAGTGTCACCAACATAAACAGTGCCAAGCGAGTGACAGGCCGGAATAAATTTATCGTCCGCCATTGTACTCGAAAAAAATACCAGTTTGACCTAGTACGGCGGCCCGCTATACCCTTCTTATCAGTATGGCACGTAATTTCCGTCTGGGGTTTAGGGACCTTGTCTATCGATTACCACAAAAATTAGCCTTGCCGCTTTTTAAAAAAAATATTTAATTTCATTAACAATTTTCAAAATCCATCGATAATATTTGTAACTGCAGTTCGGCTGTCATATTTGTGTTTTTGACACTTACTTCGACTATATAAAAAGGTTTTTGCACTTCCGGGACTAAAGTTGATACTTTAGTCCCCGTAAACAAGGACTAAAGTAGCTCATTTAATCCCTAGGGACTAAAGTAAAAATGATACCGTAACTATGGTAAATTTATGTACACACGAGGTTAGTAAGTTAGATTTTGTTTGTCATTTAACACACACTGACGCAAAACTTAACCTGCAAATCTCGAATTTGACATATACTGACAATACATTTCAGTACTGTCAACTGATTCAGGCTACCCAAAGCCTGCTGCAATTCAGTTTTTAAAAAATTGTAATTGTCAGTTTCTAAATTAACAGATTCCAAATTTTGGAAATGTTTGATGATAATGTTCCCAAAATTACAAAAAATAGCGTATATACCTCGGGACTAAAGTGCCTAAATTTCTTGAGTGGTTGTTGCCCTCGGGCATCGCCCTCGAGGCAACAAACTCCACTCCACTCGGGATTAAATGGTGCACGTTAGTCCCTCATGATATAATATACTATTACTACCTACCGAGCTTGCCGCCATGACTAGTAATTCAGGTGTTATGGGCTCTTGGTCTATAATGCATCATATTAACGTATAGCAAATATATCCTTTACTCTCGACATCAACTCCTGTTCTTTTAAATCTGGTCTGCCCTTTTTAAATTGGAAGTAGCATCGTTTAATGGACATTTTTTGTTGTAACAAAATTATTTTGGGCATTTTGACTTTTCCTTCGGCAGAAATTAAAATTATTTTTACACACTTGATAAATAATTTATTTTCTTAAGAATATTAAAATAATAAATCTGGCAATGCGTTGGCTAGAAAATGTCGAATAGACAGTGACAGAAAAAAAAGTTGCATCTGCTACATCACCAAATCAGTTAGTGCAACATGAAAAGAAAAAATCATAGCCAACTCTGTCCCAAAAAGGTCGTGGGCGGATTATATGTAAGTTAATTGAACGCATCAATAAGCAATAAAGAAGTCTGGGACAATATTCGAAAGATAAAGGAAGCAAAAACATGCATTATTATAGGTATCTGCACTCAAAATCAACTCGAAGGTCTTAACAACCGACAAAGAAATAGCCGATACAATTAGTGATACCTTTGCCCATATCTCCAATTCAGACAACTATGACCCTTCCTCTATAGATTTCAAACAAAGCATGGAAAGATAATTTTTCAAAATAACACATGACAATTCAGAAATATATTATTTGATTTTGTACTTAATAATTTTTTAATTGATTATTGATTTTGTGGTTAACTTTTGTTTTTTTTTTAAATTATCTGCGGACTTTGTAAATAATTTTGTACATTTTTACTTCCTTTTACAATAAAGGAAGTATTGGATTCACTTCAAAAATTCGAAATTGACTCCCCTGAACCCAAAAAACATGTTTTTGTTCATTGGTCTGTCTGTCAGTCTGTGTGTGTGTGTGTGTGAGAGTATGTGAACAGAATATCTCAAAAACGGAAGAAGGAATGGTGTTGAAACTTCATATATAAGTTTTGTAGATGCGACACCAAGCTTTTGAAGAAAATCGCAGAACCGGAGGTATGGTGTTTACTCTTGTGAATTTTAGCTTTTTTCGATTTTCTCCAAAACGGCTCAAATGATTTTTTAAAACGTTACATTTTTAATGTGATGTAAGATAGGTGCTTTTCCAGTTGAATACCTTTAAAATGAGTTTCTGTTTTTATTTTTTGGTTTGTTCTTTTTTTTATTTTTCTTTTTTCTTCTCTTTTATAAACTCCTATTTTATAGGGCATTATAAAAAACTAATAAAATTGTAAATTTGAAAACTTTGGCTATGGATTTTATGCGTAAGAGCGACTACAACTACAATATTTTGATTGTGATATCACTATCGGTTGTACCGAAAGTCGCTATAAAGTTTGGTATTTTACATAGAACACCTGGTATATTACTACACTTTTGAATCGGGTTAAAATTTTAGAGAAAATTTGTCTTTTCAAACAACTCTCTATTTTGTACGGTTTCTGTAGAATATGTAATTTTTGAAAATTTTTGACAAATGCTTAAAAATCTTAAATAAAATTTTTGGTTAATTATAAGATCACTGTAAAAGGAAGTTGTGTGAGTGTATCACACCAGATTTTATTAATTAGTTTTGTACTTCAGCCATTAATTTTAATTTTGTTTTACATTTTATTTATATTTCTGCACACTATATGTATACATTGATCTTCAAAAAACCGGCATCAAATAAAAAAAAATCATTTTTGATTTTTCAAAAAACTTATGGTAAAAATTTGTGCTTGTCTGAAAACCTACTTGATCGAGCCTGGCGAAGTAAGTGATAACACTACGTAATTTTTGTGCTGGGTGAAAAGCTTTTAGTTAGTGATTTAGGCCTATAAATTGGAAAAAAACAAGCACATAGGAGTAAGAAAGTTCATAGCTGAAAACACACCATAAATAAATAAGGTAGGATTAGAATTAAGTAAGAAAAGACCATATAAATTAAAACACTGATAAGCGGCTAACCTTTGACGGGTAGACCGGGGAAAGCCGCTTTGCGCAGTGCAGTTTTACCAAGAAGCGGGGGGCGCCAAATTCAAAAATGCACAGGCCCGTAATAAAACAAAAATACGACGGCGGAACGAAGTATATAATAGCAATCCAAACTAGGGAGGAGGCAACAAATTATAGGAGGAGAAACAGAATCAGCTGGTAATAATTTAAATGAGGTTACACGAATTTTACTGCTAAGATGATGGAAAAACTTCTAGAGAAGATGAACTACAAATTAGATAAGATGGAAGTAAGATATGCGCGCATGGAAAAAAACTTGATAGATTCCAAAGCGAGTTAACAAAAATAAAAAAGGAAAACGAGCAGCTAAGGAAAGAGAACAGGGACATAAAACAAAGATTAGGCGAAAAAGATAAGAAATTAGGGGAAATTGAAAGGGAAATAAGGAAAAGAAGAATAATAATTCATGAAGTGTAGGACCAAAGAAAAGAGAATGACCTACAGTTGAAAGAAACAACAAGAATTGTATCGCGAGACATCGGAATAAAGTTAGAAAAAGACGTAATCGTAGTAGTAGAAGTAAAAAAGATGGAAAAGTGAGACCTATCATGATGGAAGTACAGGAGTGGTCAAAAAATTAAATCCTAAGGGCAGCGAATAAGTTAAAGGGAACAAACATTCACAACAACAATGGAGAGAGCTAATTAAATATAAGAAAACTATAGGGCAGACGGCAACCTAACAACAATAATATACAATAAACTCATAGTGAATGGAGAACGTTCTACGCTGGAACAACTTCAAGATATCGAAACAAAAAAGATCGAAGAGAAGACAAACACGAAAATAGAACGGAGGAAATCAAGAACTTAACACAAAAGGAGAACACATCAAATGAAGACGAAATACTATTAGAACTAAACAAAACCTCGAGGGAGAAAGGTGGCGCAAGAAAAGCAAGCGAGAGAACACCGACAGAAGAAGATAGATGGAGAGAAGAACTAATAAAGATAACGAGAACTGGGCACCTTCCTTCTTCCTAAAAAGTAGATCAGTACATCAAAGGAACACCTACGAAGACGGACCCGGCAAGGAAATAAGGAACACGAGAAGGGCAAAATAATTGAGGAAATCATAATTAATATTTGGCAAATAGCAACATAGAACGTAACATCACTGACAGGGAAAGATCCTTTATCTAATAGACTTGTCTGTCCGTCCGTCCGGGACGCTGTTTCAGCAGCCAAACCGTAAGAGAAAAAAGTTATTAAAGTTATATGTTTGGAATGGTCATGTCAGGTCAGGAACCGAATTTCAGTCTCTAACACTAATTATTATCGTAATTATCCTAATCCGAACTTTTTAGGTTAGATTCTAGACAAATATTATCAAGGCGAATGCGACTGGTAGTTTGCTACCAACAATGACGTCATATACGTACGTGTGGTGAATACGCGTTCTATTTGCAAAACGGTCTTTTTTGTTTTATTAAATGAGACATTTGTCTCACTGGACTGCTAGTATGGAAATAATAGATGAGATAGAAGAATTCAATATAAAACTACTGGACCTAAGCGAAATAAAAATGATAGAAAAGGGAAACAAAAGACGGAAATGATTACAGATTATATTACTCAGGAGTCAATGCAGGAAATAGAGCAAAGGAGGGAGTGGGGATAATAATTTTGGAGGATCTAAACAAAACAATCTTAAACCAGGATGCAATATCATCGAGAATCATCACAATGACACTTGGACTAATAGGAAGAATTAGCTTCATACAAATCTACTCACCAGTAGAGGGAGCGAGTGAGGAGGAAATGATGGAGTTTTACGAGTTACTACAAGAAACTTTGGATGCTGCTAGGAATAAAGCAGAAAGAGTGGTGATCATGGGCGACTGGAATTCAAGAGTGGGCAATGACACAAATAAAGGAATGGAGAGCATGGGAAAATATGGCGAAAAAGAACTCAACAGAAATGGGAGAAAGATGTTGGAATTTTGCATAACAAATAATTTAAAAATAGGAAATACATACTGGTACCAACCAATAGAAGACCGTTTCACCTTTATAGCTGAAGAAAGAAAGGCTAGGAGCATAATAGATTATATAGTATACAATCAAGTGATGGAGAAAGACGTGGTAGAAATTAAAGTACAGAAACAAGCGGAACTTAATACGAACCACAGATTAGTAATAGCAAAAATCCACGAACCCATAGACGAAGAAGAAGAGCAAGTGGAATTCAGCAGAATAAACCTAAGCCGGCTGAAAGAGGAGGAAACGAAAGGAAAATACACCCAAGACACAGAAAGAAAACTAAGATGGTACGAAGAAAATAGTGAAACATTAACACTAGAAGAAATATGGAAAATATTTAGAGAAACGATATATACAACAGCAAAAGAAATATGTGGAATTAAGAAGATTATAAAGTAAAACAAAAGAACAAGCTGGTGGACGGACAAAGTAAGAAACATAATTAAACGGAAGAAAATTGCGTGGAAAAGATACCAAGAAACAAACAAGAACGATGACAAAGAAATATATACAAGACTAAATAAAAAAGCGAAAGTGAAGATAGCTAAACAGAAAGATTGGAAGGAATTTGGAGAAGAGCTAAATTAAGGATTTAAAAATAATAATAGAACATTCTGGAACAGAATTAAAGCGCTGAGAGGAAAAGGAAAAGGGGACCTAAGTGGAATAATAGATAAAAACAATAAAGTTTTAAGAAAGCCAGGAGAAATGGCCGAAAGATGGCGAGAGTTTCTAGCGGAGAAATTTGGAAAAGAAGAAAGCAGTCACACAGAGAAGGCAGGTCAAGAGAAAATGGATGGAGAAGAAATAGCAATTGACGGAATAAACAGAGAAGAAGTACAGGAAGCAATAGCAAGAATCAAAATGGTAAAGCATGTGGAGAAGACACTATAGAGCCGAAGATGGTCAAGTATCTTCGCGAAACAGAGGTGGACTGGCTGTGGAAAATATTCAAAGAAGCAGTGAGAACAAATAGTATACCGGAAGACTGGAATAAAAACCTGATAATCCCTATATATAAGAAGAGAGCGAAAACAAACTGTAAAAATTGTAGAATATTATGTATGTCGTCAGTGGTTTATAAAATGTACACATCAATCATAGAGAGGAAAATAAGAGAACAGATTGAAGGAAAACTTGAAGAAGAGCAAGCGGTATATGGGAAAAACAAACAAACAAATGATAACATACTTCATACTAAGGAATTTAATAGAAAAGAATTTGGAAATGATCATAGCCTTTATAGGCCTACACGGTACGCGACATTTGGGCGCCGCCGTTTGGGCGCCGCCGTTTGGCCGCCGCCGTTTGGACGCCGCCGTTTGGGCGCCATACTTTTGACCGCCGGACGTTTGGGCGCCAGTAGTATACATTTTTAAATAGCTTGAAACTTCGAATAATGGTGCTTAATTATTTTCAATAATTCCACATAATGTCTTCTTGTAATTGGCATTAATATAAACAATTTTACCACCTGAACTTAATAGATAAAAATTATGAGAATATTATGCAGTAAATTGAAGTCATTAAGCAGGTAAACTAAATTCTTCTCATTTCCATAATCTTAAATACCCTTAAGTCTTTCTGATGTATCTCTATTAGTACCTACAGGTGATTAGTTCTGTGTCTCTGGATCTATTTAAACTCACCCCCGAACAATATTTCTTCAGTTGTTATTTGCGAATAGTTATTTTAGTTGTTCGTTAGTGTTGTCAAAAGTTATGGAAGTTACAAAAACCAACCGCAACCAAAAGAAGCTCTGCTCTAACGGTTACCTGTACGTTTACGACTGTATTTCAGTTAGGTAATGAAGCCATTACACCACTCAGTTAGGTAATGAAGCCATTATATGACTGAGTGGTGTAATGAGCTTTATTACCTAACGGAAATAGTGTCAAATGAGTGACGTAATGAGTTACCTATCCCACTGGAGTAGATAGACTTAATTACGTTATTAATAATTTCGCGTTCTTGAGTTTTAATCGTCTTTCCCTTATCACCAATTTTTTTGTCGACATCTTTAATAACATGAAACACAAATGAGAACAACTATCAACAACTAAACCCCTTGGTAACAGGACGCCTATGAAAGAACGTGCCGTTGCTAAGTAACTATGGCCCATCGGGGTAATCGCCAAACCACTGCGCACCCTGGCAATGATGACGTGCCTGTCCCTATCCTACGTTGGGCGGACTCTACCAGTACCTCAAAAGTAGCCATCTTGAATTTTGGCTCGGCACCAATTTTAAATTGATCTCATCGAAAACAGTGACTTTCATACGAAACTTTTTTTCGTATTTCTTATACTTACGAAGATATTTGACATA
The DNA here is from genome assembly GCA_940337035.1 of Agriotes lineatus. Lineage (NCBI taxonomy): Eukaryota > Metazoa > Arthropoda > Insecta > Coleoptera > Elateridae > Agriotes > Agriotes lineatus. Next base: position 19,822,168 of record OW679195.1, on the reverse strand, counting down.
CAAGAAAATGGCAGTTTTTAGTTTTTTTTTAATAACTTCTGATTGGTTCAACATTTTGAACTTTTTCAAACGGATTTTAAATAAACATATAAAACTGCAAAACATTGCCCATTTAACCAAATCTCCATCTTCAATGACATGAAAGTACCCATGCAATCCCACTCGATCTGGGACACACTGTATATCAAATATATTACACTGTGAACAATGTCATTTGAAATTTCTTGCAAAAAATCATATTTACGATAAATAACAGAAAAATCGTCGACTATTTTTAATATTTCAAAATTTCGGCGCCCAAATGTCCAGCGCCCAATCGGCGGGGCCCAAAAGTCCCGGCGCCCAAACGGCGGCGCCCAAATGTCCTGCTTCGAGGCCTACAAGCGGCTTGCGATACGGTAAAGAGCACAATTATTAATGGGTGCATCGAAAAGCTACATACCCCCCAGAAAACTAATTGAAATTGTTAACTCAGTATACGCAAACGCCCAAGCAAAAGTACAGCTTAATGGGAATAGAGCGGGAGACCTCCAACTAAGAACAGGAATCAAGCAAGGGAACAGTTTAAGCCCACTACTTTTTACTTCCTTTTACAATAAAGTATTGGATTCACCCCAAAAATTCGAAATTGAGTTTTCAACAGATCTTCATGTTTTAGAGTCCCCAGATTCAAAAAAACATATTTTTTTTCATTGGTCTGTCTGTCTGTGTGTCTGTGTGTCTGTCTGCCTGTGAACAGAATATCTCAACAACGGAAAGAGGTATGGCGTTGAAACTTCGTATATAAGTTTTGTGTACTATGTAGATGAGACAGCAAGCTTCTGAAGAAAATCGCATAACCGGAAGTAGCTGTTTACTCTTGTGATTTTTCAGTTTTTTTCGATTTTTTCAAAAACGCCTCCAACGATTTTTTTAAAACTTTAAATTTTTATTAAATTTTTAATGTGTATTGATGTGAGATAGATGATTTTCCAGTTGAATACTTCTAAAATGGGTTTCTTTTGTTTGTTTTTCTATTTTTTTTATTAACTCTATTTTAAATAGAACACCCGGTATATTATTACACTTTCAGCTTAAAATTCTAGAGAAAATTTGTCTTTTGAACTAACACTCTATTTTGTACCGTTTTTGTAAAATTTGTAATTTTTAAAAATTTTGGACAAATGCTTAAAAATTTAAAATCAAATTTTTGGCTAATTATAAGATCACTGTAAAAGGAAGTTGTGTGCGTGTATCACACCAGATTTTTATAGTAGTAATGGACAGAGTCCTGAAAAACGTAAGGAAGAGGTTTCCTTTTGTTTTGGTGAAGTGTACTATTACACAAAGGGAAGATGAATTCAATAAAAAACCCAATGATTTTGATAAATAAGAAATAAATTTAATGTATAAAATGCATGTTCCTACATCTGAATGGTATACAATTCATATCTTAAAGTAGGTATGTGACACAAAAAATCCTCATAGGCAGACAGAGAAATGACAAATTACTTGGATGGGTCTTCTACCTTCACATCTATGATCTACGTTGATAGGTGAGCGAGAACTTCGCAGATGTTCCTCACCTTTTGTATTGAGCTGTTCACAGTAACCATCGAACACGACGGCAGCATTTCCGTAATGGGACAAAACGTAGTCACCTATGTTGTTGGCATATCATCTTAAATGTTGCCAAACAACACGATGTAGGAGGTGCCCTCATCTACAACATACAATACTCCCTTTGTCAGTTCATCATCAGGTGAAGCAGTCCCTCCACAAGGTAACACTTTCAGCATGGACGATTTGGTGCCTTTCCTCATCAAACCACTTTCATCGAACAGTGAGGGAGGATATGTACATAGTTCATAGCCAAATATTTCTTTTAACTGTTCATGTGGTGTTATTTCGGATGTTGACAGACTTTGTCACGGCTGCTAACGATTTGATAGTGCATTTTCTTTTCCACCGGATTTCACTGAAATTCTTTCCTTGTCTTGTATTACAGACTATTCAACACTATAACATATAAGCCAATCCCATTGCAGACATTTGTTTTTTTCAACCAATAACAGCAGTATATCACTGAATATTGGGCACCATGCAAAATATTCACAAAACAATGTACGTACTCAAAAACTAAATAGCCTTGTTCCGAAGTATCGCTTAGCAACAATATTTTGTCCTTAGTGATATCGCTAGGTTACGTAACACTAAACCCCAACAAACTGGGTGGCTTGTTTTAAAAATTTTAAAATGCTGTGTTTTGGAAGTATTCCGCTGAATTTAATTGAGAATGAATAATTATATTAATTGTTGGATTATTTTTCAATAAAGTTAATCGTTATGTATTCATATTGTTAAATAGTCGTCCCAAATACCACTCGAAGTGGATATATTTTTTTTTAAATATTTTGCCATTTCCATAGAAATTATTGCAAATTTCACTCAACAAAATCACATTTAAATGTCACTCGCCTTCGGCTCGTGACATTTTTGATGTGATTTTGTATCGTGAAATTTAAACGCAATAATTTACATGGAAACGACAAAATATTTGTCAAAAATATATCCACTGCTTGTGGTATTACACTTGATAATCCAATATCACGGGCATCATTACAATTTGTTTTCTAGTCAGTCAAGATGCCTGTGGAAAGGGAAGATGTGAAAAGCTGTATGTGTTTAGCATTTCGTTTATGGTTTGCATCACGTAACTCTACGCGTTGCTCTGAGGAAGCCGAATCAACACATGCAAATCTCTTAATTGCTTCGATAATCCTTGGGCTTGCAGGCATCGATTTCACCCATGTAGCGATCGTCGATGCAGAAATCCATCTGCCACCGATCAAATCACTTTTGGTTTTCATCGCTCTCATTAACACTTGTTCAACGGCCATATCGGTCCGAATACGGCACCAAAATTTGTCGCTTCGGTGAATAACGAAGAAACCCTTTGTTACAAATTTGTCAAATTCATCGTCAGTCAGAGTGCTCAAAAGCTGCAGACAGTCCTGTAGGTATAAATGAGTTGTTTTAGAGTAGTTGAGGTGCCCTGATATGAAAGAAAATCAGCATTTGTTGCACGCAGTGGAGATGGGGATATAAATCCCCACTTCTTTCTGCTTTTATGAACGTCTTTTAAGATTCACTATTTCAATAAGTTGGATCCACAATTTTTGTATTCTACCACTCTCCTTGGAATTCTTCAGTTGCTCTTTCACAGTTCGTACCAAATTCTTAAGTGCAGCCGATCCCACTATCTCATCAGGGCTCATTTCACACGAAATTAATGATGAATAGAGTGCCTTCAACTCTTCCTTTTGGACGTTTGGATTCTGGGTCTCAATAAAACCCGCCATAAGGGCTTCTTGAGTTAGGAACAGGGCACGGATAACTCTGAAATATGCTTTCCCATTCATCATCAGATGCTTTTTTGGCATAAACTTGTCTCCACACACTTCCAGCTATTATGTGGCCTACTGATCCTAGAAAAGAAAGGAGAAAGTGGAACCCTCCAAGTCGGATGAACAGTGATTTTAAGGAACTATCGGTAGCGACACTGGCTACCATTCCGTGAGCCTTGGCAAAGAGTAGTTGGTCAAACGTGACCATAACGCGAGTCTGCCCTTCATACGACCCTCTTCAGCATCATAAAGGACGGAATAAAGGAATAACTAATTGTTACCCCCTCCATATTTCCGAAACTATTGAGTGCTGCGAAAAAGTGTATAGGACAAATTTTGTTGGAAATTTAACGTACTTTAAACGTGTATAGAATACAATAAGCTCTAAACTGAGGGTATTCCGAGATATTTGTAAAAAACTTAGAAAACATACTGTTTTGACACTCCCCCCCCCACCACCCCCTCCCAAACCCGACGCTCTGGTGGCGGAGACTTTTTACCACATTTATACCAAAGGGCAATGAACAACTTGTGACCGTCAGACCTTAGCTTTTTTCGATTTCCGGGTTTGGACATTTTTTGTTTAATTTTACTGTGCTAGAGTTAGAATATGTGATTTTTCGAAAATGTCAAAATCCAATAAGTATTATTTTTCAAAACTTAAGAAGATTATATTGAGATTGTTTAGCCTGTGTTAGTTTTAGGTAACTGAACAATGTCAATAAGTAAAGAAATAAACCTTTCTTCTTTAACTTTCGCATACCTTGAATTTTTCAATTTTTTCAAAAATGTAAAATGTGAGAGATAACGGCAGTCACGTGACAATTTTTGTTTGGCCCAATTGTAATGTTTTTTTAGTTTTTTAACCACCTCCAATTACCAGGGTATTGATTTTACAAAAAACTCTAAATGCATGGAAGTGCATCACTCCTTACAGCAGAGCTTCATGAAATTCAAATAGTACTGGAGTTTGCCCTAAAACGTCCAGAACGCAGCTTCCTCGTTTTAACAGACTTTTTGAGCGCCACTGAAATATTGAAAAATGTAGGGGAGAGTCACTATGAATGGGGCATTTTCTTTAAATTCACGTAGTTTTTGCTTTTTCCAAGTTTTGTAAAAAAAAAGTTAGCCATAATTTATAAGATGGTATTGTTGATGTAGAACCCAAATGTAGACCGTTAATAGTAATTTACGATACAAGTGCGTAAAGCTACTCTTTAGTCACGAGTGGGGCAGAGTTAAAACGCGAGTGAGCGGGCGTTTTAAGCCCCGCGAGTGACTAAAGATGCTTTACGCATGTGTATCGTACAATATTTTATCTACGATGGAAGCTAGAAAACACGGTAAATATTAAAAAAAATGTAAATTAGGATTACCTGCAACCGGTCGTCATTTTGAGTGTTTTAAAAATTTTAAAACACGTTGCTACTGACAACGTGCCTAATGAAATCTTTTAAACACGTAACTACTAACGACGTAAACTAATGAAAACATGTTATTAAGCAGTCGTTTTACAAACTTAAGACTGCCATCTAAAAGGCAACTTTACACACTGTCGTAGATAAATAATATTTTAGCACAATATTTTTTTTAAAAACATGCTAAGTGTCTCATTCAAGGAACAGGTTCCTTGATATGTACACGTATAGCCCTTGATTGGGACAAGTCCAACACAATCCAAATTTTCACATGCCAAAGCGCATTTTATGTTTCTAAATTTAAGTTTAATCAAATGCTATGTATTGTAGCAATAGGCACCTACATGTTTTGACAGGCTTATAAACTAAAAGAAAACTCTCAAAACTATTGTATTTGTTACAGCAAAAGATCTTCCGGTAAACCCCACAAATGCAGAAGCAGAAAGCAGCTGCCCAGACGTCATAAGGACGACTTCATCTCCCGTTGCCGGAAAATGTGCCAAGGTGCTTGGAGGAAGAAAAAATTAAGCAAAGACGAAAAGAATCTGCTAAACCATTTATACGACACCCCCTGTCCAAGCGTTACTCGCCCTTGTTGCATACACGACAGCAGTCATCAGTCCCTACATTTTGCTGGCGAATACGAATGCAAATCAAGCACATCTCAGCTCACCTACGCTTCGGTCGTACAGCCTTACGAAACGAGACGCCAGAGATGCAAGTGCGACAAGCGCCTCCACCAGTCATGGGTGTGCGAAAAAACAGGAAGCAGCTCTAGCGAGGAGTGCTGTCCCTACGTGTCTGCGTGCCCCCGAAAGCCGTGCGGTTCAACCACCGAGGAAAGCATTGCATATTTATCGCTAAGAATGGAGAGAATAAAATCAGATTCCGAAGACAACTGCAGCTGCCACTGTGCTTGCGGTGAACGACGTTGCCCGGAAATTCCTGGCTGCTCATATCGAGCTAAACCAACTTGTAACTGCGAAAGACTCCATGATGTGATGCCTCGCGCTTTGGAACCACCAAGGGAACGGCTTCGTAAACCGGTACTTTGTCGACGCAGATGTTCACCACCACCACCTCGTAGAGTGCCAGTATTCCGAAAACCGTGCAACTGCATGCAACAGCAGCAGCAGCAGCAGCGGCAACAGCTGTACCGGTGTTCGTGCAATCATGAGCACCCATGTACGATTCAAAAGCCGAAGTGTGTCCAGAAGTACACGAAGCAATCAAAACGCTGCCCTTGTTGGGATAGGCAAGAATACATTTCTTGTCCGTGTCAGGCCCATCATGTAAGAAAAAAGAAAATTAGGGAATATATAATTTGTTGCCCGTGCCAACTAAGATATGCTAAAGAGAAAAGAAAGTGTTGCATTCAAGATGAGAACACTCAATCGCCTAGCGATTCGTGTCCAAATCCTACGTCGCCAAAAGGAAAAGAAAATATTACCGACAAAGATCAGACATCCAACAAGAACAATAATGTCGCTGCAGATAAAAGCAAAGACGTTGCAAACAGTAGCCCTAATATGCACAATCAAGTATTACAGAACTTATACGACACTGCATCGTACGGAGATTATTTTCAAAACGATGTAACCAAGGCTCTTGAAACGGGTGTGTATACGAGTCCCGCCAGCGGTCGAATTTATACGTTGAATCCAAAAATTTTAAACACAAACATTATTACTGACAAGTCCATATCACATCAAAGCAACTGGCCTGGTCCTATTAACTTCAAAGAAAGTTTTGCCTTTAATATTAATTCCACTAGCTTAACAAAAGCGGACGAAGAGCATAAACGGTTACTAACTGCCGTTTGTGAAGCCATACTATCATCTCGAACACCTCCCATATCGGAAGCAGGTGATACGGTCCATGCTTACTTGAATACAAATAGTGATTACTTCTACAATAATAACCATATCCCGAGCGATATTTATAAATACTTTCAGCCAGACAATAACGATAGCTTTCCCAACGTCCACATCAACAGCTATAGAGAATATAAGTCACACGATCCTGTTTTTGATATACAAAGATCTCCCACTGACCATCCTCTTCCTTCTTCCGAACCCCACGATCGGACAGAAAGGACTAAATATCGCCAACAAAATAACGACACCTATTTAAAATTGAAACAATTCACTTTAAACTGCAAAAATGACACTGTTATACATGATTATGATAACAATTTCACGCAAAAGGCATTCCCCACGCAAGTGCAAAGTACGATCAATACAACTAATGTGATCGAGCCAGGAAAAAACCACGCCGCCTTAAATGGTGCATACCGGTACACCCCACGCTCATTAGAAAAATTCAACACAGAACCCGTTTGCTACCTCGATTACTCTCCTCGAATATCTAGAGAAGCTATACCGGAAGAACAAGTCAACACTCAACTCACTAATCCTGCAAAGTTGTCATTAAGTCGGCCTGTACTCATGCCCGATTTTTTTTCTGCAGTTTCAAAAGCGATGTTCAACAAAGCGCCTCCTAATGAAACTGCAAGAACTGAAGACATTTTCGGCAAACATATTTTTGGCGGTGGAAAAGAAACTGATGTAAAAGGACTGAAAAAGAGTCAAGTTTATAATGTGCTATTTTCTACGATCAGCACAGAACCGGGAAAAGATTCGCCACCTGTTTCAACACCTCCGTCCCTTGTTCTGCACGAACTTCCCGCTGATGTTACAGAACAGACACAGACATTGGGGTCTGAAGCAAGCCCAGAAGAGCTAACTGCAGTAAACCAAGCCACGAAGAAAGTAGATGAGATGAATAGCCCCTCATTCGGCAAGCAGCATTTAAGGAAGAAAAGCGACACTGACAAGTTGGGATCTACAACTTTCGACTTCTTTAAGATATCTTCTAATAATGACAGTGCTTATGGCGTTACGGATATTAAATCGGCCACTGCATCAATAAGACCATATTCAGAGGAGAAAGTGCTAGTTCATTGTTCAGAAAATAAATCATGGCACTCCTGTTTAAACAGGAAAGACGATTTTCATCCTTATAATAAAGCAGCCGCCGCAAGTAAAGCACCAATTTTACACAATCAACAATTAACAACAATCAATAATCCACCGCAAATGAAAATAGATAATGGAGTACAATACGTAACTCCAGACGAAAACCAAGCCTCGGCGTCAGTATGTCACAACAAAACCTCAGAGAACGAGCTGCGATGCGTAGATTTAGACCAAACCTCTCCTTTCAATATACCACCAGCAACATCCTTTTTTAAAAGCCACAACAAGAGCCCATGGACGTACAGTCCCTGGATGGATCCCAAAATTACGTATTTATATGCCGGGGCGGCGCATGTGCCGAAGCGTTCTGAGGAGGTACTAACCGTCATAAATAGAAATTCTGAAGACTGTCTCGCCGACCTGCACTTCATCACGAAAAACTTGCCGAGCTACACTTCCATTTCCGACACAAGCAGCATTGCGTCGCCTTTAAGGCATAGCTTTAATGCTGGAAAAATTGAACTCTCACAGACTGGTCCGGCTGTTAAGGAACATCAGTATTCGGTCCCCAAATCTACAATGATCGCGAACGTGTCGTCGCTTGGTTTCCCGGTTCAACTACCGCCAAAATTAAACACGAGTGATGAAACGCCTACTTTGAAGCACGAGTACGTGAAAAACAGAGAAGAGGATAGGTTAGCTGCAGCCAGTGGGAGAAGAAAGGTTATGAAACGAGAGTCCCCATTTTCCATGTTTTGCGTTCCCGTAACAACACAAAATGTAATACGACCTTCTAATCAGGGCCCCACTGCAATGTTATCTCGACCCGAGCGAAAAATTATAGTTAGTAAAGGAAACGGTTTGAAGATGAGGGAAAAGCGATGGCGGTACTAGTGATTCGTCGTCTTGGAATAACCAGTATAGCTACGTTCTTTCAGTACTACGTTAGGTAGACGTACACTACACCAACGGCCTTATCATTACTTATCTCCTGCTATTTCTAGTATTTGTAGAAATTTTAATAAATTACTTTCTGCAAGTTATTTCCTGTAATAGGATAGACATACCGGGAGATCGAGAAAGGTTGTCCGAAAAAAACTACTTTCTACAGCGAGTATATCAATATTTACATCCTCCAACTGTCATCATAGACATCTGCTGTCATGTATGAAATGAATTTAGCAATTTATGGTAGATTCAAAATAGGAAAACCATTATGACAATAAGAAGTTATTTGCAATCAGTTTTAATTAAGGTTAATAATTAGAATATTAAATTTTACAAAATTAAATTATTCTAATCAGTAATTATTACAGTTCATGTTCGAAATGAGCTCCATTATTGTTGATACAGCACTGAACTCTTCTTTTCATGCTGTTAAAAACATTTTGTAGCTGTTGCACAGTTATATTTGCAGTAGCGACAGTAATCGCATCCTTCAGTTGCTCAAGTGTGTGCATAGGGGTCTGATAAATCGTGTTCTTTAAATGTCCAAATAGAAAATAATCCAGGGCTGTCAAATCGGGTGACCGTGGAGGAAATGCAATGATACGATCATCATAAAATTGTTGTAAATGTTGACGTGTTCGAAGGGCTGTATGTGCAGGTGCACAATCATGCTGAAAATATCCCTGACGTAACTCATCATCGTGAAGTTCATTAATAAATCTGTCTAGAATTGTGATGTAGCGGTCAGCTGTTACGGTATCTTAAAAAAACACAGGGCCAATTATGCGTCTCCTTGACATAGCAATCCAAACGCCGATCTTTATTGGATGCAGTGGAGTTTGTAAAAATTCACCAGGGTTATGAGCAGACCACATCCTGTAATTTTGTTTATTTACGTAACCGGTCAGATGAAACCACGCTTCGTCTGAAAAGAAACTGGAATCCAGCATTTCATCGTTATTTAAACTTCGGTTAAACCAATTGCAGTACTGCACACGCTTTTCATAATCAGGAGGAAGTAATTCTTGCATTACTGAAACTTTATATGGGTGTAAATGCAGTTTTCGTCTTACTGCCTTTTGACACGTTCCATAGCTTAACCCTGCAATTACAAATTAAAATAATTTTTTTATACAAAAATTTATAGGATAAAAAATACACACCTGTTTGTTGCGCTAACTGTCGTAATGGTTTTTTAGGGCTGTGTAAGATGCGTGCCTGTATATCCTCTAATGTGTCCTGAGTTAAAACGGTTGGTCTTCCAGGAGATTTTCCTGCATCAACACTACCCGTTGTTTGGAAACGATGTACGATACGCTTTACATGCCTGCTCAGATTATCGTAATCAAAGTCGACGTCAGGGAACCGATTAACGAATTCATTTACACATAAATTTCCTGAATATTTCCATTCACCATTATCCTCATTGCGTTGGCCATTGCGGAAATAAGATTCAATAATAAACGTGTTGTGTTCAAGGGTATACATAACCTAAAATTTACAAACATAATTATTACCATTTTCGATTAATTGGAAACACTGTACTTACTGTAAACTTCGTTTAACAATGGCGAATTAGTATTGAAAAATACTGTTTTGTATAATAATAACGGCGTTCAAGAAAAAAAAGGAGAAGTAAAGAAACGTAAACACACAGAACAAGTGAGAACATCTGTCAACAGGAGTGTGGCTAATATCACACTAGAAAGAAATATTGATAACTACTTGGAAGGTAGTTTTTTTTTGACAACCTTTCTCGATCTCCCGGTATATGTGAGATTTTACCCTCTATGTTTTACTAATATATCACTTAGATTTCATCCACTTACTTGCAGTTTTCACTTTAATTTCGAATTTAAAAAGTGAGCAAGTAAAATCAAGTTACTAAAAGTGCGTGTTCCGGCTGTTGCTGTTGTGGTAATATGGACAGACCACTAAAGCAGCGAATCAGTGTTCAACTATAAAAGTTCCAGTATAGTGCACGTCATTAATATTAAATAATCGATGTGTGCTTTTCAGTCAGTAACGATGGTATATACACATAGCCTCACGATTCCATTGCAGAACATGTGAGGACATTTTTAATTGTAAGGAACCTTCGGCTAATTGGCATTATTGTTTCGACTCTGAATTACGATTCTGCATGTATATAAGTATTTCAAACATGTGCCACCATGCAGTTGTTTTAAGCGGCCCACATTCCGGTTTATCGATCTGTTTCTGGAACAGGCTGCGCCCTAAACAAGCACCGAGCACGTGTGCACTATCGATCCGTCTCAGACGTGAATTTTCGTAGCTTTTAAAGCCAGAATTTTAAATCAGCCACTGTACGTTAGAGAGAGCGCGCACGAATATTTTGCCCCCGTTATTTATCGGTTTTTAGTATCGTAATCAATTTGTGCTAATTAACGGCCAACTGTTGTTCATTTGGTGTGTGGGTGTCGCATGTTTTGTCCCGTTATTTGAACTTCCGTCGATTCAACACAAGTTTTGTGTTTCGCTTTTAATGACTTTTTCCCATATAACCTGCACGTGGTTGTTTTGGTGTCGGGAGAGCTTGGTCAGTTGTTTACCGCTGTAAGGCCTTTGAGTTTTCGTTATCGTTGAGGGGCAGCTCCTATACTCGTCGTTGCCATCACGAGCTTTGTTTGTGCCCACGCTAAGGGATTATCCCAGGTTCCGTTCCGTCAGCAACTTGCCATTGATTTTGTGCAGCTTCTTCAGGTGTTTTAGAGCAGTTGTCTGGGAGGCAGCCGTCTGCAACAACGTTGGACGTCGATTGCAGCTAAGCAAAAGCTCCTTCAGGTACCGTAATAGTTTTTATAATGCCTAGATTAAAGTGTACCTAGTATTTTGCGAAGTGCCAGACAGTTTACGTAACGTTGCAGTCATTGTAGTATTTACTATTAAACCAGTGTAGTTGCTACCATGCCAATTCAATTCAATACCGTCAGGTTTTATGATCCTGCTTAACTTTACGTTGTGGCAGTTGAGGTGCGTGTCGCTATTGTACCATGTTTAATTGATTGTCTTTTATTCCTGTTTATTGAGTCAGCGTTTTGAATAATTCAATGTTAATACCGTTTACAAGTCATTTCATTAGTTGATGTCAAGTTTACCGCAATTTAACTAGATTAAGATGTTACATAATTTACATATTTAATCATTACTAACCCATTTCGTTCCCTTATGTACTAAAATTTTGTACATATATTTGCTAATGCAGTTCATTGTTATTTAACTGTGTTTTTTCTTGTAACGTTTTCGATATTTGCATGCGATTTTTGTGTATGTATTTCCTTGGTGAAAGGAGTTTATCAAGCTGCACAAGAGAGTTTCCGGAAACGTAAGTTCGGTGCTGCTGTACGTTAGTCGCCGACCAGGACACTGCCAAGGTTATAGTTAAAAGGTGTACCCATTCTGCTTCCACTTTCCTCAGTGGGTTCACCTGTGCATTTGTTTCCTTGTAGGAACGTGGTGGCGCCTGGGCAATTAACATCTGCTTTTCTGTTATAAAACCGTTGCACTGTGTAATCTCCTGTTAAATCCCTTCGTTCCACTGAAGCTATACTTGCGTCTCTTTTGTTACCGGTTGGGGCAGCGGTCCTATGTAATTCGTTCCCGAATTTGAGTTAGTTTACGCGCTAGTCTTTTAGCGTTGTTTGTAGAGTAAAGTCAGTGTGTAATGTAACAAGCTTGCATCCCAATACGGTGCCATTGTTTTTCTTTGTTGTCATAATATCGATTTAGCCGGTAACATACTGTCGGCCCAAATTTGATCCCGTAACGAACTGGTGCGTTGTCCACGTTACCGTTTTCTTCCGTAACAAACATAGCGCTCCTACAAATGTTCTGTATCTAATTCTTGAAGTTCTTTGATTCCATTACACGATTTCTCCATGATGCGTGTTTAAGATTGTTTGCCTGTTACGATCTAAATCGACTTTTACGACACTGCTCCGGCTCATACAAAAACTAAATGGCCGGCGCAAACGATATTTTACATAATCGGTATAATCACTCACATAGGCCGCTGCCCAATCCGCAACAAGAAAATGCCGACTAAACATCAGTGGAGCGAGACAGGGTTTTTCACGAAATTACCTACGGCAACGGCCAAAAAGGCGGTAAACATTGATAAAATTGAATAAAGCGCCACCCGGTTTTCTTGACATAAACGAAAATGCAAAGCTAGACCCAGAGTAAAACCGGGAAGATCAAATGAGCCTACCTTTTAACTTATCAACTTGGCGAAACCTGAAACTCGACGGAAATAGTATAGTAGAGCAGCCACACGACTCCCACACTGCAGGGACAAATGCACCGACCTACCTGTGATGTTGCTATACTGCTTTCAAGCTCCACTTCACATAAAATAGGACATAGTGTATAAATAATATAACCTGAAAGTAATCATGCACAAACACGTGGTGAGAAATCATAAGGCGTTATTCTATGAACCAATCTATTGGTCTACACACATGTAAATGAGATGGACACACACAATATAAACACATCATAGCGTAATGTACGGCTAAACTACACCCAGCTGGGGCCGCTTTACCTATAATGACTAACTATATATGCAAATGCAAGCCACCTAGGGCCTGTGATAGTAGGTAATTAATTTAATTGAAAATACAAGCCGCTTGAGGTCTGTGACGGTATATGATTAATTTAAATGTAAATACAAGCTGCCTGGCGAGCGTTCGGCAATATATCTTAAAACTTTTAAGTCTAAATTTAAATTATTGTCTTATCAGCTACAGTTAGGTGATTAATACTTTTTTATTATTTATATTTACTCTAGCCTCTTTTTTATTTATCTTGTGTGCTTTGTGGTTGAATGTATTTATACAGATTGTTTATCTTTTATATCACACCCGTTCACGTCAATTGATTGTTTGTGATATTTATTTTCAGACGAAGTTGAAAAACGGTTACACCGACACTTCGTCTTTTGAGATTCTGTCTTCTTTTTATTGCAAATGAATGTCAATGTAATGTCAATGTGATCGCAATAAACATTATTATTATTATTATTATTATTATTATTATATGGCTCTATATGATTGATTTAAATGCAAATACAAGCTGCCTGGCGAGCCTGCGGCAATATATGACTAATTACAAAGGAGCGGGCAGCCACCTGGTGCCTGTGACGCTATATGGTTGATTTAAATGTAAATACAAGCTCTATACCTTTAATTAACGGCTTCGCTTAAAAGCTGATTGGCGGGAATCGGAGCGCTCTTTGCTCGATTGTGTGAGCTGACGCTTGAAGTCGAGAGTGGCACGGTAGGATCCCCCGTTATCATTAGGGAAAGAAAATGTAGGGCCTCCTTGGGCACTGACAAAATTTGCGGGGCCAGAAGTTCGCACGCTTGAATTCAAAGATCCCAACAAGTGTTGGAAGAATACGCCTTCCAGGCTTACGAACTGCAACAAGCGGCGACGGCCATCGGCATCACAGCGGCACCCACTTAAACAGCACACAACCTTTCACTCCTACGGGCCGATCAAAACTCTCGAAGCAATTAGCCAAAACGCAATCAACACGGCCGCCCGCTGACGTACGAAGCGTCGCGTTGGAGGCGACAAACTTGCCCGCACACGACTGTGCTGTGTGGCGGCCGGAGACGGAGTCCCCTCAAAAACTGACGCCAAGCCGAACTTCGCGCAAGACGCGCTTGCCAGATGAAGGCAATGAGCGTACAGACTGTTTCGAGTGACGAACGCGAAGCAAGCCGCGCGGGAGAGAGATTGACTGAGTATTATTTGAGACAGATATTTCGTTTGCAATCCAAATTTCACGTAAAAACTTGATCTCAACTTTATTTTTTACAGTTATATTCGGTCAATTTTCTCTCGAATATCATTCTTAAGTCAAAGTTAAGTAGAATATTTTTGCGGTGGTATCACTACCCATGTTCATTGCGCTTAGGATTAGGACTCGCGCTAGCGCACTCTCCTAATCGAACCTAAGCGCAATGGACATTCGTGATACCACGTCAAAAATATTCGACATAACTTTGACTACTCATGGTAATATAAATAAAAATTTCCTCTGGTAAACGGTCGGGATCGATGCTACTTGGCGGTCGGCTACCCACTATACACGTCGATTCTGCCCGGTTGCTCACCTGGATCCTCATCAAGAAAGTTTGGATGAGGTAGAAATGGGCGCTTGCCAGCTCGGATGAGGTGACTCCGGTGCACTTGAACTAGAAACGATCGGTTTGAAACAAGAGTCGTTAATGTCACCGAAAATGGCGATTGTTTACGATTTTTGTGTGCGGGCCAATTTAATGAAATAACGAGTTTTACGATACTAGTGATGTGTGCAATTGGTGTGTTAAGCTAGGCAGACCGCGGGGCTTTTTTGGTAGGTATATAAGTTTGGGTCGCCAGAAATAACTTAAATAGGAAATGATCATCTGGAAGTCAAAAAAGTATTAAGAAAAAGAGGCCAGGCCGCCAGAGGAGAACCTAGAACTGGAGGTCAGGATCAGAATCTCAACTTTAATGTTCAATGTTAATTTTCCAAATTCTGATAAGACATCCCATGTACTTTTTTTGCTCTTTTTAATTGTAAGCTTACGTTAAACCTGTATCTTATAGCCTAGAAGTTAAAGCAACTAAATAGCATGTTCAAACTGTCCCCACTTATAATATGGCTTTAAACCGTCACTTTATATTTTTTAGTACAAAATTGTATTTTTCATAATCAAATTTGAGAGTTGAAACGGGGGTGCAAGGGGTGCACGGCACCCGGACGACAGTGCTTATGGGACGGCAGTAGACCTTGGTTACATATCTTTTTTTACATCCGCGCTGCCGAAAGTAAATTTCCAGCGCGATGTTTCTTCAGAAACCTCGGCCGTCGCCATCTTGCGGTCTGATCGTCGCCGATAGCTCCTCCACCAACAGCCTCGCTGGCGCTCGGAGCTCCGCCAATCAGGAGCGCGGACGCTCCTGACAACGGCCCCCACCCGCAAGCTTCGTCATCAACCGGGACCCCGGCCAACCAGGAGTGCGAGCACTGGCCTCCCACTACACCCAGAGCCAGTAGATATAGAAAGTACCGCCACGTCCGCCATGTTTGTTCCTTTGTCATATGCGTCACTTTAAGGTTTTGTAACACAATTCCGTCAACGTGACATTTATTGGCAATCCGAAATTTTACTTAAAATTGGCAAGACTGTAAGTCTATGTCAAATTCGAGGTTAGTAGGTTAGGTTTTGTTTGTTATTTGACACAAACTGATGGAAAACATAACCTGATAACCTCGAATTTGACATCGACTTACAGTCTTGCCAATTTCAAGTAAAAATTTAGACATAACTCAATCAGTCATTGCTGATGGGAACAAAAACGGCGGCGATGGCGGAATTTTCACGGATCAAAGAATGGCGGTACTTTCTATATCTACTGGCTCTGACTACACCCACCACTACGCGTCATCTGTAGGCCAATAGCAGATCCCGTCGCCTTGCCGTGTGCGTTTATAAGCAGGAACGCGCGCTGCAGAAGGCATTTGTTCTTGGAGGGTTAGAAAGGTAGATCCTTCTAAGGCTAGTCAGAGTCGTTCGCAAAGGGTTAGATAGATTGATCCATCTACGACTTGTCAAAAGGGTATGAGACATCGCCCCCAGCTCGCCCAGCCACGGAGTTTCCTTTGGCTGGTCTCTGTGACAACGACGCGTCCGAGTCCGTGCGTATCTGCATTCAAGGCGGTGATATCAACCGTGACTACGGCAAAGACCTTCCTAGAGTAGGTTAGAATGTGAGTTAAGTTGTAAGTATTCTCTTTCTGTATTTCTTGTGTATGTTTATTCTTATGTTTGTTTATTCTTATGTATGTTTATTTTTATGTATATGTATGTGTATTGTATATACATATAGTGTCTTTAAATATCACCATGTGTGTTGTGTAATAAACTCAGTACTCACAAACGCTTGTTAATCTAAGACTTCTTCGTTAATATGTGCACCAGTGCGGAGTGAAATTAAGCCAGCCTCACCTCCAGTGTAACAGATAAAGTAAACCGGTAACGTCAAGCGCAGCCAGGGCCACGATTGGCTTGTGTATCATTATTTTGATTTGTAGGTTTTATGATTTGAAAACTTTCACAGCTGCCATCCAAAGTTAGCCGATCCATATTGTAACTTTCCAAACTGGGGAAATTTAAAATCAGCAATTCCCGACTACAACAGTAGGTAAGGGGTTACTTCAGACACCCCCCACTCCTTCTCCTTTTAGCCCCTCCCCCTTTCTTTTAGCCCCTCCCCCTGTGTCATGTGACAGGTGACGGTGGGGCGCTCGGGACTCCGCTTCTCTCCAAGGGGGCCCTCGGGGCTCCGCCCCTCTTTAACTGGGTCCTGGGGGCTCTGCCCCGCTCCAAGGGGGCCCTGGGGCTTCGCCCCTTGCCAAAGGGTCCTGGGACTCCGCCCCTCTCTAAGGGGGCCCTCGGGGCTCTGCCCCTCTCCAATGGGGCCCTTGGGGTTTCGCCCCTCGCCAAGGGGTCCTCGGGGCTCTGCTTCTCTCCAAGAGGGCCCCCGGAAACCACAAGTTCAGGGGCGTGGGAACAATTTGCTGACCGTGGGAATATTTTGTTGGTCGTGGGAATATTTTGCTGGTCGTGGGAACCAGGGTCATCACGTAGTTAGGGCTGCTGAGCATTCGAACGCGCACAGCAGGACGGTTCGAAGTTGTGAAGCTCCGACGTTACGATGTTTTGGGGGGCGTTCTGTTTTGGCGTAATTTGATATGTAGCATCTGGTTTTTGATAAGTGACGTTTGGTTTTATGTATTAGTCAGAACATTTTGTATTGTATTTAAATACCGAAATTCGGGTGGTCTTATCTAAGTATTCAAAACATTGGTCTTATGGAGAACTAGCACAAATATGTGGGTTTTTTCGAATTATTGAAGGCCCCCGGAAATAATAGTTCAATTAGCGGTACATGCAAACCACCAGGTGCGATATAAATACAGCTCCCGCGGACGACTCATCACTATCAGTCTATCAGTCAGGACGGTGAGAAAAAGAGCTAAAATATGAACCAACATCAAATTTCAAGTCTTATTTGCGAAGTGATTGCTCAAGAATTTATAAGCAAGAAAATGTACGGAATATGTTTACCCGCAAGTCTAATGTTATTCGAACAATTAAGAAAATTTAAAAACATGAATCCGAGATTAATACATGGCCTAATGGTGTATGATAATATTTTACCTGTTTTTCACGTGTGGATCCAAGTTGATAATAAAATCTACGATTCGACCCCAAAAATAATTAATGCTATTAACGAAGGCGAGGAAATGAATGCTAACAATCTGGAGTATTATCCTAGAAAAATAGTGGTTCCTGATTACGATACCTACAAAATACTACAAGAATGTGTACATGTAACGAAGAGAGGGCAGGTCAATAAATATTTTGAAGAAGCACCCTTACATTTAAAATCTATTAGAAACACTGTTAATGATAGAGTAAGTCGAATTTTTGTACGAGATTTAAAGCATACTTTACAGCTAACAACTCATAACATAAATTATAAACGCGAGACCATTCGATTTTTAATAAAACTATTTATTTAAAGAGATAAAAGTTTGTATAATGCTATGAATTTAATCTGACAGCGGTGTTCACATAAATTTCTTCTTCTTTAATAGTTTGTAAATGACCGAAGCAGAAAAGAAACCGAACAGGTGATTCTTTACATCCAACAGGCAGCAATTCTCCCACTGTATATACCTAACTCCTTTATGAGTGACGGCCCACTTTGTACATGGGTCTTACAAACACTCGGAGTTGGTACTCTCCCTACGTGAGGGCCCTGATGGGGAGAAACCAGCCGATCCCCCGCTCAAGGCTTCAAACTATTAGTAATTTATAGCCATAAATGGCCCCTCGTATTCAAAGGCACTACACAGAGGCACGAGGTCAACAGCTTCTGCTTTGTAATTTATAACCATTAAATGACTATGCCTATTCTAAGGCACTACACAAAGGCACGAGGTTGTCAGATTTTTATTGAAAAATTAGATGTGCATACTTTACAGCTAACAACTCATAACATAAATTATAAACGTCAGATCATTAGATTTTTAAGCATACTTTACAGCTAACAACTCATAACATAAATTATAAACGCGAGACCATTCGATTTTTAATAAAACTATTTATTTAACTGACTTTTCGTAAACCGGAAATTGGCAAAAATAACAGAATTTTAATCAGCGTTCGAAGCCAAGTTCAACGAGGGGTCGCATGACTATGTTTAAATAACTTTTCGTAAACCGGAAATTGTCAAAAATAACAGAATATTAATCAGCGGTCAAAGCCAAGTTCAACGAGAGGTCACATGACTATGTTTACATAACTTTTTGTAAACCGGAAATTGATAAAAATAACAGAATTTTAATCAGCGTTCGAAACCAAGTTCAACGAGGGGTCACATGACTATGTTTACATAACTTTTCGTAAACCGGGGGTCTACCATCATGTTTGTGGACGGGATATAATATAATGCATAACAAAAGAATCTATTATTAGTATTTTAACATTAATAACAGCTTTTTATGTTTAATCTTCACCGATAATCCAATTAACTTCGATGCAGATAATGAAACATATGTATTAATGTTTAGTAAAAATAAGTAAATAAATAAAATTAAACTTCAAATGTGTTCGGCTGTCTAATATTATTGTATGAAAATCTGAAAATTTGATTGAATGTCCTTTCCATGCAGATAATGGAACATATGTATTAATGTTAATAAAAAAAAACTTACGTCACTTAAAATGTGCTCGGCTATCTAATATTATTGTATGAAAAATTCTAAAATTTGATTGAATGTCCTCCCCATGGTGTGTATGTTGACAGCCAGCATTGTGGTCACAAAGTAGGCAGGCAGATTCTGGTTTGTTTGGTGTTGGAAAAATCTACTTGTAAAAAGTAGCCGAAAGCGGAGACCAATGCGTAAAAAAAAACACCTATTATTAGTATTTTTAGCATTAATAACAGCTTTTTATGTTTAATCTCCACCGGTAATCCAATTAACTTCGATGTAGATAATGGAACATAATGTATTAATGTTTAGTAAAACAAAACAAAAAACTTACGTCACTTAAAATGTGTACGACTATCTAATATTATTGTATGAAAAATCTGAAAATTTGGTTGAATGTTCTTCCCATCGTGGGTATGTTGGCAGGTAAACAGGCAGATTCTGGTTTGTTTGGTGTTGGAAAATCTACTTGTAAAAGTAGGTATCCGAAAATCTAGATATAAGAAAATTAAATTAGTTATATATAAAAGAGACGAGTTTATATGGCATACTTACAAAACATTGTTGTTGTGTTAGAAAAAAAGTAGCCAAAAATCTAAAAATAAGGTAATTAAATTAGTTATGTATAAAAAAGAGGTGAGTTTCTATGGCATACTTACAAAACATTTAGTGAGAAATTTGTGGTAGCTGGAAAATAAATAAGTATTATTAAGAAGTAAATAATTTAAATTTTAAACTTACAATTATGTATGTTACCGATGACGGGAAATGGTGATACACCTTATATTGAAAATTATTATATAATCCAATATAAAGTAGTTCGGCATTTTGGGGTACCTCATCTTGTGGACATATGCATATCGTACGTATTGGATTGTTCTAAAAAATATTATATATAAGACTGAATAATTTAATGTTGGAAGTTGTTTACTGTAATGTCTGCTCCAATAGTTTTTAAAATTTCCTCTACGTGCATCGCAAATTCTGTAACTGTAAGCGGATTTAAAACTTACTAACAGGTTTTTTTAGTACTTACTCGCAGCTGCAGTTGTAGTCATAATGTTACCTGCCAACTATATACGCGATAGATTTAAACACCCAACTAGATTGTTCTAGCTTAAAGCTGGAATATATATACCGGGTGGCCATAAACATCTGAGATCCCGGTAGCCATGGAATTAGCTACTTATAAATGTTGGTTAGCATTATACATATTTCAATTATAATAAGTATTGGTATGAAATGTAATAAAATGCAAATAAGAGGAGGGGAATGTGCCCCAGATTCTGCAGTTTAGCCTACGACTCGATTATAAAAATCTCCTGTTCTAACTTCAATACTTATTGCAATCTGTAATAATTTTTGACAGATAGAAATTTTAGTTGTGATGACATTAATGACATTTAGTTTAGTTGAATTCATCACTTTAATAAAGCGGTGCTGATTCCAAAGGTAATGTGATATCAGATATTTATGGCCACCCGGTATAAGCGCCGCTTATCTCAACGGCACGCGCCGTTTTTAACAACAACATTGTAATTATCAGTGTACACCCCGCCGCTTAAAATATTTGATTTCACATTCTAAGCTAAAATTCAATAAGCAATACGCCCACCAAATTGTAGTGGAAAATACTTAAAATATTAATTTCGCGCGGCTCTTATCTGTTCAAAGACATTTAATATATTTACAACAAAAATTCCTTAAGTAAGCAACCTATGAATTTAAATATGAAATTCGCGTGGTCTTATCTATTCAAAAACATTTTACATTAAGCAAATATAAACTTAGATAACGATTTAGCTAACATGCAGCATCAGAAAATTATTAAAATGTGAACTTACAACCTGTGAATTTAAATATGATATTCGCGTGGTCTTATCTATTAAAAAACATTTTACATAGTAAGCAAAAATAAACTTAAATAACGAGTTAGCTGACATGTCGCATCGGAAAATTATCACATCCCGCCGATTAAAAATATTAAATTCGCACGTTAATATGTAACATTAGTTTTATTGGGTCCTTATCTATTCAAAAATCATGCTTCATTTTTACAGTAAAAGTCTTTAAACAAAAACAGTGGACTTAAATAGCGAATTATCTTTGCGTAAGCGTACGATAAAGACATTTAATATATTTACAACAAACATTCCTTAAGTAAGCAACCTATGAATTTAAATATGAAATTCGCGTGGTCTTATCTATTCAAAAACATTTTACATTAAGCAAAAATAAACTTAGATAACGATTTAGCTAACATGCAGCATCAGAAAATTATTAAAATGTAAACTTACAACCTGTGAATTTAAATATGATATTCGCGTGGTCTTATCTATTAAAAAACATTTTACATAGTAAGCAAAAATAAACTTAGATAACGAGTTAGCTGACATGTCGCATCGGAAAATTATCACGTCCCGCTGATTAAAAATATTAAATTCGCACGTTAATATGTAACATTAGTTTTATTGGGTCCTTATCTATTCAAAAATCATGCTTCATTTTTACAGTAAAAGTCTTTAAACAAAAACAGTGGACTTAAATAGCGAATTATCTTTGCGTAAGCGTACGATAATTAACACCCCGCCGCTTAAAAATATTTGATTTCACATCTTAATAAATTTTTGCTCTCAATCTAATAAATTCGGTTAATGCTTCGCCATTCAGTTCGTCCTTAAATTCCCGTACGGATTGACCAGCAAATAGTTGGAAGTATCGAAAATACTGTCTTCACCTTTTAAATGCCTGCTATCTAATGAAAATTAAACAAGAGGCATCAGGATGGTTTCCGTACGGATTGTTCAGCGAATAGTAGGAACTATTGAAAATACCATCTTCACCTTTTAATGCCTGCTGTCTAATGAAAATTAAACAAGAGGCATCAGGATGGCCTCAAGGCTGTGTAAATGAAGAACAGAAGCAGCAATAAGATTTATTTTCGAATCGAGGATATACGTCTGGACCCGTCTAAAATAAAAATAAAAAACCTTGGTTGGCCTTCTTCTTTGACCCTATCTCTGTAATCTTATATTTCACAGTTAGTTATAAATTGTTTGCGTGTGGGTAGTTTTCCTAAACCCCCGATCATGTTGACCAATGTCCGTAACCATCCATATATCTTCTACTGCTTTGTCCCCATACATCGGGGTTGGTACATATTAAGGAAATATTGTTGTTTGACTAACACGCTCATAAAATGTAACTAATATATTCAAGGTATGTTGTTATCTTACATACCGTTTGGAAATAAAGTAGCTGATAAATTAATTGATTAACTTCGTTTTTATAAAAAAATCTGGAAGGGTGTGGTGATTTTGGTCGTAGGGAATATTTACAGCCCCACACCTTCAATTCACAGCCATGAGGATAGTCTGTTTCTCTCTAACACGTGTAAAGGTATATGCCTATCCCTGTCTGCAGAACAGTGCTACCAACATACTGGGTATTCCATAAGAAAGTACAAGTAACTAGATACAATTCCCTAGATTTAAATAAGTTACTAGCGTAGGTTGTAAGTTCACATTATATATGGAAATAAAGTAGCGGATAAATTAATTGATTAACTTCGTTTTTATGAAAAAATCTGTAAGGGTGTAGTGATTTTGACCATAGGGAATATTTGGCGCACCACACCTCTAATTCGCTGCCATGAGGATAGTTCTCTCTAACACGTGAAAAGGCATATGCATATACCTGTCTACAGAACAGTGCTACCAACATACTGACACCCCACTGTATATACCTAACTCCTTTATGAGTGGCGGCCCACTTTGTACATGGGTCTTACAAACACTCGGAGTAGGTACTCTCCCTACGTGAGGGCCCTGATGGGGAGAAACCAGCCGATCACCCGCTCAAGGCTTCAAACTATTAGTAATTTATAGTCATAAATGGCCCCTCGTATTCAAAGGCACTACACAGAGGCACGAGGTCAACAGCTTCTGCTTTGTAATTTATAACCATTAAATGACTATGCCTATTCTAAGGCACTACACAAAGGCACGAGGTTGTCAGATTTTTATTGAAAAATTAGATGTGCATACTTTACAGCTAACAACTCATAACATAAATTATAAACGTCAGATCATTAGATTTTTAAGCATACTTTACAGCTAACAACTCATAACATAAATTATAACCCGAGACCATTCGATTTTTAATAAAACTATTTATTTAACTGACTTTTCGTAAACCGGAAATTGGCAAAAATAACAGAATTTTAATCAGCGTTCGAAGCCAAGTTCAATGAGGGGTCACATGACTATGTTTAAATAACTTTTCGTAAACCGGAAATTGTCAAAAATAACTGAATCAGCGTTCGAAACCAAGTTCAACGAGAGGTCACATGACTATGTTTACATAACTTTTCGTAAACCGGAAATTGCCAAAAATAACAGAATTTTTATCAGTGTTGGAAGCCAAGTTCAACGAGGGGTCACATGATTATGTTTAAATAACTTTTTGTAAACCGGAAATTGATAAAAATCACAGAATTTTAATCAGCGTTCGAAGCCAAGTTCAATGAGGGGTCACATGACTATGTTTAAATAACTTTTCGTAAACCGGAAATTGTCAAAAATAACTGAATCAGCGTTGGAAGCCAAGTTCAACGAGGGGTCACATGACTATGTTTAAATAAATTTTCGTAAACAGCAAATTGCCAAAACTAAAAAATTTTTTAATCAGCGGTCCAAGTTATCAAAGATGGGTTAGAAGACTATGTTTAACTAACTTTTTTCTAAATTTCACTAAAAATATAACATTTTTACCTCCACGACAGGTTGTGTCAGTTGCATCACCACACATATAAAACCACACAACACTGTTTTTTTTTTTTGTTAAACAAGCAAATAAAATAAAGGGCGATATATCTAATCACATCTCACGCACCGAATAGTGATAAACTCTAACGTCACGATGTTTTGGGGGGGCGTTTTGTTTTGACGTAATTTGATATGTGGCATCTGGTTTATGTCTTGATAAGTGACGTTTGGTTTTAGTCAGAACCTTTGCATTGTAAAAGTATATTAAAGTATTTTGTTTGAGTAATATGGATTCACCGCTTTAATATTTGCATATTTACATGTATTTAAATGGGAAAAAGTAATTTCTATTCGAATTAAACAAATTTAGCATTGCTTCTTATGAAACAGTAGCACAAATACGCTATGAAAAGGGGCCCTTTTATGCAACGGGGTGTAATATTTCACTATTCGGTGCACGAGCCCCGTGCACCTCCACCGATCGCACTCGATACACTGTGGCTTAGCATTGTTTCTTATGGAAAAGTAGCACAAATACGCTATGAAAAGGGGCCCTTTTATGCAACGGGGTGTAATATTTCACTATTCGGTGCGCGAGCCCGTGCACCTCCACCGACCGCACTCGATACACTGTGGCTGTGGGACGATTCGCGTCAAAACAAAACGCCCCTCAAAACATCGTGACGTCAGAGCTTCTAAACGTTCTGCGGGGGCGCTCGTAGTTAGGGCTTAGTTAGGGCTTTAAGGCTCCACAGCAGAAGCGTGAAATAGTGAAATATTACACCCCGTTGCATAAAAGGGCCCCTTTTCATAGCGTATTTGTGCTACTTTTCCATAAGAAACAATGCTAAGCCACAGTGTATCGAGTGCGATCGGTGGAGGTGCACGGGGCTCGTGCACCGAATAGTGAAATATTACACCCCGTTGCATAAAAGGGCCCCTTTTCATAGCGTATTTGTGCTACTGTTTCATAAGAAGCAATGCTAAATTTGTTTAATTCGAATAGAAATTACTTTTTCCCATTTAAATACATGTAAATATGCAAATATTAAAGCGGTGAATCCATATTACTCAAACAAAATACTTTAATATACTTTTACAATGCAAAGGTTCTGACTAAAACCAAACGTCACTTATCAAGACATAAACCAGATGCCACATATCAAATTACGTCAAAACAAAACGCCCCCCCAAAACATCGTGACGTTAGAGTTTATCACTATTCGGTGCGTGAGATGTGATTAGATATATCGCCCTTTATTTTATTTGCTTGTTTAACAAAAAAAAAAAAACAGTGTTGTGTGGTTTTATATGTGTGGTGATGCAACTGACACAACCTGTCGTGGAGGTAAAAATGTTATATTTTTAGTGAAATTTAGAAAAAAGTTAGTTAAACATAGTCTTCTAACCCATCTTTGATAACTTGGACCGCTGATTAAAAAATTTTTTAGTTTTGGCAATTTGCTGTTTACGAAAATTTATTTAAACATAGTCATGTGACCCCTCGTTGAACTTGGCTTCCAACGCTGATTCAGTTATTTTTGACAATTTCCGGTTTACGAAAAGTTATTTAAACATAGTCATGTGACCCCTCATTGAACTTGGCTTCGAACGCTGATTAAAATTCTGTGATTTTTATCAATTTCCGGTTTACAAAAAGTTATTTAAACATAATCATGTGACCCCTCGTTGAACTTGGCTTCCAACACTGATAAAAATTCTGTTATTTTTGGCAATTTCCGGTTTACGAAAAGTTATGTAAACATAGTCATGTGACCTCTCGTTGAACTTGGTTTCGAACGCTGATTCAGTTATTTTTGACAATTTCCGGTTTACGAAAAGTTATTTAAACATAGTCATGTGACCCCTCATTGAACTTGGCTTCGAACGCTGATTAAAATTCTGTTATTTTTGCCAATTTCCGGTTTACGAAAAGTCAGTTAAATAAATAGTTTTATTAAAAATCGAATGGTCTCGCGTTTATAATTTATGTTATGAGTTGTTAGCTGTAAAGTATGCTTAAAAATCTAATGATCTGACGTTTATAATTTATGTTATGAGTTGTTAGCTGTAAAGTATGCACATCTAATTTTTCAATAAAAATCTGACAACCTCGTGCCTTTGTGTAGTGCCTTAGAATAGGCATAGTCATTTAATGGTTATAAATTACAAAGCAGAAGCTGTTGACCTCGTGCCTCTGTGTAGTGCCTTTGAATACGAGGGGCCATTTATGACTATAAATTACTAATAGTTTGAAGCCTTGAGCGGGTGATCGGCTGGTTTCTCCCCATCAGGGCCCTCACGTAGGGAGAGTACCTACTCCGAGTGTTTGTAAGACCCATGTACAAAGTGGGCCGCCACTCATAAAGGAGTTAGGTATATACAGTGGGGTGTCAGTATGTTGGTAGCACTGTTCTGTAGACAGGTATATGCATATGCATTTTCACGTGTTAGAGAGAACTATCCTCATGGCAGCGAATTAGAGGTGTGGTGCGCCAAATATTCCCTATGGTCAAAATCACTACACCCTTACAGATTTTTGCATAAAAACGAAGTTAATCAATTAATTTATCCGCTACTTTATTTCCATATATAATGTGAACTTACAACCTACGCTAGTAACTTATTTAAATCTAGGGAATTGTATCTAGTTACTTGTACTTTCTTATGGAATACCCAGTATGTTGGTAGCACTGTTCTGCAGACAGGGATAGGCATATACCTTTACACGTGTTAGAGAGAAACAGACTATCCTCATGGCTGTGAATTGAAGGTGTGGGGCTGTAAATATTCCCTACGACCAAAATCACCACACCCTTCCAGATTTTTTTATAAAAACGAAGTTAATCAATTAATTTATCAGCTACTTTATTTCCAAACGGTATGTAAGATAACAACATACCTTGAATATATTAGTTACATTTTATGAGCGTGTTAGTCAAACAACAATATTTCCTTAATATGTACCAACCCCGATGTATGGGGACAAAGCAGTAGAAGATATATGGATGGTTACGGACATTGGTCAACATGATCGGGGGTTTAGGAAAACTACCCACACGCAAACAATTTATAACTAACTGTGAAGTATAAGATTACAGAGATAGGGTCAAAGAAGAAGGCCAACCAAGGTTTTTTATTTTTATTTTAGACGGGTCCAGACGTATATCCTCGATTCGAAAATAAATCTTATTGCTGCTTCTGTTCTTCATTTACACAGCCTTGAGGCCATCCTGATGCCTCTTGTTTAATTTTCATTAGACAGCAGGCATTAAAAGGTGAAGATGGTATTTTCAATAGTTCCTACTATTCGCTGAACAATCCGTACGGAAACCATCCTGATGCCTCTTGTTTAATTTTCATTAGATAGCAGGCATTTAAAAGGTGAAGACAGTATTTTCGATACTTCCAACTATTTGCTGGTCAATCCGTACGGGAATTTAAGGACGAACTGAATGGCGAAGCATTAACCGAATTTATTAGATTGAGAGCAAAAATTTATTAAGATGTGAAATCAAATATTTTTAAGCGGCGGGGTGTTAATTATCGTACGCTTACGCAAAGATAATTCGCTATTTAAGTCCACTGTTTTTGTTTAAAGACTTTTACTGTAAAAATGAAGCATGATTTTTGAATAGATAGGGACCCAATAAAACTAATGTTACATATTAACGTGCGAATTTAATATTTTTAATCAGCGGGACGTGATAATTTTCCGATGCGACATGTCAGCTAACTCGTTATCTAAGTTTATTTTTGCTTACTATGTAAAATGTTTTTTAATAGATAAGACCACGCGAATATCATATTTAAATTCACAGGTTGTAAGTTTACATTTTAATAATTTTCTGATGCTGCATGTTAGCTAAATCGTTATCTAAGTTTATTTTTGCTTAATGTAAAATGTTTTTGAATAGATAAGACCACGCGAATTTCATATTTAAATTCATAGGTTGCTTACTTAAGGAATGTTTGTTGTAAATATATTAAATGTCTTTATCGTACGCTTACGCAAAGATAATTCGCTATTTAAGTCCACTGTTTTTGTTTAAAGACTTTTACTGTAAAAATGAAGCATGATTTTTGAATAGATAAGGACCCAATAAAACTAATGTTACATATTAACGTGCGAATTTAATATTTTTAATCGGCGGGATGTGATAATTTTCCGATGCGACATGTCAGCTAACTCGTTATTTAAGTTTATTTTTGCTTACTATGTAAAATGTTTTTTAATAGATAAGACCACGCGAATATCATATTTAAATTCACAGGTTGTAAGTTCACATTTTAATAATTTTCTGATGCTGCATGTTAGCTAAATCGTTATCTAAGTTTATATTTGCTTAATGTAAAATGTTTTTGAATAGATAAGACCACGCGAATTTCATATTTAAATTCATAGGTTGCTTACTTAAGGAATTTTTGTTGTAAATATATTAAATGTCTTTGAACAGATAAGAGCCGCGCGAAATTAATATTTTAAGTATTTTCCACTACAATTTGGTGGGTGTATTGCTTATTGAATTTTAGCTTAGAATGTGAAATCAAATATTTTAAGCGGCGGGGTGTACACTGATAATTACAATGTTGTTGTTAAAAACGGCGCGTGCCGTTGAGATAAGCGGCGCTTATACCGGGTGGCCATAAATATCTGATATCACATTACCTTTGGAATCAGCACCGCTTTATTAAAGTGATGAATTCAACTAAACTAAATGTCATTAATGTCATCACAACTAAAATTTCTATCTGTCAAAAATTATTACAGATTGCAATAAGTATTGAAGTTAGAACAGGAGATTTTTATAATCGAGTCGTAGGCTAAACTGCAGAATCTGGGGCACATTCCCCTCCTCTTATTTGCATTTTATTACATTTCATACCAATACTTATTATAATTGAAATATGTATAATGCTAACCAACATTTATAAGTAGCTAATTCCATGGCTACCGGGATCTCAGATGTTTATGGCCACCCGGTATATATATTCCAGCTTTAAGCTAGAACAATCTAGTTGGGTGTTTAAATCTATCGCGTATATAGTTGGCAGGTAACATTATGACTACAACTGCAGCTGCGAGTAAGTACTAAAAAAACCTGTTAGTAAGTTTTAAATCCGCTTACAGTTACAGAATTTGCGATGCACGTAGAGGAAATTTTAAAAACTATTGGAGCAGACATTACAGTAAACAACTTCCAACATTAAATTATTCAGTCTTATATATAATATTTTTTAGAACAATCCAATACGTACGATATGCATATGTCCACAAGATGAGGTACCCCAAAATGCCGAACTACTTTATATTGGATTATATAATAATTTTCAATATAAGGTGTATCACCATTTCCCGTCATCGGTAACATACATAACTGTAAGTTTAAAATTTAAATTATTTACTTCTTAATAATACTTATTTATTTTCCAGCTACCACAAATTTCTCACTAACTGTTTTGTAAGTATGCCATATAAACTCGTCTCTTTTATACATAACTAATTTAATTTTCTTATATCTAGATTTTCGGATACCTACTTTTACAAGTAGATTTTCCAACACCAAACAAACCAGAATCTGCCTGTTTACCTGCCAACATACCCACGATGGGAAGAACATTCAACCAAATTTTCAGATTTTTCATACAATAATATTAGATAGTCGTACACATTTTAAGTGACGTAAGTTTTTTGTTTTGTTTTACTAAACATTAATACATTATGTTCCATTATCTACATCGAAGTTAATTGGATTACCGGTGGAGATTAAACATAAAAAGCTGTTATTAATGCTAAAAATACTAATAATAGGTGTTTTTTTTACGCATTGGTCTCCGCTTTCGGCTACTTTTTACAAGTAGATTTTTCCAACACCAAACAAACCAGAATCTGCCTGCCTACTTTGTGACCACAATGCTGGCTGTCAACATACACACCATGGGGAGGACATTCAATCAAATTTTAGAATTTTTCATACAATAATATTAGATAGCCGAGCTCATTTTAAGTGACGTAAGTTTTTTTTTATTAACATTAATACATATGTTCCATTATCTGCATGGAAAGGACATTCAAACAAATTTTCAGATTTTCATACAATAATATTAGACAGCCGAACACATTTGAAGTTTAATTTTATTTATTTACTTATTTTTACTAAACATTAATACATATGTTTCATTATCTGCATCGAAGTTAATTGGATTATCGGTGAAGATTAAACATAAAAAGCTGTTATTAATGTTAAAATACTAATAATAGATTCTTTTGTTATGCATTATATTATATCCCGTCCACAAACATGATGGTAGACCCCCGGTTTACGAAAAGTTATGTAAACATAGTCATGTGACCCCTCGTTGAACTTGGTTTCGAACGCTGATTAAAATTCTGTTATTTTTATCAATTTCCGGTTTACAAAAAGTTATGTAAACATAGTCATGTGACCTCTCGTTGAACTTGGCTTTGACCGCTGATTAATATTCTGTTATTTTTGACAATTTCCGGTTTACGAAAAGTTATTTAAACATAGTCATGCGACCCCTCGTTGAACTTGGCTTCGAACGCTGATTAAAATTCTGTTATTTTTGCCAATTTCCGGTTTACGAAAAGTCAGTTAAATAAATAGTTTTATTAAAAATCGAATGGTCTCGCGTTTATAATTTATGTTATGAGTTGTTAGCTGTAAAGTATGCTTAAAAATCTAATGATCTGACGTTTATAATTTATGTTATGAGTTGTTAGCTGTAAAGTATGCACATCTAATTTTTCAATAAAAATCTGACAACCTCGTGCCTTTGTGTAGTGCCTTAGAATAGGCATAGTCATTTAATGGTTATAAATTACAAAGCAGAAGCTGTTGACCTCGTGCCTCTGTGTAGTGCCTTTGAATACGAGGGGCCATTTATGGCTATAAATTACTAATAGTTTGAAGCCTTGAGCGGGGGATCGGCTGGTTTCTCCCCATCAGGGCCCTCACGTAGGGAGAGTACCAACTCCGAGTGTTTGTAAGACCCATGTACAAAGTGGGCCGTCACTCATAAAGGAGTTAGGTATATACAGTGGGAGAATTGCTGCCTGTTGGATGTAAAGAATCACCTGTTCGGTTTCTTTTCTGCTTCGGTCATTTACAAACTATTAAAGAAGAAGAAATTTATGTGAACACCGCTGTCAGATTAAATTCATAGCATTATACAAACTTTTATCTCTTTAAATAAATAGTTTTATTAAAAATCGAATGGTCTCGCGTTTATAATTTATGTTATGAGTTGTTAGCTGTAAAGTATGCTTTAAATCTCGTACAAAAATTCGACTTACTCTATCATTAACAGTGTTTCTAATAGATTTTAAATGTAAGGGTGCTTCTTCAAAATATTTATTGACCTGCCCTGTCTTCGTTACATGTACACATTCTTGTAGTATTTTGTAGGTATCGTAATCAGGAACCACTATTTTTCTAGGATAATACTCCAGATTGTTAGCATTCATTTCCTCGCCTTCGTTAATAGCATTAATTATTTTTGGGGTCGAATCGTAGATTTTATTATCAACTTGGATCCACACGTGAAAAACAGGTAAAATATTATCATACACCATTAGGCCATGTATTAATCTCGGATTCATGTTTTTAAATTTTCTTAATTGTTCGAATAACATTAGACTTGCGGGTAAACATATTCCGTACATTTTCTTGCTTATAAATTCTTGAGCAATCACTTCGCAAATAAGACTTGAAATTTGATGTTGGTTCATATTTTAGCTCTTTTTCTCACCGTCCTGACTGATAGACTGATAGTGATGAGTCGTCCGCGGGAGCTGTATTTATATCGCACCTGGTGGTTTGCATGTACCGCTAATTGAACTATTATTTCCGGGGGCCTTCAATAATTCGAAAAAACCCACATATTTGTGCTAGTTCTCCATAAGACCAATGTTTTGAATACTTAGATAAGACCACCCGAATTTCGGTATTTAAATACAATACAAAATGTTCTGACTAATACATAAAACCAAACGTCACTTATCAAAAACCAGATGCTACATATCAAATTACGCCAAAACAGAACGCCCCCCAAAACATCGTAACGTCGGAGCTTCACAACTTCGAACCGTCCTGCTGTGCGCGTTCGAATGCTCAGCAGCCCTAACTACGTGATGACCCTGGTTCCCACGACCAGCAAAATATTCCCACGGTCAGCAAATTGTTCCCACGCCCCTGAACTTGTGGTTTCCGGGGGCCCTCTTGGAGAGAAGCAGAGCCCCGAAGACCCCTTGGCGAGGGGCGAAACCCCAAGGGCCCCATTGGAGAGGGGCAGAGCCCCGAGGGCCCCCTTAGAGAGGGGCGGAGTCCCAGGACCCTTTGGCAAGGGGCGAAGCCCCAGGGCCCCCTTGGAGCGGGGCAGAGCCCCCAGGACCCAGTTAAAGAGGGGCGGAGCCCCGAGGGCCCCCTTGGAGAGAAGCGGAGTCCCGAGCACCCCACCGTCACCTGTCACATGACACAGGGGGAGGGGCTAAAAGAAAGGGGGAGGGGCTAAAAGGAGAAGGAGTGGGGGGTGTCTGAAGTGACCCCTTACCTACTTACAACATATCTTTTTAAACACCTTTAAGTTAATTGCAAAAAGAACCACACAAAATTACGCTGTCATGTCGAAGACGTAAGCCAAGCTTGTCAAAAAATATTTAGACTAAGATTATGGTTCTGCCCTTTAATGCAGCAACTGTGGTCGTCAAGGGAGTTTAGTAGTAGTAGTGCCAAAGCACGGAAACATTCCCTTACGGAGGCACAGAGATCGTCAAGGGAGTTTAGTAGTAGTAGTGCCAAATCACGGAAACATCCCCTTACGAAGGCACAGAGGTGAAAGTTCCTATGAGGAAAAGTAGAAAAAATCGTATTTTTTGGAACGTTAATATTTGAAAATATCATACTCGAGGGAAACAAGGTTTGGATATTTGAATTTACGGATGGTGGGTGAATTAAGTTCACTTACACATAGTCCTCAATGTAGGCCCGTTGTGCTTCCTCCAAGTTACGTATCTATACGATTTTGTATATCGTCTTGGTACTCTTCCTCATAGACCAGTCATCAGAGGAGAGCGGTGTTAATTGTATCCTGTCGTTGAACGGTCAGCCGGCTCGGATCCAGTGGACTGCGGAAAAACTTCAGCCTGTTCATGGATTCGAACAGAGGACTTATTGCAAGCATGGCACAGTACTTATTCACTGCGCCACCGAGGTGGTAAATTGTAAGATATGTCAAAATTACAGAAAATGGAATTTGTTCAGTTGAAGAAATTACAGCCCCGGATTCAAAACTGTGGAGTTATGACAATGGCGCATATAGCAACTACATATTGCATTGGTTTAATGCTCACTGCAATTCTGGTTGCATAACTAAGACACATAAATGAAATAAAGATTCAAATAAGCACAGAATTGGAATTTTGTTTATTGCAACATAAAGTCATTATTATACATTAATGAATGCACATCTGATTAGCAGTACTTATAATTTTATTGGCAGAGGTTAGCATTAGATAAGACAGTATCTGAAGGGTTGCGTTTAACTTAAATATTCATAATTGATGTTCATTGTGCCAAACGCTCCTTAATTTAGATGACTTTCAATGTATATTTTGTACTAATCAAAAGAGTACATTCAGGCCGGTGCCCCCGCCTTTCGGCATTACACCTGCTTTGGCTCGAATTTACAAAACTGCGTATTAAACTAAACTAAACTTAAGCAATTTAACTTTAAACAACACTTAAATTTAAATTGCCCTACTCTAATGATCTCTGCCCTAGCCTAAACTTTGATGTAACTCAGGCGGCACTCACTACACACGCACCACTCGCAGCCGTTGCACCCTGGAGGCGAACTCGACCAGGGTCTTCCACCAGAGGGGGTCCCTCGAAAGTGTCCTGACCTCCTCCATGTCCGTGGGCCACCTCAGTCCCTGTGTTGCAAGCCGCGCGTCTGCCAGTCCCCGGTGGTGATCCTCCAGTGGGCAGCGGAGAATGACGTGGTCGGCCGTGTCTTCTTCTCCGCAGGCGCAGGCCGGATTTTGCTGCCTTCCAATCCTGTGGAGATACGCCCCGAAAGCACCATGTCCGGTAACCAGCTGGGTGGTGTGGTGGTCGAGCCTGCCAACCACCTCGCGACGAACCGAGACCGTCGGGATGAAGCGCTCCACAGGTCTTCCCGTGATGGCATTACTCCATCGCTCCTCCCACTGCTCCGTCTTCCGCGTGGCGAGCATTCTTTTGCAGTAGGCACGGCTTACCACGTCAAAAGTCGGGGGAGCATTGCTTGCCGCTGCCTCTTTGGCGAGTGCGTCTGCGCGCTCGTTTCCTTCGGTCCCGGAGTGGGCCTTCACCCAATGGAGCTTGATGAATATGGTCGTGGCTAATCCGCGCAGCAGCTCGTGGACCTCCACCTGCAGCTCCGTTGGCTTCCGCATGTGTCGTAGCGCCATGAGGGCCGACCTGCTGTCTGTCACAAGCGAGACCTCGGGGAAGGCGAAGACATTCTCTTGGATGAAGCGCAGCGCCGCTCGAAGGCCCACCAGCTCGCATTGGAACACCGAGCTCCAGTCCGCGAGCTTCATTCTGACCTGGTGAATTTCCACGGCATCCCGAAAGATGACGAATGCCGCGCCCGCGGCTCCATTCTCCTGTCTCGAGCCGTCCGTGTAGCATTTAATTCTGTAGGTATCCTCGTCTGACAGAGAGAAGGTGGGGGCGAAGACCTCGGCAGGGTGTACTCTCGTGGTCATGTCGACGGTGCCCTCGATGTCCCTCCCCTCGATGCCAAGCTGTTGTAGGTGGGCGGGGTCCTTCCTTACGATGGTCGCCCTTCTCTGGGTGAGCTCCTGGAGGTCGATGGGAGGAACGTTGCTGAGGACCAAGGCCGTCTCGGTCGACACCGTGGAGTAAGCGGCCGCGGCTTTCACGACAAGGATCCTCTGCGCGCTGAGGAGTTGCTTCCGTTGCCGGACCTTACAGCCCTCAGCCCAGACTGGTGCCGCATACAGAACGGCAGGCTGCACCGCTCCTTCGTAGATCCTGGCAAGGGCGTCTCCCTTGAAGCTCCAGGTCAACCTCACCGCCGCCCCGATCTTGTGGGCTATCTCCTTGTCCTTGTTGCAAGCCCTCTCTATGTGCTGATGCCACGAGAGGCGGAAGTCCAGCACAACCCCGAGGTACCGGATGGTGTCCCGGCAGTACACTCGCTCCTCGCCGAGCATGAAGGTCGGACGTTGCTGCCGCGGCGTCTTCCCGAAAAACAGGGCGTCAGTCTTGGCCGCGTTAAATGCGAGTTTGCTGTCCTCGGCCCACTTCCGCAGCGTCTCGAGTGCCTGGTTGACACGGGCTTTGAGCGTCATGTATTGACGCGCGCTGGTGACGAGCAGAGTGTCGTCCGCGTACCCGAACACTGAACATCCCTCCGGAAGGTGTTCGCGAAAAATACGCTCATACACTAACTTCCAGAAGGTGGGCCCAGAGCACGAGCCTTGTGGACATCCCCGTACCACGTCTCTCGTCACCATACAGTCTGGCAAGTACACCTGTGCGACGCGGCCCGAGAAGTAGTCCCTGACCAGTCTCAGCCAGTTCCCCGGAAAGTCACGCCGTTCCAACTCCCACAGGATCTTGGGTCACCACGCATTATCAAAGGCACCAGCAATGTCCAGCGAGACAACCGCGCAATAGTCACCGCGGGCCCGATCACCCTTAATCACACTCACAACGGCCTCCACGGCGTCTATGGTAGACCTACCCGCCGCAAAGCCGAACTGTCTGTTGCTGAAACCGCCACTCCGCCAAACCGCGTGCTCGACCCGAGTCGCGACGATCTTGTCCAGCACTTTCCCAAGGACCGGCAGGAGGCTGATAGGCCTGAAACTGCGCGGGTTTGTCGGGTCGCCCGCATGGGGTTTCGGTATGAACCTGACGGTCTGCCTCTTCCAACACCGGGGGAACGTCCCGTACTCGAGGCACTTGTTGAACAGCACTACAAAAGCGGCCGGCCGTGTTTCGAACGCGCACTGAGCCGCGTCCGCGGTCACTCTATCGTGGCCAGGTGCCTTCGCAGGAGACATCCTGGCCATTGCACGCCGGATCTCGTCTTCCTGGATGGGTGGGTCGTCTCCTCCTCTTTCGGCTGCATCTCACGACCGCCGGATTGCGCTCTGCACCGCGTTGTCCTGGTCTGGGCTGTCCCTCGGAAAGAACTCCTCCAGGAGGTAGGCCGCCGTTTCTATGGCGCCGGTGGTCCTTGTTCCGTCCCGCCTGCGGATCTCAGTATTGACCTCAGAGCCCTTGCGCCCCCGAAGAACGCGGTACGCCGTGCCCCAAGGGTTCGCCTCGCTGTTTCTGCCACAGAACTCGTTCCACCTCTCGCTCCGCGTCCGCACGATGAGGTCCTTGTATGTCCGGCGCGCCTCCCAGAACTCCTGTCTACGGGCCTGGAGTAATGGGGAGTCGGCTCGCTGGAAGCGCCGACGCAGTCTTCGTGCTTCTGCTCTAGCCGCCGTCAGGGCAGGCGTCCACCACGGGACGCTTTTGCTGAAGGTCTTTCTCTTCGGCATGGAGGCGGCGCATGCCTCCACCACCGCTTCGTTCAGGGACTCGGCTGACAGATGTGATTTTGTAATGTCAATACAAGATTGATTAGGGCGTTACAAAAATTATAGGAAGCGTTAAGAGTTAAATTTTATGAAGCCAATAATCGGCAAGGCAGCTGACGGGTAGGAAGAATAAAATGCAAAGAGCATGATATGGCTCGTAAAGCTTGTATTATTATCTATATTAAATGTTATTTGTGTGAGTCCAAACGTAATTATTGTTCACTAGCTGTTACCCGCGACATCGTTCGAGCGAGGTTCGTTATTTGTGTATTAAATAATGACTAATTATTTTCTGTCATCCCATCCTATCCCCGTCCCCGTCCCTTTCTCCGTCCGCATCTCCGTACCGTCCCATCCCGTCCCGTCCCGCCCCCCTTCCATCCCAACCCTTTCCGTCCCGTCCCGTCTCGTCCCTTCCCGTCCCGTCCCTTCTCTTCCCGTCCAGTCCCATTCCGTCCCTTCCCGTTCCGTCCCGTCCCCTCTCCTTCCATCGCATCCCTTCCCTGTCCGTCCCGTCCCGCCCCGTCCCGTCTCGTTCCTTTCCGTCCCGTCCCTTTCCCTCCCGTCCAGTCCTGTCTCTTCCCGTCCCGTCCCCTCCCGTTCCATCCCATTCCTGCCCTTTCCTTTCCGTCCCGTCCCGTTCTGTCCCGCCCCGTCCA
The DNA here is from genome assembly GCA_940337035.1 of Agriotes lineatus. Taxonomy (NCBI): domain Eukaryota; kingdom Metazoa; phylum Arthropoda; class Insecta; order Coleoptera; family Elateridae; genus Agriotes; species Agriotes lineatus. Next base: position 19,784,587 of record OW679195.1, on the reverse strand, counting down.
GTCCCGTCCCGTCCCTTTTCGTCCAGTCCCGTCCCTTCCCGTCTAGTCCCGTCCGCTCCAGTCCCTTCCCGTCCAGTCCAGTTCTGTCCCGTCCCGCCTCATCCCTTCCCTTATGTCATGTCCACCGTCTTGGACTTAAAAATAAATGCCATTTTTGCAATCAACGTCTCAAAAAACCTCAATAACGACACCCATATCGTATTTTAGGCTTATTTACCCCATTTCACCCCCTAAGGGGTTGATTTTCAGAATATCACAAAATACGTTTTTGCTTATTTGTTTGTCGAAATGTCTATTTAATATTTGTTCAGGGTGGAGGTTATAGTGGACTGTATGATTTTAATTTGGACAATTGCAGGATACGTCTTAGGGGTGCACAAATTAAAAAGGGTTGCAAACCAACGGTTTCGTGTAGTCTCACACGAGATGATTTAATAGACTTAATTTCCGTTGGAGTCGAGGTTCGGTGAATACAGACAGATGTTAAAACTGTATTGTTTATTGACTAGAAAAGTTCCTATTTATATACATAATACTATGACGTAAATTACAAGGTTCAGATTATTTGCCCCAGTTCAGCTCGCATATGCACTTGCGTTTTTAATTTCATAACAAATGGATAGCAAGTTTGCATAATTATCGCAGTTTGTTCACCAGGCCATTCGACCACTGCTGACAGTTTTATTGCACATTTCCGCATGTAACATCCAACTTACGAAATGTATCCATTTTTAATTTTAAAAGTTAAAATTATGTTTTGGTTCCTAAACAACATTATTTCTCCATACAAAATTTTAACCCCCATTTTACCCCTTTAGGGGTTGAATTTCGAAATATCCTTCCTTAGTTTTTGTATACATCATAAAGGGAACCTCTGTGCAAGATTTTAGCTTTCTAGGTCCAAGGGTTTGGGCTGGGCGTTGATTAGTGAGCGAGCGAGTGAGTCAGAACTTTCAGTTTTATATATAGAGACAAGTCCTCAAAGTGCCTTTATGTAAAGTTTCATCGTGTTAATAAGTTCCAGTGAGGAGGGAGGTGTCTGCAAAGTTTGTCCAGGTGAACCCAACTTCGAGCCTGGTTTTTCGAACAGTTTGAGGCATCGGCCAGCTGAAATCTTATGTGTATTTTGAAGAGGAGACCTTCCTTTGTATGAACGTCAAAAAAACAGAAGCCAGGAGAGTTCCAGATTTGTGTAATCGCCGTGGCGTCCTTTGGATACGTATCCAGCATACAAAGCCCACATTTCGAGGTAAATTTGACCAACAAGGAGAGTTTGAGAAGCTTTCAAAGTTGTGCAGCACTTAGAGGAGATGCCGTACGAGGTGTAGAATCAGGTTCCAGTTGCGAGGATCCATCTAGAAAAATGTTATCGATGTAGCGTCCCTTGATTTTGCGATGGGCGTCAGATTTGGGTCGAGTTGCAGGAACTGGAACAAATGCAGGTAGCGCGTCTCCTGTTACGCCACAGAAACAACCATATTAGCCGTATTACCTCATTATTATTTGCATTGCATATTTAGCTGAGGCAATCTTATCAAATTGTTGTTGTTTTGAATTTAATTACGCTATTTTGTACAAACAAACCACTTTGTTTTGAGCCGTCAATTTAAAGGTTAAGCAGTCATTTTCAAGAAGGTCGTACATTTGCCATACAAGTTTATAAGTTATACTCAACAGTAAAGGTTATACTGGGTGTTACAACCTAACCCTTTGATTGGAGATCTCGTGCTAAATCCGAAGTATTTTATTTAAACAAGTTGCCAATAAAATAAAATAAAAAAGACAATAAACCATTTATTTTGCAGTAATTAATTATTACAAACATCCTTTTAATAAGCCCCGAGAAAGCATATTTAAATTCTTATTAAAAGTAACTATATTTATTTGCACTTGTGGTGATTATCCCTTAATTATTTATTTTTATTAAAAAGCCCTATTAGAGGGCTATTATTACAATATAAAGGTGTGCAAGCATGAATTATCAAAGCGAATACATTTGTTTATTTTCCAGATTGTTGTTCGCATGGTTTAAACTTGGTTCAAATTCACGGTGCAAGCGTATCACCAAAATGATAATATCTTTTTATATTGTTCAAAATGCATTTATTTCGTTTTCTCCTGGAAGGTGGTATAAACATATGTCGGATTTTTATTTTTGAAGGGTAAGGTGGAGGAGATTGCCACTTAAGTAGCTTTCTATTTTTACATCTTCATTCATTGTTCAGAATTTCGTAGCATCTTGCGAGTTTGTTTAAGTTTTATTTGGTAAAAAGGCCTGTGGTCGCGCCACTGATATCGAACTTTGAATGCTACGTATTGTACAGTTGATTAGCTTTATAGTAAGTAAATTACTAGGCGTATTTTTACAGAAGCTTTGAATTTTAGTAGGAGATAACCTCGCAAAAACTTTCAAAATAAAATTAGAGCAAATATTGGTTTGCCCGAGATAAACGGCTATGGCAACTTTTTCTGGTATAATAATAGTAATAATAAAATAGCAATACCATTGCTGCTACTCGAAGAAGTAGGTAAGCCAAAGAAAACAGGAAGTTGTTGAAACTGGAACATCCGAAGTTGTATCACGAGCTTAAAGTAGAAACAATACAATTTCTGAAAAGTTAGCAGATAAACCCATTCTGAAAAAAATATGGTTTTATAACATACACTTTTTAAGTATAATGAGTGCCAGTAACTTTATAAAGAGTAATTAAAAAACTTGTATATCCATTTATATACGAGCGCCACTAGATAAATTTCCGCAAAAACATACATAAGATAACAAACTGAGGGATTTTAGGTTCATTGTTTTTCAAAATATTCGCCTTTACATTGTATGCATTTATTCATTCTATTGAACTAGTCCTCAAATACCAGTGACCATTGTTCGGGAGACACCTCAGCGACCATGTTATATATACCTCAACAGCCTCATCGGGAGAGTTAAACCGTTGTCCACGCAATTTATTCTTGATTGTGGGGAATAAATAGAAATCACACGGTGCCAAGTCGGGGTTATAAGGTGGATGACCCAGTAGTTCTACATTTACAGAGGCAAAAAATGCCATTGTTTGAGCAGCGGTGTGGGATGATGCGTTGTCATGGTGTAAGATTAGGCGACTTCGAGGACATTGTGTACGTACTTTTTCTACGACTGCTGGTAAACAAATGGTGGAATACCACTCAGCGTTTACTGTGCGACGATCTTCCAAAGAAATTGTTACAAGATGTGTTATGTTATTTTAATCTTTTTTCGTTTTACCAAATTTGATTGAGTACGGCCCTGTCCCTAAAACGTAATTGAATTAATTCATTTTGGCAGGCGTTAAGATGCCCATAACCTATACATTTCTTGGTAAGCGCTTCCTTGAGATCGCGCAGTTCATTCTAAATATTGTAGTTCAGTTATATCCGCCGAATTGTATTTTTGAGTCTACTTTTTGTTTCGTTCTGCAGATAACGCAGTTTAGCGCTTCGATTCCTAGACACCTCTCTATTAAGCGTCGTAAGCCATTCTCGTACCTAGTAAGCAGAGTTGCATCTGCAAATCCTGTTTATGTCGTGCATCCGCATCGCTGCCCTTTGACATCTTTGATCTGCAGCTACCCGGTGAATTTTTGGCATAGCTTCCGTGATTTTTCTCGCTTCTGTCGCGAAAGCTTTCCTTTCCCAAAGCGAGTGACGCCTTGAGCAATCTTTTTGGAATAAAGAGTATAGGGTAAGTTTTTCCGTTGGTTTTATTGAGCTTTCAGACCACCCCTTTTCGATTGAACTAGACTGAGAGTAACAGAAACACTTCCATCTGTTTAGAGACATTTTAAGATCTGTGTCATTGCGAAAACCAGCAAACCCTTCACTCTTGTCCCTCGATTTTGTATTTAGTGTGATCAATGTCGATTGAGTTAAATTATCATGTAACAGATGGCCTGATCGGCTAAAGAACGAAGCAACCATCTTCTTACTTGCATTGCGAGATCGCATAAATTTTGTTGGCTTTGCTTCACCTTGGAAGATTCACTGTGCCGATTGTCGTTTCGTTTCCGGTTCATAACAATAAATCCATGTTTCGACACCGGTGACGATGTCATACACATGTTTTGACTGACCACTTGCAAACCACTTCAGCATTTTCTTGCACCAATCCACACGTGTTAGTTTTTGAGCTTCATCCAAATTATGTCGCACCCTTCGAGCAGAAAAACTAATTTTTCTGCTCAAAGGTCGCACCCAAAGCGTGCATAGCTTTCTGGCCCCCAAATGTTGGTGAAGAATTGTGTTGATTTCAGTCCCCGAGATGCTTAAGGATGCCTCGATTTCAGTATAGGTCATTCGCCGGTCTTGCTCCACGAGGCGGCGTACAGCGTCAACCTTTTTATCAGTCACCGCAGATTTTGGACGACCTTCACGGACTTCATTAAGAAAATTTCGGACACGGCGGAATTCCGCAAACCACTCGTAGACGATGCGGTCTGATGGTGCTTCATCCGCAAAAGCATTGCGAAGTCGTTCGATGCACTGTTTTGGAGTGCGAGACGATTTAAAATCGTAAAAAATTATCGCGCGATAATCTCTTCGACTTAGTTCCATTTTTCATGCAACTCACAACAGTTAAAAGCTTATCACATACGAACCGTAAACACTTTTCTCAATCTGTCAACTTCAGTTGTCTACTGAAATTTTGTTGTTTCATGCCACTCTTATAAAAAAAATGTGAAATCAATTTCTAAGCCTACTTTGCGGAAATGTATGTAGTGACCCTCGTAGTAGCTTGTTTGCGTTTTTTCTTTGTCTCAAAAGAGAGAAAAATGTACTGATGAGTCTCATTTCTACATTGATGCATTAATTCATTTTCCTTCAATAAGAATGGCACAGAACTTCCCACAAAACGATCAAATCTTTTCAGATAGTAGTGTATTGTGTGCAATAACGTAAAAATTGTACAAATCTGGAAAGAGGGCGTCAGTACTGGAACGTTAATAGTTTATTTCAAAGTGCATTGTGATACCCAATGTTCATTGAAAAAATCTCTAAAATTTTAAGCTGAATTCAAAAATGTCATAATATATCTGGTGTTCTATTTAAAATACGAGTTGACAAAAAAGGGTAAAAACAAAAGAACCCCATTTTAGAGGTATTTAACTGGAAAATCACCTATCTCATATCAATACACATTAAAAATGTAATAAAAATGTAGTTTGAAAATAATCGTTCGAGCCGTTAAAAAAAAAAATTAAAAACTAAAAAATCAGAAAAGTAAACGTCATACGTCTGATATGCGATTTTCTTCAAAAGTTTCAACGTCATACCTCTTTTCGTTTTTGAGATATTCTGTTCATACACACAGCCTGACAGACCAATGAACAAAAAAATATTTTTTGGATTCAGGGGACTGTAAAATGTGAAGATCTGTTGAAAACTCAATTTCGAATGTTTGGGGTGAATCCAATACTTCCTTTATAGTAAAAGGAAGTAAAAAAGAGGGGGCGGCACGTGAGAACGTGTCAGCTAGACACGTCCCTGATTACTAGCTTTCATTGGTAAAATTAATACAGATGATTATTAGAGATTATCGACGTCAATAGCTTAAAGGATAAATTTAGCTTCTGCGAAGTGTTCTTTTCAGGAAACAGATAAAAAAGTTAATAAATGTTTAATCCGGCCCTGGTGGTTTCCACAAGCAAAACAAAACAAACTTGCTCATCAAATCATAAAAATGCATAGCACGCTGCTGTCGCTTTGATTTTAAACCCCGACAACGATCTGCCAATGTGACGTAAAATCGTGCGATTTCAAAAACTGTCATTTAAAAATTCTCGTCTGAAATTCCAGCAGTATTGAATTTGAACATGGCGCGTCCACAGGCGACATCTTCGCGCAGGTTTTTGGCACGAGTTTGACCAGCTCGGAGACACATTTATCAACATAAACATGAAGAGACCGACGTCCAAGCCCTATTAAACCTCGCCACCCACACGTCGCACCGAAATGGGGGCCAGCTTTTCCACGCTGGGGCTGGCGATGTTCGAAATTGCCAACGAAATTTTCGTATCGATCAGTGCCGGCATTCTGGGGATAGCGGTCGTCACACACTATGGCATCAAAAACAACCACTTGGTGCGGACTGCGATGCTGTCATCCATCACTCTAGCAAGCCTCGTTTACGTGTTCAACACCACCGAAATGATGCGGCCCTCCCGCAACAAGATTATCTTCATCACCGGGTGTGATTCGGGCTTGGGCTACTCGATGGCGCAGCATGCGTGTGAGCTGGGCTTCACGGTTCTGGCGGGATGCTTGAACCTCGACTCCAGCGGGGCCAAGCAGCTGCGGCACCTCTTCGGGGATAGAGTGCGGCATATTGAGTTGGACATCACCAGAAGCACAAGCATAGAAGTCGCCCTCGAAGTGACTGAAAAAATTCTGCAGGGCAATCCGAAATATAGTGAGCAGATAGAGCTAGTTTAATTAGATTAATATTTACGATAATTTCAGAGCTGTGGGCCGTAATTAACAATGCAGGCGTTATGGTTTTTGGGGAATTCGAATGGCTGACGGAGAAGCTAGTTGAGGATCAGATGAAGATTAATCTCTTGGGAACTTTCAACCTAACTAGAGCATTTTGTCCACTGTTACGGCAATACAAGGGTTAGCACAAATTTTATGTAAGATAGCGTAACACTACAATCACACACTAGACTACACATAATACATAAACCTCTGACCAGTAGGTACTGTTCTCGGCGGTGTTTAGGAGCAACTGAAAACCTTAACTTTGAAAGGGTCCAACTGTCAAGAAGCTACCTATTTTAGAGTTACTCAATTTTTATTTTCTGCAAAGATTTTATGCCCACAGAATTTTCAAATAAGTTTTATTAATTTTTTAATACATATGCAATGCAACCATATTAACAAATGATAATTAGTTCGAAATTTATAAAAAATTTTAACGAATAGTAGGTACCTATAGCAATTTGCTTTCTCTGTTTCATCCACATGTAGACATGTAGAATTTATTTTCTCCGTATTTGAAGAAAAAACGAATAGTAAATTATGTTATTAGGAGTAAAAGTGATACTTGATGTGGTAAAGCTGAGTTTATTTAGCCCAACGTTAGTGACACATAAAGTACGGAAACGTTTATTTTATCTGCTTAATCCGATAAAGTGACACTTTTACCTTGTCAATAAAGACACATAAGTTGTCACTTGTATGTACTTTATTGTCCACATCACAACTTTTTCTTTTAAAATGTAATTTTTTATTTATTAAGATGGTATCTAAATACCAGCAATCCTACGGATTTATGGAATTGCATCAGAGACATAGTCTCTTATTGTATGTGTAATACTATTTACTTATAGTTCTTTTTTGCTCTTGCAGGACTTAAGTTGACACTTTAGTCACTTATTTCAGGGACTTAAAGTAAAAATGTTACCGTAACTATGGTAAATAGCATTCTTAATAAAATTTGTAATTAAAATTAATCAGTTGGCAGTACTGAAGTGCATTGTTAGTGTATGTCAAATTCGAGGTTAGTAGGTTAGGTTTTGTTTGTTCTTTGACACAGGCTGTCGCAAAACTTAACCTACAAATCTAGAATTTGACATAGACTGACAATACACTTCAGTACTGCCAACTGATTCAGGCTATCCAGGGCCTGCTGCAATTCAGTTTTTAAAAAATTACTCTGTACACAACATTCTTAATAAAATTCGTATTTGTCAGTTTCCAAATTGACAGATTTCAAATTTTTCAAATATTTGATGATAATGTTCCCAAAAGTGCAAAAAATTGCGTATACCACGCGGAACTAAAGTGCCTAAATCCCTTGAGTGATTATTTCCCTCAGGCCCTACGAGCCCTCAGGAAATAGTATTCACTCACGGGATTTAATGATGCACTTTAGTCCCTCATGATATAATATACTATTTCTTTTCTACCTTTTTGCTTACTCCAAGGCTTCTTTCACCCAGCTTTTTCTCTCCATCAATATAACAGGTGGCGCAAAAGTCATCACCCTATCGGAAGATGCTCTCATTTTTGCAAATGGCATCTTATGTCATTGCGACTTTGACCCCTTCCTCTACCTTGAAACTGCCGGTTGTTTCTTTTTTAAGTTTTACTGCTGCCGTTGTGTCTTTTAAAGTCATTTCTACTAAGATTACCAATTTTTTTGGTACTCTGCATAACATTTCTCCTATAAACTCTCCCTTATCACCTTATTGAAGGCTTGCTTAAAGTTAATAAATAAGATATGAAGTGTGATGTTATATTCATTTGCTTTTTCTAATATTTATTGAATTATGTGGATGGCATCTGTCGTTGATCTTCCAGGTCGAAATCCTTGTTGATAATCTCCAGTTATTTTCTCAGAGAAGGTATTCTTGTAATCAGTTTTTAATTATTTTCGACAGAACTTTATATGTTACATTCAGTAACATTATTCTTCTGTAATTTCCACATTCTTTGATATTTCCTTTCTTATAGATTGTAAAGATTATCCCTTTTCTCCATATCTTACATATTAGTCCGTGAATTTTTTTATGCAGTGTATCACCTCCATATTTAATGTGTTCTATTATAATATCGTCACATCTTGGTGTTTTATTATTTTTAATCTTCATTATCACTTCTTTTATTTCTTCTAGATCTGGTTCAGGAATTGTTGATTGGTTTATGTTTATATCTTCTGGTACCCTTATATTTATATGATTTTCCTTACTAAACAATTGTTTGTAGTAGTTTTTCCATATATTTTGAATTTCTTTAGCTTTCATATCTTGTTTTTCGTCTGGGTCTTTGAAACCTTTTCTTTTTATATTAAGGTTTTTCTTTTCTCGTTTTATTTGTTGGTAAAATTGTCTTGTGTTTCTATTTTTGTAATCTATTTGCATTCTTTCTAATTTATCTTCATACCATTTTCTTTTCTTCTGCTTGCAGGTATTTCTTGCTACGGTGTTCGCCTCCTTATATGCTTTTTTATCCTCTTCTTTTTTTGAAAGTAATCATTTCCTCCATGTTTTGTTCTTTCTCTCAATGGCTTCCCTACATATTTCATCATACCATTCTTTATTTCTCTCCTTCTTTTCTCTTCCCACACATATTTCTGTGGTTGTTAGTATATTCCTTTTTATTTTAGACCATTGGTCTTCGATTCCAACAAAATTTTTGCCTTTGTTTTAATGCTGTTGAAATTTTTGTGTTATCCCTTCTTTTAATCTTTTTCACACTTCTAGGCCTTTTATTTTCTCTGTGTTCCATTTGTTTAACTTTCTGGTCTGGATTTTATATCTTTTTAAACTTTTCGTTTCTTTAATGCTTGCTATTAGTAAAAAGTAGTCTGTATCCGCGTTAGCTCCTCTATACAATCTTACATCTTGTACGTTTTTGAGTCTATCTTTCCTTATTAGTATGTGGTCAATTTGGCTTTTTGATATTTGGTTCGGGTGATTCCAGGTTATTTTATGCCTTTCTGGGTGTGGAAATTTTGTACTAACAACAAAAAGGTTCATTGCTGCTGGTAAGTTGCATATTCTGTTTCCATTGTCATTGGATTCGTTATGTATTGTATTCTTTCCTGCTACTAATGTTATATGGTCCTCTTTTCATATCTGGGCGTTTATGTCCCCCATTATTATCAACGTATTGTGTTTTGGTATTTTTCACACTCGTTTTGTAGATCTTCATAGAATTTCTCTCTATCTTCATTCTCCGCTGTTTCTATTGGTGCATATACACAGAAGTAAGTAGTATTAGCTAATTTTTCCTTCATTCTAAGTTTTGAAATTCTGTCAGTTATCGCCTGAAATTTCATTATGTTACTCTTTTGCTTTTGAGCTACAATGAAACCTGTACCATTTTCTCCCTTATTTCTTTCCTCCACTCCAGTAGATGGTGTAGTTCTTTTTGTTGATTTCGCCTTGATCAGCCCACCTTAGTTCTTATAATGCGATAATATCAATCCTATACTTTTCCATTATTTGTATAATCTCGATCATTTTTCCAGTCTGCAGTAATGTCCTCATATTCCAAGTTGCTATTTTAATTTTTGTTACTTTTTGTTTATTTTTATTGCTATTTAGTTTTTATTTCTTTATTTCCAATTCATTCATTGTATCCATTTTCGGTTTGGTCATCATCATTATTCTTCTTCTATCTACGGTTTCTAGTTTTTTGGAGTTGTGCTCGTCTTAGTTATTTTGAGCATTCTTCCTCGTAGCTCCTCACTGCCATCATTTTCTGGTGATCTCTGACTCAAGGTTCTTCCTTTTTTTATCTTTCCCACATAAATCTCCATCAATACTCCTTTCAAATATTGAATGTTAATTATTTCATTATTTCACACTATTTCACTGTATAAAATGAATAAATTCCCACGGTTTACTATTACTTATTAAAAATAACAAATTTCGCATAGCAACAAAACTCTGATGAAATACCCTGTGCAAAACTTTGCACATGCCAGCCATACAAAATAGTTGGTGATGCTGAGTCTTCATTTATTAAAAACATAAATAATTAAAACGTCAAAGTGTTCAAGTGTGGTGCTGGCCCCATTAGAGTTATTTTTCATAAAAAATTGGTAAAATGAAATAAATGTAAGAGGTATTGTTAAACTTCATAATTATATAGTTTGGATCGGACAATGAAGGTAGTATATTGTACAACTAGTGTTGAAAATAGCACTTTTCACACACGTAGAGGAGTTTGGTCACATGAGTAGCAGGCGAGCCTCATAAAGCCCCACAAGTGTGAAATAGTATTTTATTTAACAAGCATATAATGTGGGCTATATTACACGAGGATGAAGTTCCATCCAAGTGTAATACAGCCATTATATGCATGTCAAATACAATATTTTATCTACAACTAGGTATACAGTGTGGAACTAAAGTAACAGATAAATTCATTAACTTTGTTGATATTCAGTTTTATGACAAAATCTGGAAGGGGTGTAGCAATTTTGACCATAGGAAACATTTTCAGCTGATCTTCATCAGTTTCTTAGATCATTTGTTTTAAAAGTTCTTTTTAAATGACAACCTGTATTTTTTATTATTGATTTTGGTAGTATTTTTTATGTTGTTTTCAATGATATAAAATTTTCAATATGTTCCATTTGAAAAAAATCGAGAAAAATGATCTTAAAATTTAAATACTAAAAACCAATGAAATGAGCAAAATAAATCTAGTTACATGTCAAAATTAAACAATTTGTAAATGTCATAACAAAATAAGCGTTCTTCCCTTTTTTCTAAATTAGAATTTACCTTTAGCAAACTATTTAATTAATAAAAATGGCACATTTAAGCAAGACTAGGGTTTCCAGTCCCGGGATTCGGTCCCGGGATTCTACCACAAAAACCGAGTCCCGGGACCACAGCCAGCTCAGGCGAAGTCCCGGGACCTTGTCAACATGCGTGCGTATACTCGATATCAGAGAATTAGGGCGGGTATTCACCGGCGTCCGGCGTATTACTCATGCCTCTTGCACATTCTGCATTATTTGCGTTTTGCGTAGGCATGAGAGGTATTGTTTTCGGTAGGTTAGAATTAAACCTGTGTGTTGTTTCAGCCACATTTGCATATCTTCTTCTATTTATGTATTTGTCTGTTTCTTTTGTTGAATTTAGATATATTTCATGCGTAAGTCGTGTGCGTACGTAGTAACAACAAGGTAACTGAATTTGTAAACTTTTAAAATTATATGCGAAAAAGTTGAGTAATTTATATTTTTGGTTTTAAATGTGTTCGTCATTTGTCTGCTAAAGCGTTACATTTAGAATGAATTCCGATTCGCAACCTACCTTCATTCTACATTAAAAAAAAATAACGATTTGAAGTCAATATGGCAACAATTTTATATACTTATTGAAGATAAACAATTGGCGAAATGTAAAGTTTGTTCCCATAAAATTATCATAATCAGAGGCAGCTGACGAAAGGATTACACAAGCACATTTTTAGTAGAAGAAAGGAATGAAGTAATAGACGAGCCCCAACACAGATTATCAGCACAGAAATACTTTATTTAACTGTTTTTCTTTGAAAATTGCATTCGGAAATTTCACCTAAACACTAATTCCCTTTCGGGACTATTTTTGGGATTTTCAGGACTAGTCCCAGGACTTGAAATCTAGCTCGTAAGTCCCGAAAACACTTTTAGTCCCGGGACTTGGAAACCCTAAGCGAGACACAGAGAATTGAATTTTTTTATTATTTATTATTGTATTTTTCAATTGTTTTTTTACATTGCAATAAAAACGAATGTGCCGTCAATGACTTTCCACCAAACGTAGGTAACTAGATTTATTTTGCTCATTTCATTGGTTTTTAATATTAAAAATTTTTCTCAATTTTTTTTCAGATGTACAGGGTTATTCATTATAAATTACCCACCCCTTATCATTGTTATTATTGCCTATAGAAAACAAAGTTTTAAATAAAAGTTGTGTGGTTATGACTGAATTTTGTTAAAATGCTATCAAAAGTACAGTAGCATGCAGGTTCCAGGGGATACAAAAAAAAAAATTTTTTTTAGAATGGGATAATCTGTACCTATATTATTAAATTTTTGGAATGATCTTTTTTCCTAATTTCAAAAATATACCATATGTTACCCCTACCTTATATCGTTTTTGAGTTATTAAACGTCAAATATCTTAGTTAAACTAGTTACTGTAAATATGTTAACATTATTAAAGTAAACTATGAAAATTACAACTATTTTGTTTGATAAGTAACATTTCTGTAATGAAATAATCAAAATGAGTTATCATTTATTTATACTTAAATTTCCTAAATAAAACTTTGTTATATGTAATAAAGCTAACTAGTTTAACTAAGATATTCGACGTTTAATAACTCAAAAACACAATTGTTCACATTTCACAATTAAATAACAAAGAAAGTGGATATTTCACACACGCCTACGGCTCGTCAAACTTTCACATTTGTGTAAAATATCCACTTTTCAGCACTAGTTATACAATATACTATTTAAGTCTTCTAGGAAACATGTTAACCATCTCTTTGTGGGTCTTTCTTTTGTTTTTCGGCTCTGATTCTGTTATAATTTTATTGCACTTTGTCTAGTCAGTCTTTTGATGTGTCACTATGTTTTTTTTTTCTGAAAATTATGCCTATTTTATATAGATATATGTTATGTTAATAACATCAAATGGTGTGCAATATGCCTGGATCCTTAGTAAGATGTTTGTCTAATATATCAGCTCTGCAAACCTTTAAGGCTCATGGCTTTCTTGGTGACTGAATTACTCTCTGTTTTCTGTCAGTTTCTTCCAAATTTTTCAACACATTGCAGCCAGTTTTTCTTCGATCTTCCTCTGCGAATGAGACCTTATGGTTCTTTTAGTAGGATATTCTACGTTGTTTTGTTTTCTACCATCTTTGCTGTGTTTTAGCCATTCTATTCGACTCTGTTTGATAACGGTTATTAGAGTGGATTCTTTGCACTGTCCTTCTAGTTCTTTGTTTTGTTTGTCTCCTCTACGCAATGCTCTCCTTGCCACCATATACTCCTCTCACCATCATCCTTCCCCAGACTTCAATTTTTCCCATACCTTCGTTTCCTAGGACCCACGTTTTACTTGCGTCGCTCGCTATAGGTCTGTCTAATGACTGTTTTATATAAATGGATTTTGGCAGACTAAGATATGTTTTTACATCTTATTATTTTCAGTAAAGAGACCAGTCTTTTCCTTCACAGCGTTGTTGTAGCTGTTTACTTCTGCTCCCAAATATACAAAGCTTTTTATTTGTCCAAATCGATATCTCTTCCTTCCCCCCCCCCCCTCCCCTCACTGTTTTTTCTTATGATCATACGTATATTTTAATTTTTTCCTTTTATCTGTGCTCCAACTTTCTTGGCTTCTATTACTATTTCCTTAATTATTTCTTTGAGCTTTTCTCTCGTTTGGGTGTTGGTGTGGGTTTCTGAAGATATTCCCGTTTCTTTTTATTTGTACTTTTTTTATCACACTTTTAAAATCAAATTATACAAAGTTGTTGATTGTGGGGGTTTTCATTTTAGGCCTATATTAGTTCCGAATTCATCGGTTAAACGTCCTTTTGCTATTACTTGAGTTTTTGGATGTGTTCTATTAATTTTTTCCCTCCGTATTTTATTAGATCGACAGAAATGTTGTCTGTACCTGGGCTTTATTACTTCCTTGTATCCTCAATATTTCTTCTAATGGTGGTATTTCCCTCCCATTTATCTTTTTTGGTAAATTTTCGTCTTTGGCAGTTACAGTTCTTTCTAATGCTCCTCATCCCATCTCTTGAGAAATGTTTTGATCAAATAACATTTCTCCTTCCTTGTTACATATTATTACTGCTTTTTGTTAGTAACCCTTTCTTATTTTCTCTGTTTTCTTCTAAAATTTTGTGATGTTTGTAAGTATTCTTCTATTTCTTTTATAGATTTTTCTATGTACCTACTCTCTTTTCTTTTTTTGATATATATTTTTAGCTTTTTTCTAACTTATATTTATTTTCATACTCGCTGGTATTTCTAGTTAAGTATGCTAATGTTCCTTCTATTCTCTGCTCTGTAGCGACTTCACATTCTCTATCTAACCATTTTTTTCTTGTTTTTCTCCTTATCTTCTGTTTCATTCCACTCAGCTTCTATTACTTCCTTTTCGTTTTCCTCATCGAGTTCTTTTTTTATTTGTTGGATATACATATTTCTTAACTCTTCATCTCTCATTGTCTGTGTTTAATTTATTGTTTCTTTGTTTACTCTTTGTGGTTATTCTAGGTATTTTCCATGGCAGTGCTGCTCTCATCAGCAGATTGTCACTATCTACGTAGCTCCACTGTATAATTGTACATCGTGCACTGTGAATTTCAACTATGAGTATGTGACTTGTTTTGGCTAATCCAAATACCTTTGTGGGTCTCCTTATAGTTGAGGTGGGTTGCTTTTATCATCAGTTTATCATTGTAAATGATATCAGTCTTTTGTCATTTTCATTGCTTATTTCATGTTTGCTCTTTTTTCTGATTTTTTATTCGCATTTCATCTTACAACACTTCGAGTTCCTCATAGTATTGTTGTTTTTGCTCTTCATTGTCGTCTTCAGTGGTGCGTGTGCATTTATGACATTTAGTCATGTATGATTTCGTCTTAGTCGGATATAACTAAGCCATTCCTTTTGGAGTCTATAAAAGTAGTCTTTATTGTTTTCTTGTCTTCTTCCGATACCAAATCTATTTTGGTTTTCTGTGGTCGAATTCAAACTTCATCTTTGTAGTTTATCTATTGGTTGTTCTTCATGTGAATAGTATATGTGACTTAAGTTTCCCTAATCTTCAATGTCAGAGTAATATCTATCAAGTTGTGTGCATCTGTGCCAAATATTATCGGTTGATATTTAATTCAAAACTTGGCTAGTACTTATTGGACTTGCGATAATAATAACAATTCTCACAAATATACACTCTAGGAAATTCATTTCACTCAGCCCATATACCTCAGTAATAAAAACAAGAAAAACACTACTCAATACTTACGCCACTTTGGCACTCACTACGTTTCAGTTTACTACTGTTGAGCGTTGCCCTTACTATTTTTTCTCCTCTAAAAAAAGATGTTTATATCCTTGTTTGATATATGCTACAATTATTGTATTTTTAGGACGAATTATTACTGTTGCCAGTCATTGTGGTTTGTCAACGCTGCCTGGCCTAGCAGTCTATGGTGCAACTAAAGCTGGATTGCTAGCGTGGAGTGATGGAATACGTGTGGAATTAAATAAATACGGTGTAGATGTAGTCACATTTATTCCTGGCTCGTTTGTCCAAAGCAGCAACATAATGGCTCGTCAGGCTGACTATTGCTTTGAAATGTTTAATTCGTTTACGTTGGAGCAAAGGGAATTTTACGGGGACTACTTCAAGCGGTACTATTCGTACTTAAGTGCAATAAGTCCTCCGAAATCCATTAAAAAAATCGACGACCCACTACTGTTCAAAAAATTTGAAGATGCTCTGATGGAAATTCCTCCCAAAAGCATGTACGTTCATGAACCCTTCAAATACAGTGTATATCATATGCTTTTTAAATATAGTCCTGTATGTGTTAGAGATTATTTCGTTACCAAATTTATGCAAATGCCCGAGTATTCCGTGCCACCAAAGCCTGTTATACCTGAAGGGTTGGCATGAGTTTGCCTCATCCTTGTGTTCGTGACTAAGATCTTCGATTTTAACAAGTTAAGAATGTAATTTTTATATCGCTTGTAAATAAATATTGTATTAAATACAAACCATAAACCGTTTCAATTTTTTTTTTTTTGTGGAATGCCAGGTACCCTAGACACCGACTGTTGTGGTCATATGGTCAACATCCTACTAGAATTTTGCCTAATAGGTCCAATCAGGTACTCACTGAAAACATTTTCAAAATGCCATTTAAAAAAGTCATGAAGTGAAGCTTCTGACAGCAATCTTTCCAAATGATTCTTTGTTGTAATGGTTTTACCTCGTCGATTGGTTTTATGTATTGTCATTTTCATCAATGCATCACCTTTGTCTAGCAAAATAAACCCCGATATAGACCACATGGAAGGCTTGACGTGTTACCAGTGCTATTCAGACAGTCGCGCTGTGCTTCCTAAGTGCGACACAACGTTTTTTAAATTAACTTCTGCTGAAGAAAAACAAGACATGCTTTTTCAGTGTCCTTACAATCGCAAAAACTTTTGCATAAAAAAGGTGGTATATAACGAGGATAATATAGAGACCACAAGGGGATGCAGTGATTTATACGACGATTCAGGAAACGAGTTACGAGTAGGATGTATGACCATTAGGACTGACAGAGATACTGTAGTTTGTATATGTACCGGAAATAAGTGTAATAGTGGTAGTAAACGAATTTATTTTACTTTTTTAATAGTATCGCTTATGTTAGTAGTGTACTTTAATAAACTAAGGCTCATTTATTAACAATTTTATTTGAAATTCGGCTCTTACATCTTACAGAAACCTACTTTATCGATATTCAGGCACTATAATAATAATAATTGAGGTTACGTTTGCGTATCCTTGTGTTATTAATATTCCTTTTTAAAAGTCCAAAATGTCCAAAGCGGCTAGTAGATTGAAAACTATGAAAAAAGTGGTGGAAAAGGTGCAGCACGGAAAATTAAGAACCAACATTCCCGCAGGAATGGCTGCGGCAGGACCACCTTTAGGGCCAATGCTCGGGCAGGTAATCGAGTTTTCCAATTAATACAAAAACATGCTAAACTGGGTACTGTACACTTTACAGCGTGGCATTAACATAGCAGCATTCTGTAAAGACTTCAACGAGCGCACAAAGGATATCAAGGAGGGCATTCCCTTGCCAACTCGGGTAACTGTTCACCCAGATCGTAGCTACGAGCTAGTAATACACAAGCCACCGGCCACATATTTCCTCAAACAGGCAGCAGGTATTCAACGGGGAACCATGAGAGTAGGTTAGTTTTCGGCATACTTAATCGGAATGGAACGTGATTTGATTCTTGCAGGCCATGAAATCGCAGGGAGAGTAACATTAAAGCAAATATATGAAATTGCAAAAATTAAAATTGAAGACCCACCTTTACAAGTACGAACGCTAGAAAATGTGTGTCTTATGTTGTGTGGAATAGCAAAGACCCTTGGTTTAGAAGTCGTGCGAGAGTTGGACCCCAAAGAATATGGAGAATTTTTGAACGAAAGAATTGCTATTGTGGAACAACAGAAAAAAGAATTGCAAGAGAAGAAAGAAGCTAAGATGTTGCGTACTGGTTAATATAAAATTTGTAGTTTAGTAAAAATATTAATAAAATAGTTTTTGTATAATTTACCTATATTTGTTTGATTTAGTGCGTATGAAGTAACTACAATTAAATTTTACATTAATATATAACAGATATAGAGCTGCAGAGAATGTATTAATAGGTATACACAACATTTAATCTGATCTTTATTTTTTATATTGCAGTTTTCAGATTGAGATTTTCAAATAAAATTATGAGGCGCCATCTAATGCTTGATTAATGAATTTCTTGGTAGTGACGCTAGTTTTCACAAATCAAAACATAACCTTATTTAAAAGACGTAAAAATGACTATGAGAAAGATCGCACAATTCGTTAATGATCGAATATCACTCATCGTTGGCGTAGGCATTATAATTTCAGTGCATTGGGGATGGTATAAACTGCAACAAGTGCCTTACTTTGTGTCTGAATCGGAGAGGAAGAATTTACCATTTGTACGAGTAAGTTTATAAAATCCAAGTTCATTGGAATTGTTGAATGTACCTTTCAGTTAAAGAATAAATAGCGCATTTTTTAGGCCGCAACCGCTGTCGAAGAAAAGGTAACGGGGCTGTTTTCAAATACAAATCCTCCAGATGAAACTACTCGAGAAACTAAATAGGGAATGTATTGCTTGTGACTGTATATAGTTATACGTTATGTATGTTAGTCTCTAATCATATTTCAGAATTAAAGTAATTTAACAATATTACAGTTTTATTTTTAGAAATTCTATGAGTAGACGAGTTTGCGAAGCATGAGATCTACTTAAGCGTCCGACAGGCACGCTTACGTTTATAACACGAGTGAGCAGGCATGTGTTGTAGTTTAGGTTAGCTGCAGTTTAAGATTTATGTGTACGTAGTACACAATGTACTATCATTTGTTTGGAAATCAGTGCTTTTCGGAGGTTTTCTGCGCTTGCGCGGCAAACCTCAAACCCAGTGGGGACGCTATACTGAAGTTTTCCCGTATTTTTTACAACATATACAGTTTTCAATAATGAGAATGTACATTTCTACAAGATATCTCAGAAACTTCCTTGATTGCATTCAAAGTAACTGATATTTATAAATAGAAAAATATTAATGAAATACATGCACTGCTAAACCAATTTCAACTCACTAAGATAAGATTTGTGAGAAATTATAAAATTTATATTATTAGTACACTGAAAAAAATAACACTACTTTTTTTCACTACAGTGTTCGGGGGATATTAGCTGTTTGCCTTTTACATCGTTCTGCGTATGATAGATTTTTCAAATTAATGCAATTTTATTGTGCATGACAAAATGTTTTGTAGTTTATTTACTAAAAACACTTGCATTGTAATATTATTGCCATATTACGAAACCAGTTCAAATAACCAACCTGTTCACAGTGAGTAACACGAGCGCGTGTGCGTTATAAAATGTGCAACATGTGCATCCATCAGCCTGTATTGATAAGAAACATGTACGTCGAAATTACTTTCAAAGGCTGCACTGACCTGATGTCCTACTGGTAGTCAAAACAATAAAGGAATACCTAAAGTTTACTGCTCGTTGCTTGCGTATTATGCATACATTTTATGAAAATTCTCAATTGTACTTATTACAACAGCGCGTCCGCCGAAAGGTTAATAGTAAATAAAACACCAAAGTTGCTTTAAAAATGTGATTTAATTGTAAATAGATCATTTTATCACTTAGACACTATGTAAGTAAATAATTAGTCTTACAGGCCCCATTACAAT
The DNA here is from genome assembly GCA_940337035.1 of Agriotes lineatus. Taxonomy (NCBI): domain Eukaryota; kingdom Metazoa; phylum Arthropoda; class Insecta; order Coleoptera; family Elateridae; genus Agriotes; species Agriotes lineatus. The sequence goes on along the minus strand of OW679195.1, from coordinate 19,765,035 downwards.
TATGCATGTACAACAAAATAATCACGTAAATAACATAAAATCTGTGAAAACAAGTGTCGAACAAGTACTTATTTGTAATAAGTGAACAATTTATATAAGTCCTATTTGGAAAGTAGCGGTAATTTCTGTCATATTGTCGGCAGGTGATCAACTTTATTTGTCCGCTGCTGCTGCTGCAGTGACTGTTTGTATGGACTGATCTGCTTCATATCAGTTAACTGAGGCAGTGACATTCCGTTGCTAGAGTTCTGAAACAAAGTCATATAATGCTTGCTCTCTACAGGCATGTTTACCTACCCTCGATTTGTCACGGTTCATTTTCTCAAAACTCTGCTCGTCCGTTTCGTCCACTTTGAAGTTAAAGTTTTCGAAGTACGGGTGAGCTAGCAGCTGGTCACATGTCCATCGTTTAGCTGGGTCTTTGTCCACACATTTCTAAAATACAAGAACATTTTGTTAGCCTCAAATACAATTACTAATTTCACAGTTGGTTTCTCAACAGAAAGTTGTACAAAGTAAACAACGTAGGATAGATGCAAGATTTGTTCCAATTCCAATTGCTTAGAAGCAAAAAACTCGTGGTACATGGTTAAATATAATAATTTTAGTAATTTTCAGTCCAAAGAGGATCTTAAAAAGTTGTAGATACCTACAGATCATCAACATTTTTACACAGCAGAGTTTTAGAATGAATCTAGAATAATACTCAAGATTTAAGTCCATAGCTGTACGATTTTCTTTCGCTCTTTAAGGTCTTTGGCTAAAAGTTGACGTAAAACAGTTGTGTTATAAAGTAATTCTAAGGTCAAAATCAAATTTAAAAAAAAAGCCAATACACTAAAACCCTATACGTAATTACTTTAAATGTTGAAATAGTTCTCCTTCCTTGCTCTGAGTATTAAAGCTATACAGAGAACTTATAATATGCAAATATAATTATTTCCATTTGTTTAAATCGAACACTCTGTATAGTTCTGTATTTTTGAAAAGTACCTTTAATTAGCTTTCTTCTGAATTTAATTTCCTAGTCTAAATTCAATCTTTTTCAGATGTAATTTTTTCCTACTTTTTTCCCTTTTCCATATTTGCTATTTCTAGTTTTGAGTAGTGGCTGAATTTGTATTTTTATTTTTCGAAGGATGAAGTGTTTAAATCATTATTTTAACGGCATTTGTTTGTTATCCCTTGAAATAAAGCATTTTAAGGGGCTTCAATTGTCTTTTATGTTCAAACACGCATATATCAAAAACAGTTGGATTTACAGGTATGAAGTTACATATCAAAAAAAAGCTCATTAAAAGGGCTTTTCAAAAACACAAAAATATACACGGCGTTCAATTTGAAAAAAATCGAAATTATTAACTTTGCAAATGTTGAGCACCCTGTATAGCATTAATACCCAGATCTGTCATTTTACACTCGAAAGGTAGTTCACAAAAAACAATTTTTTGGTAACGTTTTCCTTCATTCAATTGTTTTCTGTTATTTACAGCAACCGCCTGAAGTTCAGCATTTTTTGTATAAAATCGTTAATATCTCCAAAACAATTGACATTAGACCCATACAACTTTATATAAAAATGATTAGTATTTCAATACAAAACTTTAAGCTACTTAAATATAGGGCATTCCATTTAAAAAATAGTAAGTTTGATACGCCACACTTTTTTAAGCCACCCTGTATAATCAAAACTGTTTTAGTAATGTGCACCACCTTCATGCCTACAACTTTTATATACACGATATTTATGTAACTCCAATAGTTTTAGAAATACCTTCCACCCCCGCATCATTGCCTGACCCTGTATATTCATCTGTTCATTCAGTGTTTTTTCACATAAGTTATATTTTTCCAAGCTGTTAACCAACTTAGAATAAATCCAAGGGGAATATTGAAACGAGAATCTGACACCCTCGCCTGTTTATTTATATGTTTACTTATACAAATAGCTATTTTGTATTTGCATGCCTTTTTCTTGTTAATTTGGCTTAAACATTATAACTAGAATAGGTGAATGTGCATCGATCAATTTCATGTGCGTAACATTTGATAGGGATTCTTGAAATCGCCTGTGGCAAATTAAATAAAACCGGCTTAAGAAAGCCTTGCAGTGTTAAAGTTTGCTGCATAAGTTTGAGTAGCGCAGACAGTAGCAACCATGTAAATCGTGTAGTTACAGGGAGAGTACACAACTTGCGAAGCAGCCACGTAATTTCATGACGTCCATTGTTGATGCCGAAACGTCAGCCTGTAACGTTTCGCTTGTGAATTTAAATTCTAAAGATACGTGAAACGTATTGGGAATTTAATTCGCCGCCTTACCAAACGTTTGCATCTCAAGACCGCGCTAAGAAGCGACAGCGCGGGCCGGTAGCCGATGCGCAGGAAGCCACGTTTGCGCGTAGGAGTGTTTCCCCCGCTATCTAAGTGGGGAGCACGGGCGCCGACAAGGAGCCGCTGAAACGTATAAAAAGGAACACCCGACAGCTCCTAGACAGATCCCATCCTGGGGTTCTCCCCTAAGCCTTCTCCCAATCCACCTGGAAGAGATTCTATTCCCGAGTCCTCTCCTAAACTCCTCCTGATCCACCCGGAGCGATCACTTCCTTGCTTTGGTATGGTTACTGTCTTAGCAAGGGAGAAATTGCCTAAATAAAAGTTCTTGCGGGTTTGGTATGGTTACTGTCTGCCTGCAAGAACACCCCGATAACCTAGAGATCCTTATCGAACCCGTTCCCGAACCGTCATTAATTTAAAGGCCGAAACCATGGCTACTAATTAGCTTTCCCCGTATCTTGTGTAACCGAACCGCTGTTAGTTAAAGGCCGAAACCGCGGAATTTGCAACTAACATTCCTGTAATCCGCTGGACGAAATCACCGCCGCCGTCCCGTCCGTGATCATCCGAGTTCCGAGGGCGCATTTTATTTGCGTTTTCGAAAGCCGTATTTCAACTGTATTAACTCGCCCGAATTGTGAGACACCAGGAAGTAATCAACAGCCCGCCGCCGCCAGGATGGACGCATACAGAGATTATGCGATAAGGGACCTGCCTGTAAGAGTCACCGCCAGCATCCTATGAGCATTCCTGAAGCCCTCCGAAAAGGATCTCCGCACCGCCGCAATCCAGTCGAAGCCGCAAATTTGCTTGAATAGCGAATTTCCGGAGAGTCCGACCGCTGCATCGTTTCGAGCCGCGAAAGCCGGCAAATCGTCTAGCGGCCCCCGGTCCAGTTTGGCTCACCGAATGCGAACTCCTGCAGCTTCCTACGCAGGCAGGTATGTTCTTGAAATACCATTTCTAATCCGAAGTGTTCGCAGCAGCTAGCCATTGTAAACAAATCTCACCTGGTGCATGCGACCGACGACCTTTGCTCCAAAGTCGATGCGCGAAGCAGCTGGTGCGCTGCCGACCCACACCGGGACATCGCCCAGAGGCGTAACATGCGCTAGGCCGGGGCATTCTACCAGATCTCTCCAGGAGCAACCCCTGTTGATGCAACTACCTCCTTTGGCAGTAACGCGTAGTGTGCAATATTATTTCTATTTTCAATGTGCATAGTTAAAGACAGTATATTTTATTTTTATTATTTATCCTGTGTTATTTATTGATCTACGCTATATCCGAGCAATTTGAACGTATTCTCCGGCTTAGAGCATACCCGAGGCAATAAGGCCAATTAAAATATTCCTAAATAAAGGCGGGTCATTACAAGCCTTTCTCGCGTCTCCAGAGTAGCAGCCAGGAATTTCCCTGGCATCGTGTGTGGTAAATTTCCACACGTCGCACCATTCAAGGTTTGGTGACGCGAACCAAGGCGAGCCTAATATACATTCAACGGTTTTCAGGCATGAAGGATTTGGGGCTAACTTAATACCTACAGGAAATTATTGTAGTTCCAGCGCCCAGCTGTGTGAAATCGCTCGAGCTGAAAGAAATCCAACAGCGGGCGTTTATGCAGTTTATTGTTCGCGTTTTTAAAGGCAATTATTTCGGTGTTATTTTAATTTTTGTTTAAATATATCTGTGTGACACATGATTATCCTTCTTTTATTTAAATATAAATGTGAATAGATCCATGCTATATCGCCCGTACAGTGTGCATTATTTTATATTTGTGTTTAGGAATGGCCGTTCATTTAGGATTTCATCTTATTTGCTTTGTTTTCGTGATTGACTTTTTTCTGCATGTGTTCAGTTTTAGTGATCGTTCACAACCACGGCTGGAGTATTTAAAATAGTTTTATGCATACTTGGAGCTTGTGAGGGAAAAAACATGGCAAATTAATTATTAAAATGTTAAGGCGTATGAGACGCTTTATTTAAATTTTAAATATGAAGTTGCTTTGCCGCCATTGTTTGAGAAATTAAAAGCAGGCTGTTAAAGGAGTTGATTTTTGCATGTTAATCTACCATGATAACGCACCAGCTCATAATACTGCTAGAAAATTGGATTTTTACAAGATTCCGAGGTTCATTTGGTACCCCACTTAGTTTAGAGATGTAGTTTTATTCACTTTTGTTGTTGCTATTGTGTTCGTTAAGACTTTGCTCATCTTCTTGTTTTTTTTTTTAAATATTTAGGTTTGTATAGGTTCATGAATTATTAAGTTGAAACAAATCACAAATAATGATATAAAACGACAAGGTAAGCAGAACAGATTGCCTGTGTTTTGATTCCACAGCTGAATAGAGGCCTCTTTCATTTGTTACCATTGACTACAAATTTATGCGAATTGTTTTCAGTTCTTTGCAATTATACCGGGTGTCCATTCTCAAAGTCGAACATACGCAATTAACATTAGTGCAGTCACTCGTTCTTCATTGAAATAATTCATTTTGCTGTAGCTAATTTTAACAGACGTTGACAGAAAATACCTGAGTTACGTCAAATAACTACCAATATTTTTGACAAACCCTATCGAACTTGAAAAGCAAGGCATGGCATATTTAAAAATTCCCAAGTTTGAAATTAGTATTTTAAAATAAAAATCGCACCTTGAATATTATTATTGGTATCATTTGATGCGTAATAATTTTATCTTTCCATTGATACCATTACCTTCCCTGTAAGTTGAATTGGCGAACAGGAATCGGCAAAAACGTTCAATACAATGTTAATCGCCTATGTTCGACTTTGAGAACGGACACCCGGTATAGCATCTATCCACCGCTTCTACCAGTGTGTTCTCTCAGTGATCACAAATTGTGGAGAAACTCTAACACCAACCGAGAGATCGGCCGAAACACTAAGAGTTGCAAAAGGAGCAATGGAAAGGCGCATTGGCAAATCGTTACGAGGTAGAATCTCAAATGAGCAAATCAGGCAAAATACCAGAGTAGTATCTAGACGTAATAGATAAGATATGCGGTTAGAAATGAAACTGGTCGGGTCACGTTGCTCGAATGATTGGCAACTGATGGATCATGAGAATCATGAATTGGAGGTCTAGAATTTTTAAGCACTCTTAAAGACGATCCATGAAGAACGGACAACAATTGATACAAAACATTACGTGGTTTAATATAGTTCGAAAACTTTCGCCACCATCAATGGCCATCACCAGGAAGATAGAAAAGAGGTAAACCTACATGTGCGTGGAACGAGGAGACACAAAAGGCACTGCAGTATCAAGATTTGAAGAAGAAAGCTGAGCTATAGATCGTTCCATACTTTAAATTCAGTACAAGGTCTTATGCAGAACGACGTTTCCACATTTCAGCACAAATCCCCTTGGAAGTTAATACACACCTGTCAATCATAAATAAATCCCGCTTTTGTATTTCAGGGCACTTAACAACTACCAATAGCTTGCCTTGTTTTATCCGCATCTGGCATTACTTCAAGCAAACTTAGACCGTCGGTCGCTGCTGAGAAATGGCAATGTCGGCCGGAAAACTCCCATCAAAATTACATTGCCCTATGCTGCCTGTACTGAATTTTAAGTATGGAACGAACTATAGGTTAAGAGAGAAGGCATTTGAGAAGATGATGTTATCTGATAGATAAAACAGGTTCTCATATAATATCTTTGTTGCTAAGTTGTTGTAGAGCACATTGTCATTTTCACCATTTTCTTAGCTTTGGTATGCACTTCTAAATTTGATATCTTGCCTTGTGCGTTTTGTACTAGGTAGGTATCCGTTTGTGCTGGTATTTACTGTTTTCTTTCCTTTTTGTTTCAAACTAGGGGATTTGCTCTTTGCTTCAAAAATCATCTGGAATAAATGGTTCTTGTGTATTTAAACCGCGTATTTTAGTGTGAGCGATGTTTTAAAATCGATTTTATTCTGAAGCATTTCTGCATGTTTCGCCTTAGATTGAAATTATGTCAGTTTCATACATTGGTGATTTCATTTCAGCAGTGACTACGTGGTGACTGCTTGTTATGTTCACTCCTTGTTTGTTTTGTATATCCAGGAGTGAGAGCTTCCATCCATAATATATTTAGTTGTTAGTCTTCGGGTCTGGTGAAACCTACGCTCCTAAGTATCTGTTTTAATGGCCTAGGCTACCACCTACAACAAAATTGTGTTTAAACCATAACCACATAAAGAATATAGCTATCATCAAGTAACGGCTTATGCCAGAAGTGAAAAGTAGTGTTAAGAAGATTGAAAGAAAAGCAAGTAAATATGAATTGCATACAAATCAAGAAAAAATAATGTACCTAGTTGCAAAAAAAGAGAATATTTTAAATAATTTTAAAATAAAGCGCCCAGTTTTGAACAAGCAAAGCAATTTGTGAGTTTCTAAAATGAGAATTAGACCCACCATGGCCTATAATTCTAAGATGTAGACAATGGATACATCTAGACAATGGATACATTCTCAATCTACAAATTTATGAATGAGTTGGGAAATAAAATCTTCAAGTAGAATCTTTGAAGAGATTACTGAAGAAGAGAAGTGGATAAAAAGGGTAAACTAAAAATTGTATGATTTTTTTAAGAAGCACCAATAGTCAGTATTATATACAACTCAGCAGATTGAGATTACTACTTTACTTAGAGAGAATAGAAGGGAAAAAAGTTTAAACAGTTTTTTATTATACCTGCATCAGAATCGCCGTTTAAAGCACGCCTGAGCGTGCGAAAACAGGCGATTAAAGCTCGCCGAGCTTTAAAGGTTGTCCAGGAAACGACTGAATGCAACAATGTCGTGGACGCGACAAAAACGTAAACAATTCTCGTAACTATAGTCGCAATATTATTATGCCCTCACGATTTATCACGACACAAATTATTTCTAAGTTTTTAGTGCGTAATTTATTTCCAGTATTGCAGGTATAATAAAAAATAGCGTAAAGTATTCGTGGATAACTGGTCTTTAAAACACTTGCTATATTTAGAGCACTCCGGCTACGCCGTCGTGCTCGAGAACTCGGGCGTGTTTTAAAGACCTTGTTATCCACTCATACTTTAATATACTATTTTATTATACCCGCATCAGAATCGCCGATTAAAGCACGCCGAGCTTTAAATGTTGTCCAGGTAACGACTGAATGCAACAACGGACGTGGACGCGACAAAAACGTAAACAATTCTCGTAACTATAGTAGCAATATTATTATGCCCTCTCGATTTATCACGACAAAAATTATTTCTAAGTTTTTAGTGCGTAATTTATTTCCAGTATTGCAGGTATAATAAAAAATAGCGTAAAGTATTCGTGGATAACTGGTCTTAAAAACACTTGCTCTATTTCGAGCACTCCGGCTACGCCGTCGTGCTCGAAAACTCGCGCGTGCTTTAAAGACCTTGTTATCCACTCATACTTTAATATACTATTTCTGAGTTGCTAGAAAGTAGGTGTAACAGAAATGGACAAGCCCAAAAAGAATGGTCTAAAAGTCTGAAAGGAGGTTTGTATGAGTGGCGAGTGGAAAAGCAGAAGGAATTGCCATTGATGAGATAACGATCTGTTCACAGATGTTTGGCTGCACACATTTGATATCTTCTGAGTTCATCATCATCATCATTAATTAGCCTGTCTGTCCACTGCTGGACAAAGCCCTTTCGTAAATTTTGCCACAGTCCACCTTGTTGAAGGTCGCCCTCTACTTTTTGCTTCTCGTCTAGGTCTCCACTCTAATATCTTTTTGGTCCACCTCCCATTGGTGAATCTCTCTAGGTGGCCTGGCCAGTTCCACTTTAGTGTCCTGACTTTTTCCACAGCATCTTGGACTCCTGTTCTTTGTTTTATTACTTCATTGGGCACTTTGTCTCTCAGGGATAATTTGAGCATTGACCATTCCATTGCCCGCTGGCTAACCTATATCTTACTAACTGATTTTTCAATCAGTGTTAATGTTTCTGCACCATAGATCAGAACGGAAAGCACACGCATTGATCATATACCTTACGTCTGAGGTACATAGGCCTATATGATTTAAAATTTCTCTTAAATTGACATATGCTGCAAAAGATAAACGGATTTTTCATATAATCTAGCATGTTTTGTTATCTCTTGCCGACTCGAACTTCATGGCATAGATATTTGTACGATGGTACCTGTTCGATCTGCATGTTGTTTACAGTGATATTGTCTGTAATTACAAGGTTGGTCAGAAATTTTGCTTTTGAGGCATTGATTTTAAGTGACCTGAAGTGTTTCAAGCATCTCTATGGCGTCTCGGGTGTTATGTGATATTACGACCATGTCACCTGCGAAACACAAATGGTTTAAATATTCTCCATTTGTATTTATGCCCCAATTTTGCCAATTTATCTGTTTACATACATATGTAAGTAGAGTTGTAAATATTCTTGGATACATATTATCCACAGTCTGACTCCTCTTTGGATTCCAAATTTATTAGTATCATCGTGGAGTCGAACACTTGATATTCCATTTTCATATATGTGTTTAATTACGGTAATTTATATGGAATCTATTTGACAGTCAGCTAGAGATCATAGCAAAGGCCCTCTCATAATCTACGAATGTTAGTACTAGTGGCTTGTTGTACTCTATACATTTCTCAATGAGGTTTTTTACAACTTGTATATGGTCATTGACACCATACCCAGCACGAAACCTTTCCGAGCTGCTGTTTCCAAACTTCAGTCAGCTATTTGAATAATCGACCTTAGTAAGGCAATACACAAAGAGAATAACCTCAAAATGGCAGCTAAAGAAGCGAATTAATTTCACTGAACATCCAATACACTCAAAGTATATTAACTGAAGCTATCCTTTCAAAATGCAATACAAGCAGAAGGCATTAAGTGACTTAGTGCAACTTTTCTTTAAAGATAAAATACCTATTTATAATAGGCAAGGAGAATTATTTTCGCAGATGTCTATTTCAAAATGTTAGAATCTTATTTTCCTACTTTGCTTACTCTTAGAAAATCTATTACAGTGGGTGTACACATCGGCAGTTTGACTTCTAAGGGGTAGAGCTGCTGCGGAACAGGCAGGGTGATCCCTTGGAAGAAATCGTTTGTTTTGAAAACGTGCATGTGCCTTGGCAGCAGGTCCCCGATTGTGCATCGGATTAAGTAAAGTTGATCTACGTCAGATTTTCCCGGCCACAGAGCTTCGCCTTTTGTCAGTTCTGCTAACACGCACCCTGCAATAGAACATGTAAGTAGTTTACGGCCACTACCAATTGATATAGCTGAACTATTTACATACCAATTGCCCATACATCCACGGGCGTCCCGTATTGAGTATCTCCAACAAGCAATTCTGGAGATCGGTACCACCTAGTAGCTACATAGTCTGTGTAATTCTCTCCTGGACCTGTTGAAAAAATTATCATAAATTCAATAGAAGAATTTATATATTGTAAACACGTATAGAGCATATTTAGAAATCCAAGAGTGGGCCTAAAGAAGGGTAATTATTCTGCCAGAAGAAAACTGACTATTATAATGCATTTCTAAAGAGTTTTTGCCTAATAGGTTTGCTGTGTAGATTGCAAATAAATTGCTCGAGTCTTTTTCTTTCCCATGGCACTTCCGGTTTAGATAGCTTTGTTGTAAGTCGTGTGTAGAAAGCTTTTCACAAGCTTAAATAGTTCGTATCGCTGTACAATATTGAGGGGCAAGTTCCATATGAGATATTTTGCTATACGTGTCATCGATGAGGGAATCATCACTTAACCTAACAATACGTGCTCCGTTGGGAAGAAACTTACAGTTTTAAGACTTATTCATATGGCAGAGCTCTGTAAGCTTTCTTTTTCTTTTTAGATTTACACCATGATTATGTTTTCGTAAGCCTTTTTTGCGGAGGCCTGAATGGCAAGTTTGGAGTCTGATTTAATAAAAATTGGAGTACAAGATTAATAGAATGGAGTCCAGTAAGGTAAAAAGGAAAAAGACCTGAGAGGTCGTGTAGAGATGAAGTAGACACGGGAGCCGCGAGGAAGGGGATATGGCAAATAGAGTGGTTAGGAGGAAGAAGACTATCACTGCCTGTTTTTTTCTAGAAAACGTAAATATGCACACATTTTTTTAAAAGTGTCCCACTTAGTTCAGGCGCCGGAGACAAAATATCGACAAAAGATGTCATTAAAACCCAAGTTGATGAAATTTTGCACAACTAAAATGTGCAGAATTTCCCTAGCTCTTTTTATTAGAAAAACTTTTTTATATCTATTAATGATTTTGCATTATTTGCAAAAAACCACAAATTGTACAATAATTTGTTTATAACAATTGACTCATGCATTTTTCGAAACTGGAACCGGCAATCGATTGCGGGCGTAAAAAACATTGGAAAAGACCTTAACATAATTATTTTTCTGAAACGTTATACAGCAGTAAGCGAAAAACTACTAATTTTGCAATAATTTGTTATGGGACCATTTTTGGAACTTGGGACCATCGGCAATCGCTTCTTCGTGTCAAAAAATATAAAGATATATGGTCAAATTACATGCACACACACAGTGCACACGGGAGGACCCTGAGCGGCAAGACTATTATAAATTTTTTTTTCAATTCTAAATTACTCGAAAATGACGGGTTTTTCGAAAAAACTTGAAGAAACCTTTTCTACAGAGAATGTTGCGCTCTACAATTTTGGTTATAAATACTATCTACAAATTTTCACTCTGTTCCAAGATATTCGCGAAATTTCAACTTTCCGATTTTCTCCGTGCATTTTCCACCTTTTCCATAGTCGCTCGACTGCAGAAAATGTTTTTTTCTTAAAGTACAACCAAAAAACTTCATCAACTTGGGGTTTTTTGTCATGTCAAAATCCCTGGCGCTTGGACTAACTGCCGATCATGTGATTCCACCCAGTCATTTTGATTACAACGTGCTCACCTGTGAAATGAATGTGAAACTACCATCGCCAGATGATTTAATTCTAACATAAATAGTCAATTGCGGGGAAAACTCTTAATGATTAATTTATTAGCGATGATGTTATTGTTGACGTTAATATAGCTGCTGCGTAAGGTAATGTTGCAATCACAAAGAGTGTAACTTGTTATCAAATTACAACCAAAATCAAACCATCGTGACTACATGGGCATATTAGAGGGGCCGGCTACGTAAACAGTTTGCGGTTCTTACAAAAGCTTAAATTTATTAACCAATACAACAGGAGCCCCAATGAGTATTTATACAACAAATGTGCTTTGATAGAAACGAGCTCGTAAATTCGAAGCTCCACCAAAATCAACATAATCTGAAATGCAATAAATATCGTAAGCAAATCAAAACTCAATTTGCATTAACAAAACACACAATCATTGTCTGCTGTAACTTATACCAGTTAATAATATGGTACTTGGATGCAAACGTTAAGTACGGCGGCGGGTGCACCCAATAAAGAGAAGCTCTAAAAATATAACAGTCAAAAGTATAAATACAATAATAATTACGTTCAATGAATAAACTATAAATAGATTACTAAAGTTTAACAGTGAATGACATTGGGGAGCAACTCAATGGTGGTATTAGTACAACGCAAGATGCAACGTACAAGAAGAAAAGTAAAATAATCACATATAGGCAAAGCAAAACCGGTGTGTCCCTCTAGGGGTTCAATCGAGAGCGCTGATAATCCAACGAGCAATGAAATCAAGAATCAAAGACATAGCTACGTGCAATGCAGAATTTTATGGGCGAATTACTACCTCATGGACAGGCAACAGCAAAGAACTAGCTCCTCCTGGGCTATATTACCAGCTCTATGCACTCAGCGAAACCCTTACCAAAAATCTGTAAACTTTCCTCGCCCGAATTAGATCAAGTTGCAAATTTTAAAAAAATGTATCCCGCTGGGGTTTGAACCCGCCGCACCTGCATAGCAATCGTAATAGTGATGGGCTTATTCGAATCAAAAATAACCGGTTATCCGGTTATTGAAATAACCTGTGTAACTCGGTTTTCGTTCCAAGTATTCGGATGAAAAATAACCTCATCCTGATACGTACTACGTGCCGCGTCTCACGACCTGCGAGTGATCGAAATTCTGTAAATAATACGTCATTCATAACTCATATAACCTTTTCTACGTATGTACTTGATTGACCCAAGTGAGGCTCGCGGCTGCTTGTTGATGTTATTAAGACATTTGAGACTCCCAGTCGACGAATTAAATTTATGGGGCCGTTCCTATTAAAGATAACGTTCTGCTGAGTATCAGATTTGCCGAAGCTGTATTGGTATTAATTTATAACGGCCTAAATTTTTGCTTCGAAACGCGGTTGATTATGCCTAATAAGGGATAAAGAGAAAGCGAAATAAGATTTTCCAATATCGTAAAAGATTTATATTTAATTTTTAATAACGGAGCAGCCGGGACAAGAAGTGGATTTCGATGTTGAAAATTTTAAGTGTGCGTCCTCAGAACCGCGGAAGGCTGAACGTAGATAAATTATGGATTCTAAAATATACCGGTATGATGTGCACTAGAGAATTTTAGGAACTAAAAATAGATTCAATAGATACTTTGTATTCGCATATTTATAATTTCTTTATGATCAGTATTGATATAGCTATTCTCAATGGTTTAAACTCCTTAGAAATCAAATAAAAATCATTTATACAAGTATTATAATTAACGATTAACTGAGTTCCTCTGCTATCTGCAAGTTACGATGCCGATGCAGATGACGGTGAACCGCCAACCGGCAAACCGGCTGAATTAATCGAAACGAATCGAGAGCCAAAATTGATTCGAATGATTATTCAAATAATCAATCGGTTATTAATATGATTCGAATGCAAATAATTCGGTTATGAAAATTGTCCGTCACTAAACCGTAACCGCATCTCCGCAGCGGATGTAACTGCAGCGAAATTCCAACTGCGCCATCAAGCCTTATAGAAATAAGTGCGGCGCGCGCCTCTCTTGAACAGAACGGGTTTATTGTTGAAACGTTTTTACTCTTTTGTGACAATATCCGGTATTGTTTGAGTTTTATTTTCGGCAACTGTAAAGCCTGACCTATGTCAACGTTATTACTTCCTTATATTTCAAAAATAACCTAAAAATAAACAAAGTTTTATTTTTTTAAGGTGCTCACCCTGTATGTATTTGTATGAAATTGTACCGGTTTTATGCGAGGTAGATATATAATATGTATGGAAAATATCGTCTTCCTCCGACAAATAGTTTTTGAGCTATACTTCCAACAGACAGTCAGACAGACAGACGGAATTATGAAAACCTTTTTTTTTCGACGACTGCCGTGTATATACAATTTTTTCAATCGCCAGGATCAGAACCGTAAGAAACATATTTTTCGACGACTGACATCGAACGTAGATTTTTTCACTGTTATTTGACAACAGAAAGTTGACATTTGCCGCTGAGCGTGAGTTTTCATCACTTTGCCGCTCGCTGAGCGTTTTGGGTTTCCGCGTGAACAAAATAGGTAGCCACGTCCGAATGTTTCCTTGACAACGCCCGTCATTTGTTGAAATAATCGCGTCACATGTCATAGACTGCGCGAGTAATGTTAAATTGATTGACAATTAATTTTTGCAATAAAATGAAATATGATATTTTCCTTTAATAATACGCTCAGTCGTCGAAAAAATAGTATGTACGCAATATTCATGCGCAAGCGGCAAGAATGCACTTTCAGCTCTTAACATACAATAGATATTTTTGTACTCATGACTTCAAAATTCATATTTCCCGGTCATTCCCGATGCGCCGAAACTTACTTTTCCCGCACTGCGGTGTTTTTTACTTTCCAACAAAAACTAGGGGAATTTGTTTTGTGTAAATTTTTATAATAAACGGGGCTGCGCGCGCTATTGCTCGGTCTATTCTATGCAATTTACCACCAGGTTTTTAGCCTATTACTTTGGTCCATCTCCAAGGGGGCCCTTGGGGATTCGCCCCTCTCCAAGGGGGCCCTCGGAGCTCCGCCCATCTCCAAGGGGGCCTACGGGGCTCTGCCCATCTCCAAGGGGGCCCTTGGGCCTCCGCCCCTCTCCAGGGGGCCCTCGGGTTCTGCCCATCTCCAAGGGGGCCCTTGGTGCTCCGCCCATCTCTAAGGGGGCCCACGGGGCTCCGCCCATCTCCAAGGGGGCCCTCGGGCCTCCGCCCCTCCCCAGGGGGCCCTCGGGCTCGGCCCATCTCCAAGGAGGTTCTCGGGGCTCCGCCCCTCTTCAAGGGGGCCCTAGGGGCTCCGCCCATATCCAAAAGCCCCTCTCCAGGGGGCCCTCGGGCTTTTCCCATCTCCAAGGGGACCTTCGGGGCTCCGCCCCTCGCCAGTGGGGCCCTAGGGGCTTAGTCCCTCTCCAAGGGGGCCCTCGAGGCTCCGCCCATATCTAAGGGGGTTCTCGGGGCTCCGCCCCTCTCCAAGGGGGCCTTCGGGACACACACGTGTGGATCGTTCTCCTTTATTATACAGAGGATTGTCCCTCGTTGGTTTAATTGCGCCTGCAAACACCAGAGGCGCTGTAAACGTCGACAAAAGCTGACAGGTGCGTAGATAAAAGTTTAGTGATTTGTGCTGTCAGCTCAGTAAATTAGTAAAACACTAAATAATAATTTTTTTATTTTTTAAAATATTTTCAGTTATTCGTTACAAAAAACATTGTACCTAACTCCTTCGGGAAGAATTTTCCCGAATTCGCACTACATGCAGCACTCCCTTCGGTCGTGCTGCAAACAAAGTGCTCATTCGGGAAAATTACCTTCCCGAACTTGTTAGGTAAATAACTATTTTGCATTAAGGGAGATATGAATATGTTTTTTCCCTGAGGTTGACATGTGTCGGGCTAGAGCTCTTGGTCTGTAAGTCAACCGAAGGTAAAGAACATGAATATCTCCCGTAGTGTATACAATATTTTATCTACTAGCATATTCGTAAAAATAGTATGAAATTTCAAAATGTCATAATGACATTTAAAATTAGAATGTGTAAGTGACATCAAGGATTGCCTCATTGTATGGTTGCGAAGACGTTAATTGTAGTTGCATTGTTACCATGAGTTTGAGGGAGAAATAATTTGACAAGTCCCTTGGGAGTTAAGAGTAGCTTTTCATATTTTGTGTCTATGACGAAAATGTACAATATCATGTTGCTAGTAGATAATACACTATGTCGTCATCTAGAGACCATGAAACGTGAAGATCTGAAGAAATCTCGGCAAAAATCAATATTTATACCGCTTCCGAAAAAGAAGAACGCTACAAGATGCGGAGATCACAGGATAATCAGTCTCATGAGTCATGCTCTTAAGATTTTCCTTAATATCCTTCATTCATAAATCTTTAAAAAGTTTGAAGAAAACATCAGTGATACCCAGTTCGGGTTCAGAAATGGCCTGGAAACTAGGGAAGCCCTTTTCACTATACAAGTCTTGATCGAAAGAGCACGGGACGTCGATTGCGACGTTTTTGTATGTTTCATGGACTTTGAGAAGGTTTTTGATAGGGTCAAACACCAGAAACTATTTGAAGTCCTACAAGATTCAGGCCTGAACTATAAAGACACCCGTCTTATAATAAAGCTATATACAGACCAGAGAGCGACTATTCACCCGGAAAAAGAAACATCTCAGGAATTTTATGTGAGAAGAGGCGTGCTACATAGATGCATACTTTCGCCCTTACTATTCAATACATATTCAGAGAATCTCTTCAAAGAAGCACTGTATGAGGCACATGATGGTGTCAATATCAATGGCGAAATAATAACTTAAGGGACACAGACGATACCGTGCTTCGTGAAGACAGTGCTGAAGCCCTTCAAAACATAATAAACCGTGTGGTGCGATAAATATAGATTGAAACTAAACTTCAATAAAACGAAAATAATGATCATAAGTAAAAACAACATCACAAATACACAATTTATAGTGAGTCACTCGAACAGGTAGAAAGAGTTACTTGCCTTGGGTGCAACCTCATTCAGAACTGGGAATGCACACGGTAAATAAGATCTCGAATAGAAAAAGCAAGAAGCGTCTTCAATCGCGTGGGAAGAGTACTGCGCAATCTCAATTTGAACATCCAACAGTCCTTCGATGTTACGTGTTTTCCACCCTCCTGTACTGGGCAGAGGCTTGGATCCTGACTGAGACATCATGCAATCGCCTTAAAACATTTGAACTATGGCACTATAGACGGATACTAACAGAGTGTCTTGAATCCACCATGTTTCCAGCAACGCAATAATAGAGCGGATACAGAAAGGTCCAGAAATAGTTTTAACGGTCAAGGCCAGGAAAATATAATATTTCGGACACGTTATGACGTCAATAGAATCATCTGGGCCAACGTAATAGCCTACATCCGTACAGGATAGGCATCTTAAGGAGAAGAAGAAGCTTTTTCCGGCCCGAGTGAAAGTCGAACACTTGCGATAAAGCTTAGACTTATAACCTATCGATTGAATAAATTTGAACACTGTAGCTTCCTTCCCTACCTCTCTCAAGTTTCAAGCTACTTCGCAGCCCACACGCTGCTTATCGTGATGGTAAATAACCTATAGCAATCGGAAATAATCGCGCTACTAACAGAAACAAACATACAGACCCACAGACTCACACACAGACGTATAATATGTAAGAAAGTTCTAAAAAATAGCTAACCAATTAAGGAAAAGTTAAGAAAACAACGAATTTATAACAACACTTTGTTGTTTGTTATTAGTTTCATGTGCTAAGTTTCAGTTTCAGTAATTAACATTTAAATTTCAAGTTACAGATGTTACAATTTTCTGATCTATATTTGCAATATTTTATTTCTAGTTTTTCAAACTAACGCTGGGATGTGGTGTGCGCATTTGGGTGTTGCCATTTTGGGCACTTAATAGCCTTTCGAGACAATTTCGCAGTCGTCAAATTTAGTGATTCCCGAGGCACGGCCTATGAGTCTGAAACTCAGTTTCCCGTTCCGCTGTAGGGCAGTTAAATTTCAGTTCAACTTCTAGTCGGTTATTTGGAGAACTTCTACTGTATAGCCACCAAAGGTTCCGCTCCGCAACCATTCTGTAGAGCGACGCTCTGAAAACCTTTTTTTAATTGCCGTTCAAACAGAGTTTCTGGGTTTCTCTGTTCGCCATCTCTCGTTCAGCCTAGCGTGAGTTCTCTGTTTTGCGTTTAAGGTGGCCTACTAAACTACTGCATTTCTAGCTAAGTTGAATAATCTATATATTTAAAAAGTGAAGCGTTTTGTTTCGACATCTATTTTTAGAGTTCCACCAGGCCGATTTCGATAATTCTTGTTTTAAATGAAAGCCGTTACTTTGTAGATATGCATAAAAGTCCTAAATTGCAAATAACTGCATACATTTTGAGAGAAAAACCAAAATATTTTAACGCGAAAGTGACGTAGCTTGCAGCGCCGTAGCAGTGGTGTTCTGCTAATTTTTGCAATGGACCACTGTACCTGCTCGAATTTGTTTGTGTAAAATACGGCCTGCTAAATTATGAGAGAAACGTCAAAGTACATGTACAGTGGCAGTGAATTTTTAAGAAATTTTCAATCTTTTCTTTCGAAAAGTAGCGTGTGTGAGTGAATCTTGACTTTACATCAGTTCATTATTAAACAACTTAGTAGTGCTCAAACCAGAAGGGAAAACATCCAATATCGTCTACAAAGAAGTACTTTTACCCTTTATTTGACGGGATTGACTTTTACTTTACATATCGTTACATAATAGACTCTAGGGGAGGTAAGAAGTTGTAATTCGCCATATTAGTTCTTTTTATAAATAGGGTCAAATCAATTTCAGGATTTTTCGAAATTTATTCCTCCAAAGGGGGAAAATGTGGTAGACGTGTTTTTCTAAAGATCTACAACGAGGAAACTACTACAGGTGGCGGGTGCAAAGCTAGTTATGTTTTATTAGTTAAGCAATGCATGCTCTGTGATACTTAAGAATTGATCTCTTTAGAAAGACTCAAGTTTGAGTACATTTCCTCCGTAGTGAGTGTTATGGTTGTTGATCTCTAACTAGCTTGTCTCTAAGTTATCAATACTGATTTTCCCGTAAAGTTTTACTGTGGTTAAACACATGGTCATGCTTTTTCTTTGTGTAGCGTACGTTACTTCACAGCGCAGTTAATTTATGGTCGTCATCCTCCAGCTTTGAACTATGTACCACAAGGTTCTCCTATCTAGGCACACTTCTATTCTTTATAGTCATAAATTATATGTGATATCTGTTTCTACCCCTGGCGGACAAGATAGTGCTAGTACCAGCAAATGTCCTGAGGCTACTGCATGTACACCTCCAACACAGTAGAGGAGCCACGGCTGTATTATGCAGCCGGTTTCAAACCGAGGACATCAGCGTGACCCTCATCCAGAAACCATGGACAGTAAGGGGCCAAATAATGCGACTCGGACAAGCCAGAGGTGAGTTAATATATGACAAATCCTCTGATATACCCAAGAAATGTGACTAACAGGAAGGTCATATAGTGGAATGAACACCTGGCCAACCTGAGAAAAAGAACACGAAAACTGTAGCTACTTAGATTTAATTAGATGATTGTGACCTCAATTTCCGATTAATGTTGTAACAATAACGTGACGTTAAAATTCTCGTTCATGAAGTTGCTATGGTAAAGTTAAGACGCACTAATTAAATCACTAATTAGGATGCTAAATAAATATTTAATTTAAAAATCTAAAAGTCAACCTAATATTACTGCTCGCTGTCGCTTGGTTTACAGTTTTATGCCGTTAATGTTTGATGTGAAAGCCTTTTTACGCTTTGAATACCAATATTTTCATGTGTACGCAGACCAATAGATCGGTTTGTTTATATTGCCTTATGTTTTATTTGCGTCGACTGCATGCTAATTGGGGTGAGTTGTTTATAGTGTAAAGATAAATGTGAGGTGGGATCGCAGGTAGGTCATGGCGCTCGTCGCCGTAGTGTTGGGAGTCGGGAGGCTGTGCACACCGATTCTACTATTTCCCGCCCAGCTTTGAATTTCGCCAAGGTGTAAAGTCGAAAGGTAGGCACATTGGTTTGCCGGTTTCACTGTTGGCCTATCTTCGCGTTTTTGTTTATATTGATGAAACTGGGTGGCACTCAATTAATTTTATCATTGTTGGCCGTCCCTTAAGGCGTTGCCCGTAGATAATCTCGTGTAGGACCACCCCTCGCTCCACTGGTGTTTAGCCGGCACATCTTGTTACGGGCAGGGCAGCGGTCTTAGGTGAGTCATCGTCCCGATTTTGAGAAATATCGCACGCGCTGGCCGTCTCGCTTTTACGTGGTTTTTGTATGAGCCGGCGTGGTGTCGTAAAAGTCATTTTAGACCGTAACAAAGGTTGGTGTATCTGTAATCGATTCCTGCTTTCGTTAATTCCTTTATTAATGCCTAATGTTCTAATTGGCCTAACGGCTGTTGGCTGAGTGCGAATTAAATAAAATAAATAAATAGAGTCAAAGGCCTTTTCGTAGTCTATAAGGGCCATATTGTATTCGGTCATTTTTTCATTCAGACTTATTACTGTTAGGAGATGATCACTTGTGCTTAGCCTCTTTCGAAATGCCGTTTGTTCAATTGATTGGTAGTCTTCAAGTTTCCTATTTATCCGATTTGCAATTACTTTACCGAGCAGTTTGTAGAGTTGCGACAACAAACTAATTGGTCTGTAATATTGTAGGCAGGTTGGATCTCCCTTTGAATAATAGTACTATGGACGTTTCGTTTCATTTTTCAGGAATATTTTCCTCTTCTAGGCACCTATTAAAAAGTAGTTGCAGTTTTGGTATATTTATGTCTGAGGCGTGGTTTATCATTTCGATTATTATGTTATCGTTTCCTGGAGCTTTGTTGTTCTTCATCGATGTTAGCGCGTGCAGTATTTCTTCTTCGGTTATCTCCACGATTTTCTCTGACTCGACATTCATTACCTTTTGTTTTCCCCCTCTTATTGGATTATCAGGCCTCGAGGGGTATAATTCGCTGTAGAAGTTCTCTATGATTTCTAGTATTTCATCTCTGTTTCTGGATTCTTTCCCGTCGGAGTTCTTCAGGCTTATAATATCTCTTCTTCCGTCTGTTCGTCTTAGGCATTTCACGTTTTTGTTGTTTTCGATTGCGGTCATCACTTCTTCATAATGTGTTTCCAGGTCCTTCCGTATAATTTTTCTTGTTTCCCTCCTTATCTCGTGGTATTCAGATGCGTTTCCATTTTCTCTGAAAATGTATTTTCTCTTTTCGATCATTTGTTTTGATTCTTGCTACTTTCCTTTCTCATATTTTTCTTGGCTAATTCAAATGCTGTTGTTGTTATTGTTGTGGTTGTTTGTTCCTCTAACTTGTTGATGTTGACCTCGTAGTAGCTTTTCTCAAATGTACTTTCCAAAGCTTTCCGGTAGGTGTCTTGTTGTTCCTTAAGGGTTTCAGTATCTATAGTATGTTTGTGTTTTCTGGCATTTCTTTTTATTTTCTCTACTAATATCCTTGCTCTTATTAATCGATAATCGCTGCCGGTGTGAAACAAGTTTAAAACGAATACGTCTCTAACTATTTTTTTGGAGGATAAGTGAACATAATCAATTTCATTCCTGGTCCTTCCATCGGGACTCAACCATGACCACCTTCTCTGCGGTTGCTTTTGGAAGGTGTTTATTACGACTCGCTTTTACCATTCACCTTATGTATATTTAACTGGCTTCTCATTTCAATACTGTTTAATTGCTCTCATCATATCCTGCTACTTTTCATTTTAGGGCTAACTTTTTCTGATGGTGATTCAATAGTAGGTACCTATCATATGTTAGGCTTCAAACAAATAATCCTTTATAAACGAACAGCGTTACTAGGAGGATCCTTGGATTTTATATATAAAACAATTGCAGTGATTAAAGCTTTGTATTTTTTTTACGTAAGTATATCTACGTCTTCCATACTTCGTGCAATAACTATGTTGTAGTTTATATAGGGACCTTTGTAATGGGCTTGAAGCAACAAGGTGTTGGCTGCAAATAAAAACGTTATCGCATATTATCAATGTTTCAATTATGAGAAAATTCTGGAATATTATTGATCCATTTCGTCAATATATAGGTTAAATAAAAGTTGCGATAAGCAAAATTAGTAGTTTCGGCTTCGTTGACCTTGTCATGCGTGCATGTTTAAACTCGTGGATATATTTTTTCTGATATTTATACAAGGTATAAAGACACACCTCTTTTGTATGGAGTCCATCACAATTTATCGTGATATATTTTATGCAATACTTGAGTATAATCCATACATTGCATGCGTATTTCCCTACTATGTTTCCGATGTTTTTCGATTATCTGCTTTGCGTTAAAGATATATTCTGTATGCATGAACTAGTACCTTTTGTAAGTTCTGTATATAAATCCATATATATAATAGGCTTGTCTGGCAAGCTGTTTTGTGTGTCCGGGACTCTGTTTCAGCAGCCAAACCGTAAGAGATAGAGAAAAAAGTTATTAAAGTTATATGTTTGGAATGGTCATGTCAGGTCCGGAACCGAATTTCAGTCACGTGACACTTCCGGTTTTCAGAAAATAAAATATTTTAAAAAATATTATTGTTTTTATTTAATACACGTTCTATTTGAAAAACGGTCTTTTTTGTTTTATTAAATGAGACATTTGTCTCACTGGTTGCTAGTCTATAATAATAAGAAATGCTATAAATTCTATTATTACTAAAATTAACTATGATAAGGTAAAGGTAAAAGCATATGCTATTTGATGGTATCAAAACTAACTGCGCTAGTAACTAAAAAGAAAGTTTTCGGCCGTAACTCAGAAACTATAGGCATCATATTAATTTTGACATTATATTAACCTACATAAAAGGGTTTATTAAAAATCCTTACATTGTTTTTCGATATTTTGAAACAGAAATGATCTGTAACGCTAGCATATAAATGCTGAATTTTTCATTTATAGACTGTAGTTCGAAAACCAAATAAGAAATTTAAATTCTGTTTTCACCATGGTGTTGCATTTGAAAAGTTCATTTATAAACCAATTTCCCTTAGTGCTAATAATAAAGGAGATTTCCATTTAACCCGATCCGAATTGATGTTGTATAATGAGAATATAATTCGTTAAATTTGAGCCAATCATCATCTCTTAAACTTAGGACATTGGCCAATAGGATCTTCTACCATACTGACAATATAGCGACTCACGATTTTCGATATAGTACGAGCTAACTTGGTTTTGTTTCAAGTGTCAAATGAACTAATTTAGAAATTTCATTTGATTTTTCCAGGTTAGGTTGTGCGTTTTAAGGAATAAAAGCAACAAAAAGTGTGTTTGAGACAAACATTGTTGGTTAACATTGATACTCACGTAATATAATGGCATTACGTTCTCTCTAGTATATATTTTAAATATTATATTCTCTTCCTAAACATAATTCGCAGTACGCTTAATAATCTATAGTTTTTTAAGAATATCATTTCGTTATAATCCCAATGCAAGAAAATACAGCTTTGGGATTATAACTCGTAATATTCATACAAAAACCATCGATAATAAGCGTACTACTGATTATATTACCCCTGAATATACACTACGGTATCCTAAATGAAAATGCTACAGCATCTACCAAAGACTAATTTATACAAGAAACGGCAAAGGTAATTATATTGGTGATCTGAACGGAGCTGTGGGAAGCAACTACGTAAAGAATAAACAAGTCACATGCAGACATGGGAAAGCGAAGTTTAATAATAGTGGAGAACAATAATTTCTAAATAAGATATTTACGACATTAGGCCGGTAGCTAAGCCAGGGACCAAGGCGAGATATGAGAACTAGCGAGGCCATAAACGTGTACTGTATACTGAACAAGAACCATTTTGATTTTTTTAAAGAATTATTCCAAACTATTTGCTTTAAAATGCTATAATCCTTTGGGTACGTCTGCTAGTACTGAAATATATTGTTGGTGGTATATGTCAAATTTGAAGTTAGATTTTGCGTCAGTTTGTGTCAGACTGACGAAAAACCTAAGCTGCTAACCTCGAATTTGACATCGACTGTCAGTGCCAGCAACCTGAAGTTCTATGCCGTTCTTTGACATTGCGAATCCGAATATCACAAGCATCCTACTAGACTTCCCGTCATTGCATAGTCTCAAATTAACCTTCAACGGTACCTGCCGTTTCAAGCTACTACTATCTGCAGCTATCTTCTCGCTTGAGTCGCAGCCACGGCATCGTCCCCAAAGATGAGAAAATATTCGTCATCTACCCCGGTGTACTCAACGCGAAACATTTCGCGGGAGCCCTGGTTCAATTAGCCTTTCATATTGTGCCGTTGATTCTACTGCATTCCAACTAGATGTATTGACATCACTGTGTAATACCCGTTTACCCATTTAAGTTGCATGTGTGAAAATATCTTGCCCATCGACCATTTAATGGACCCAAGTATTTGAGTGCATCCTCGTGTGGATGTGCTAATCGCTATTTGAAACCGTGGTCGCCAAGAAACTAATTTTACCTTCTTTTTCTCATTTATCTCGTATCAACAGATTTCTTGCTTGGTCGTCTCAGTTATAAACTGTAAGAAATATGTCAAATATTTTCTGAAAAGGTCGCCAGTCTTTTTAGATATGTTCAAGTACATTGGGCTTGCCAAACTCGTATCGAAAACATTTTGGTCTTTCAGGGTAATATAAAATGCATAAAATCTAAAGTCAATGTGTAATAGTTTTAAAACTATAAGAACTATCAAAATCGTTTATACCTCTGACTTCAAATGTCTGTTACTAGCTTCTAACAATTCATTAAATAATTTATTCCAGAATATCACAGAAAACGATGCATTTGTTAAAGTAGAAGCATCGTTAGGAGTTAGGCAAATATGCATAATTACAACCTCAGGGCCACGTTATTAATTTAGAAGCCAGACAATGCATTAAATATTATAGTGAGTCTAATAAGCGCCCACATTACAGCCGCTTCGCGTGCTGGCCATTCGAATAGCCGCGCCATCAATTTTAAATGACAGAAAATTACGTCTTCAACTGCGTCTTAACCTCCGGCCTATTTTTTGCATTTTATAGCGTCAGTACTTACTCAGCATTCTGGCAAACCCGAAGTCGCACAACTTGACGACGCCGTTCGCGGTGAGGAGAATATTTTCCGGCTTGATGTCCCTGTGTATGCACCCATGCTGGTGGCAGTATGCGACAGCCTGCAAGGTTTGCCAGACTATCTGTTGCGTCACGAGGTCGGGGCATCCCCGTGGATACCTCTCCAGTTCATTCAGCACGGTTCGCTCGCAGAATTCGAAAACTAGGTGGAGGCGCCGCTTTCGCCTGAAGACTTCCAGGAGGTTCACTAGATTAGGATGTTTTAAATTCTGTAAAAGTTGGCGAATTAGGGTGGTAGGTGATTTTTAAGCACAAAAACGAGTATTTTAAGAATAAGAGAAGAATGCATACATACCTTTAAAAGCCTAATTTCTCGAAGCGCAATTTTTCTAATAAGCGGATCGTCCTCGCTCTCGGCGAACTTCTTTATAGCGACTATTTCCCCGGTGTCTCTATTTCTGCATTTGTACACTAAACCGTAGCTACCTTCGCCTAGTTTGCAGAGCTTCTCATAACGCTCCATAATTCTGGATGGCGTACGTGACCTACACAGAAGAAGAGAGTTAAAAAATTGCTTTGTTGTGAATATTCATAAAGTTTGAAATTTAATTATGCTTTTAAAGTCCATTAAAGCAGTCTATGGATTTCATTTTTTTCGTTTTATCTGCATCCCTATTTATATTTCGCGTTATAAAACTGTTGCTGGTTCTTCAATACACTTAATTCCATAATGATTTTTTCTTTTGTCCCTAGGAACTTCCATGATGTGTTCTTCCTATAAGAGTCTCAATGTACCCGTCGGATTTCTTCCTTCTTGTCTCATTTCTAGCAATTTCTTGGAAAGTTGTTTATTTTCCAAGGGGATTAGATGCCCGTATCAGTTTAGCTTACTTTATTTTTGATCTTACAATTTTTATAGTAGGTATGTGAGACCTTGATCTCATGTTGGCTTATTTCCATTCCTTTCTTCATACAAATTCTTCGTTTTTTTACAGACCGTTCAGATTATTACTTGTTATTTGAACAATTTCATCTGCTCATGGTAGAATATGAAATATACTGGGCTTACGTTAAGATGCCCTAATATTACTGTCCTAGTTCGCTTTCTGGTCTTTTTTGTTATTTGATAGATGATGATAAAAAACTAAACCTGTCTTTCTGTTTCACCCCACGTTTAAACTGAACTACACGCCTCCTTCCCGTGTGATTCATTAGTTCCTACCATACCTTTATATGTGCTTTCGATTATCCTTTGCATGTGTAGTGCATTTCATATACATTTCCTAAATACTTGGTCATATGCTGTCTTGAGATCTAAGAAGGTATGGTCTTGTTCCTGTCTATTGCCTCTTTTATTAAATTTGTTAGTGTTTATATGGTCTTGTGTGTTCAGTTTTAATGCTGATGCCTGGTAGCCCCTTCGGTGTTATGCCTGCTAAAATATTGTAGTATATACACCCATGTGGAAACTGCTATTCTCTTCGATTTCTTTAAAGGTCGGTGTTATATTGTCTTTTCTTTCTGGGAATTCTTTATTTCTTTGCTCATTCTATTCTCTGTTGTTATTTTTTCAATTTATAAATACATTCTTCTGTGTTTTTGTCTTCTCTAAATTTTGTTATTTCTACATCCAGATTAGTTACATTTTTCAAATTTAATATAAAAATCGCAATGACGTCTTTTCGTATATTCACTAATAGTTATTTAAAACCTACCATTGCGGGGCATGAGAATGCAACCAAACGCCAGCAAATTTCTCCTTGACTGTGAGGTCTACCAGGTGTTCCGGAAGCGTAGTTAAAGTCATCCCGAGCCCGACTACCAATTTTGCCCCCCGTTTGCTGAAATTTCCGGATTAAAGCCGTTAACCCCAAATTTCACGTTTAATTTATAGGCGACATAAGGTAACTATTCGGCCGCAACTAAATCGAAAGTCAAAATACACATGGAAAATGTTTTCCCGTCCAACATTCACTTAAAGCTTAAACAGAACTCCAGTTATGTTCTATTTTTGATACTTTTGATGGTTGTGATGTATGAAGAAAAGTGCAACCTGCGTGGCTGCGTATAATACACATGGTGGCTCTTCAGGATCATATCTGCCATTTCAAAGTACGAGATTAAACTGCTATCAATATATTATAACAGGTTTGTATTGTAAAAAAAGTAATGAAATTAAACAACATGAAAAAAAATAGCCTAACCTCGCAACTGCAAAGTTGATATAAATTGAAAACGTAAGTGAAAAGAGGCGCTTCCTTATTTAGACCAATCATTGTACCCTACAAATGAGGTTTTTAAAAATATATTCACACAAGCAGGGGAATTTGTATGCATACTCTTTTTATCTTTCTGATTCAAATCTAATAAATTCCCCTAAAAAAGTTATGCTCAAGCCGCAATCTTGGAAAATGGAGGGCAAAATGCGCTTTTTGCGGATTTTTTCAAAAACCATTTTACAAAAACGAAGTTTAAATAAAAAGCATTACATGTAATTATTTACTTTTGTCGTTAACATTTTTTTTGTGGGACCAACCCTGGAGGTACAAAATGGTGTCCAACATTAGTCCCACGCGGATAACGTTATAAACGTCGTCATTGTGACTGTTATGTTAATAACGAGTGATTTAAATAATATTCAGTATATGACAAAGTTCTTTATTAATAGAAAATAAACTCAAATTAAAATTTACTGAAACAAAATTTAAATTAAAATTATGGCGAAGCAAACTGCTGAGCGCTATCACATGCACAGTTCAGGTAACCAACAGTCAATGACATCTATGATAGACCATCATTCCTACGTGAAGATGCTTAATGGGATAGGAGCCATAAATGACCTGGTACGGCACGCAGATATGATAGCATCGTTAATATCAGCTGACTTGGTTTGTTTTAGCAGAGAGAGTTGTTGATTTGCCTACTATAATAGTTCGCGTAAAAAACTCTACTGACGTAGCCCATCTGATCACATTAACATGTCATGTGTTTTTGCACGAATGTCCTGTTGGGTTATTTCAGCAGCTTTTCTTTCAATCTTTAGTCTTTTATTTGAAGCATTTTTCTTTTGATTTATATACCAGTAGTTAAAAAGTAAATTCTTGGTAGTTCCCAAGAAGCTAAGTAAATACTGACGCGAGCTACCTTTTTGTTCAGTCACAATCAAGATCAATTGTACTTGGAAGTGACTTAATTCTAACCTTCAAAATTTTGTCTGCAATGTTAATTTCTTCTTCTACCCCAAAACTTTTAACTATCTCTTTCAGTTGAAGCAAGGAATACTGACATTCTTCTGCTTTTTTGATGTCCTTGAAACAAAAAGTTGAACATATTTTTAAAGTTCAATCTTTTGGTCCAATGTTGGTTTCTATTTTTTTTTTTGAAATTTGCCTTCAGGGACTGAAAATCCAATACCGCAACAAAGGAAGCTCGTTTTGTAACCAAATTTGAAAAACAGTAACTTCGTGAGTGGTTTGGTCGAACAAGATTCATCATTTTCCTTCTTCTCATGTTATCTCTTTCAAGCTCTGATGGTACTTGCCTTAGTATAATAATTGCTACTTCTATCTCTTGAAGTTTCGCAAACTTTTCCTAAAGTTAATATGTATTTGTTCTGCCTGTTTCTATAATAGTTCCTAAACCCTTTGTTCCTATTTTTCAAAATCTAAAACAACCATAGCCATTCTTTTCTAGGTTATAAGCATACCATCCCCAAAATTACATGACGTTATCGGTGTGGCAAAACTTCGATGCCATTTTTTAGCTCCATAGTTGGTCCAACAAAAAAAAATGGCAATGACAAAAGTTGTAGGCAATCATATGTTTAACAATTTTTATTTTCACTTCGTCGCTCGCGCAGTTAAACTGACAGCTCATTAAACATTCATTTTAAGCGCTTGTATAATAAATAACTATTATTTTAACTGCATTTTGTAAAATCGAAGGTTTTTAAAAACAAAAACTTCAAAGATCGAATTTACACAGAGTATGTCTACAAATTTCCTCATTTGTTTGATTTTTAGCTGCATATGTATAATTATTAGTAGATTATTTCTTAGTATTTTATTTCAGTGTTGAGTTTACTTCAATATTTTTATTATGTTTAAATGTCTTGTACCCTTCTCTCCTTAAATAGGGTTAAAATTTAAATTTTATGAAAAAGCCGAGATTTAGTTTATTTAGATTATTTTACTTATAAGTTATAAGCTGTCAATGAACAGCTTCTTGCGTCCATCAATATATTTGTTTGCTATATTTCGTAAAATGCATGAAAAGTCGAAAACTTGTATATTTGCTATATAATTTCCATATCTTAAATTCTATTTCTAACAACATATTAAATCAACGCAGTCACTGCGCAACTGCAAAAATGTTGTGGAAATTAATATTTACTCTGCCTCGAATTACTATAAAAGCGCAAATAGACACTTCAATTTCATGTTTGTTAAATGTTTGATTTTTTTTAATTTCCTATAGGATATGTATATCGCTATATGGGGAATTAGTAGATATTAAATAAATACTCGATAATGTTCGATCACAGTATATTTACACATGTGTTAGGTTTTCCGTCAGTTTTGACAGAAATTGACACAAAATCTAACTTGCTAACCTCGAATTTGACATAGACGTACAGTGTCGCCAACATACTATTCATAACGCCGGCGAGCCGCTGACGAACGACTATGGATACGGCTGTTAGGGTGTATTTGGAAATCTTAATTTTGAAACAATATAAAAGACAGCGGCTGGCTGTCATAAACAGCCATTAATTGTTTGAAAGACACTCGCAGAATGGTTAAATGGATATTTCAATGGTAGATGAATTTGCCTGGTCCTGTGTGATATTGTTTTACATGTTTTAAGCGCGATTGACGATGGCCGGATTTCCTTACTTAAACCTTGTTTTGTTATAATGGTGGGATAGATGATAAAATGTATTTTCAATTATAGAATAGTTACTTTTTTCCAATGATAGATGGGCTGTTGGCAGCTGAAAGGCTCGCGTCCCTGTACCCTGTGTAGGGAGCAGCCGCCACTGCATTCTACCTTAAAATTAACTGCAGATTCGTTTTCAGCACATCTTGTAGCTTATTTGTGTTCAATTTCATGTCAATCCGAAGTAGTGCCATGAACTCGTTTACTTTAAATATCCAGGGCTGTGTTCAAGACTCGAAGCCAAAATAATGCCCATCAAGGCCGAGAGCACGTGTAGCAATGTTATTTCTGCTAGGGATCAAAGTTTATCGGAGAACCAGTATTAGTAGTAGTATTTGTGAGGAGACTGACGTCAAGCAAGTAGGCTCTCTTTTCCATCTCCGTCGACAAGGTCTAGGCATGCAGAGTACAAGGTACCTTAGTGCCGAGACTAAGGAGTTACAATCTTAGCAAGGGATCTTTTACATGCTACACATCGTAGTAATATTAGACCCACGGTTTTACATCACTTCCGAATGATGACATTACGTAGAGGCTTTCATCCGCATTTTTTATTTTTAAAAACATCACCGGGATCGGGGATCGAACTCGCAACCTTAGATCAGTAATCAGAACGTTTAACAACGGCGCTACCAAGCCCGGCATCGGAGAACTAAGAACTTTCCCAAATCTGATAGGTGCGTTTCACCTTTTAGCACAAAGTGCAAAGTTCACTGTGTTTACATGCATTCTGTAGCATCTCAAGGAACCTCCATCCACTCACCCTGATGTGAACTCGATTTCCGATACAAGAAAAGCTTTCTGAAATTCGTCTCAAAACTGTATGATGATGCCAGTCAGAGCAAGTACATTGCATATTTTGCTCTTATGACTGCAATTCCAACTTTTTCTTTGCTTATAGTGTTTGTGTCAGTTCAAACTCATCTGCTCCTTGCTTCGGGCATTGATTTCCAAGTTGCAGACACAACCTTCGGGCCCCAAAATCAGCTGGCATCGGTTGAAAGTCAACAACCCCAACACCAAATGTCTTTTCGAATCACAAAAACAGCTAACCATTGTCCATTTTTCGATTTCGATTTTTATAACGCATCACACTCGTATGTTTCAGTACTCCCTCGCAAATAACATTATCGCGCACAAAGGTCGTTGAACGTGTCCAGCGCTGGTTGATTGCGACCAAAATCGAATCTGATCTGAAAGCTGCAGCCGATTGATTCCTCAACGGCCTGCTTAGAATCGTTCTGCAAACCGCAAGTAATAAAACGCCCAGATATATCATTTAGCCCAGATAAGTAAAGCTGTCAAATTTGCTTGTGCAATATTGGAAGTTTGTTCCAAATTTTAATTTTCTGCTATTGATTCTATTATGTTATAGTTTCACAATATTTTGTACACTATAACGAGATAATTGCAATTATTTGGGAATTTTGCCACAGGAATTACCGGAATTAGACAAATTGGCAATAAAGTTATCACGTACCATTTTTGCAAAAAGAATACCAACACCAGACTGTCAATATGTTAAGAAACAACAAACAGCCATAAGCAATTGTTTCACTTTAATCAAAACATGATGCAGTGAATAAAATGGCATATTGATCATATGGCCCAAATGAAATTGGCATATTATGTGTTTCCCGACCACTTTTTGTAAAGCTTTTGGTAAAGGTGTTTAAAATATTGCTAAGACTTCTACAATTATGATGTAAGAATATTTACCAAAAAGATTTTTTTGCCAGTACAAAATAAAGTTCTGAAAAAGATGCCTAAAACATCTTCTAGGATAACAATGTAATTCTGGGATCGTACACGAGAGACATACTAGAAATGGTTGGACCA
This sequence comes from Agriotes lineatus, assembly GCA_940337035.1. Classification (NCBI taxonomy): domain Eukaryota; kingdom Metazoa; phylum Arthropoda; class Insecta; order Coleoptera; family Elateridae; genus Agriotes; species Agriotes lineatus. The sequence continues at coordinate 19,733,760 of OW679195.1, read as the reverse complement.
CAATGGGAATCGTAAAGTAGATAGCTGACGATGTCCAATCCTGTAGGGTAGCGATGAAGAAGCCTCGGGGAGTTCTGGTTCTGAATTCGGTGGTAAATCCGTCCAAAAACTGCAGAATTGAAGTCTGTAGGCTTGTCTCCAAATTACGGTGTGAAATTGTAGGAGGGAAAGGTCTTGTAACATTTCGGAGAGAGGCATTTTGCCAGCGTAGTTGCACATCACACCCAAACCGGTTTCTTCAGGTGTTTCATGTGATGAGCTCCAAAAGGTAAAAGCACCAAGCTGGATAGTAAGAAGCCGAAGTTGGAGAACGGTCAAAAGTAAGATTTGCTTTTGAAGTATTTCTGAATCCTAGCATAACTAGAGGAATTTTATATGGAATAAACTTTCCACGATTACAAGGGTTTTCCAATTCACATTTAAGTGGAGCTTTCCAGCACACACCAGAAGCAACCAATCACTCAATCTAACCAAGATGTCTACTTGAAATCTCTAGCCTTAAGAATTTTTCAAAATTCACACAAGAATTGGCAAATGATAGATAACCAAAAGCACATCATTTTCTAGCTTCTGGAAACTCAGGACAGTTCTCGAATAAATAGCATAGGTTTTAATTAGAGCAACAATTACAACTAACAACATTTTATAGAATTACAAGCTTCTTGTATCCTAGGTCAGTAAATAGCTTTTTGAGTCTGCATCCCACCCCTTCAATATATCTATTAGCTATAGTTTGTAAAATGTTTAGAAAATATGAAAATTAGTTTATTTGCTGTATAGTTTACATTATTTCCAAATTTATTATATTTTATTTCATATTAAATATGAAATCAGAGCAATCAATACATAACTGCAAACACATTTAGAAATTAATCTTTACTGTGGCTCTAATTATTATAAAAGCATAAACGGAGACACCTCCATTTTATGATTGCTATATGCTTGAAAAACGTCTTTTAATTTCTTATATATTTTGCACAATATTATAAGCTGGTAATATCATAAGTCAATAAATAGGTTTTTTCGTCCGCAACCCTTCCCATTTTTTTAAATGTCTGAACAAGCCCAAGTTTAGTTTAGTTGCTATATAATTTGCATTCTTTCCAAATTTCCTGTATTCTATTTCAAACTAAATGTGAAACAAGAGTAATAAATTCAAAACTGCAAAATATTGTGGAAATTAAACTTTATTGTGGTTCAGTTGATCATAAAGAGTAAACGAAGACGCTTACATTTCATATTTTTTATATGTTTGAGAAAGGTTTTTTTATTTCTTATATATTTTGTACAATTGTAAGCATGTCAATTAATAAATAGAAGAAATGTGATTACTTCTTCACGCTAATTAAACCTTTAAAAATAATTTTTAATCAGTGGCTCAACTCATTAAAAGAGGTTAGAGAGTTAAGTAACAAAGTTTGTGACTGTAATGTTGGTTAAGGATGTAGTTTATGAATAAGGCTCAGATGGACAAGGTTTGCAAGCATTCGAGATCAACAAATTCGCTACATAGACAGAGACGCATACGAAATTTGTTATACTATGCATCAGCATCATTAGAAAAATCTTTACATTTTAAAATAAATTTTTGACACTGTCAAACTGATAATCCATTAAATAGATGGCAATGAGAAAATTTTCAGTGTCAAGTACAGGCCTATTGCATATCATGTAAGTTTCAATTAAAGGTGTAGGGCAATAAAGTACGTGAAACCTGCATGTCATGCCAATAGGCCTGTAACTTACACTTACATGACATGACTGGTCGTTCAAAGAATACTTTTTAAAGTCAAGTTTAGTGTATTTAGTATATCGGTTGTATAATCTATAAGCTTGTAATAACTTTTGTTAAAATATAAATATGAAACAAAGTCGATCAATTAGCAACTACAATATTTTTTAAATAATCTTATTTTAATGTAAGCGTGAAAACCGCCATTTAGCAACTAAAATAATATTTTCAAAAATAGTGTTCAATGATTGATTGTTTATTAAAAGTGGAAAACGAAACATCATTTCCACATCTTGTATAGTAGTTAGTTCATAATCAAAAATATTTGAAGAAGCAGAGTTTCAAGGTTTTATTATAATCGTTTTCGCAATTTTGTATCTACATTTTAGTCTATCGCGATACAGATATCCTTATGTTTAAAGTTGAACTACAACTAAATAACGAGAACTGTTATTTCAATATTTTGTGAATTGTTTAAAGTAACTAAGACGTAATTCGCTAAATAAATATATTGAGCATTAATATTCTAAGTTTGAGTAATAATTTTGAATACCTAAAAACAAATTAAATAAAACGAGTAATAAGAAACTGACATCGCTATTATTAGTTAAACCAGGATAGTGCTTTCGTTATGAGAATATAAGGATTTTTTTGTATAATACAATTCAGCTGACGTGTACTAAAATCTGACAAGATACCTTTTAGATTTCGTGGAATACTCTATTATTATATTTCCCAATAATCGAAGCTAAATAT
>OW679195.1:19375192-19731172 GCA_940337035.1 Agriotes lineatus | reverse complement strand
GAGGAATTTGGGAGAGTGGTATAAAAGTAGTTAAAACTCACTTATACAGAGTCATTGGTGCCCAAATATTAACTTTTGAAGAGTTGTTAACTTTAGTGACCCAAATTGAAGCTTTATTGAATTCCCGTCCGTTATGCAGCCTAAGTGCTGACCCCAATGATCTTAGCTCGTTAACGCCTGGTCATTTCTTAACGCTAGAGCCTTTCACTGCTCCTCCAAATCCAGAACTGTCTCATCTTCCCATTAATAGACTTTCTCGTTGGCAATTAATACAAAGCATGCAACAGAGTTTTTGGTCCCGTTGGAACAATGAATACATGCATCAATTGTATCAAAAATCTAAGTGGTATAAAACTCACACCTTCCAAAATTTAGACATAGGAACACTTGTTCTTATTAAAAACGAGCTGACCCCTCCCCTTGTTTGGAGACTGGGCAGAATAATTAGTATCCATCCGGGAAAAGATGGAATTTGCAGAGTTGCAACAATCAAAACTACGCAGGGGGTAATGCAGCGTCCTTGTACTAAATTGTGCCCTCTACTGTCGCAATAATGGTACTTTTAGTTTTTTCTTAATAAGTGTTAGTAGTTGTTTTAAAAAAAATTGTAAAAAAAAAAGCTTGTGTAGACCTTATTTTTGGTGGGCGGTATGTTCCGTCAACGTATGTCAAACCTTTTGCTGTTTAAGTTTATGATGTGACGGCCACCTTACTGAGAACATATATATATAAATATTTGAACAATAATCTGGTGGTCCAGTTTTTTGTTTGTGTGTGACAGAAAAAAATTTGTCAATTTGGGTGTTGTGTGCACGAATTTGTCACAGGAAGAAAAGAAGTTTTTTGAAGAGCCTAGCTGCCGAGTTGATACCGAAAACACCAGGTAAGGTTGGCTTGTTAACTTAGTAGACAGATTTAGCAAAAGGTCCTTCGAATAGTTATATAGTAATTTTGATATTAGATTGAATCAGAGCTCATTGTTAAGTTCTGATGTCTTTGATTTGTGTTGACGATATTTTGTTTGTTGTTGTGTTCCTTTTCAGTTAGTTGTAAAGGAGTTTAGCAGCTGCTTCAGGAAATTGTTTCGTCAAGGTAAGTCAGTGCCGTAGCGTGTTAGCCGAACCAAGCTTACCTAGTTGTTAGTGGGAATTGAGCCCACACTTCTCCATTCAAGTGGGTTCGATTTAGTTAGTTAGAATGGAGTGGCGTCCTACATTTACCATCGTTTCACCCTTTTGTGCCAAAGTACCGCTCTGACTTTCATGTAGTGTTTTTACCACAACCCTTCTCCTTTGATCAAACAATAGCCGGTGAGATTTTGTTACAACCATCTCGTAACGAGAGTCAGGGCTTGCTTTTCGGCGTATTCCAGATTTCGTCGTCGTTTATAGTTCTTTTGCGGCTAACTAGCTGGTCCCCAAGCGTACAAGTTTGTGTGGCACGCTTGAATGGCTGGAGGTTAGGCCGTAGTTACTGTTTTGTACTGTAACACGCTCTCCCCCTTCCCTTCAATGCACCTCGGATACCTACGTTCCACTTATTTGCCTTGTGCCCGTCGTTTTTATCAGATTACTTTTTCTTTTGTATTTGTGTTGTGGGATTTTTAATATTGCTGGTGACATTTTTTCTAAAATTTCAACTTTTTGAAATAAATACTTACTATTTTTATGCTTTATTTTGAAATAAGTGCTATTTTATATGCCATATTTTGAAAAAATAAATGCCATTTTGCTATGCTATATTTTGAAAAAATACGGGATTATTTTGACGGACTCTAAATTGATAACGTAATCTTTATGTCCAGTTGCTATCTTCTATCTTGATTTTCCACTTTTCTTTCTAGTTCCATTATTTGGTTTTCTAGCTCACATCTTTCTTCTTCTCATTCTTTTTGTTTTGTCATTAGCTCAGTTATCATTTTATCGATCAGATCCTTGCTTTCTTCTACCATTTTCCTATTTTCTTCAGTCATCAGCTAACTTTTGATTACTGTTTTATTATTTTTTCTCATCTCATTCCGCATTTCTCCCATAAAGGTATTAAACATTGCTTGCGCACTGTTTCACTTACATCTTTTTCTGCCATTTTGTCTCTGTTTCACTGATTCGTTTTCCTAATTTTGTTGGAGGTCCCTGCGTTCTTTTGCTTTTTTTTTTAAATAATCTGGGCTGTTTTCTTCTTCTCTTTACGTTTGCACAAGCACTCCTTTGTATTGTCCATACATACGTACGGTATTTAATTTGCTGGCAATTCGTTTTGTTGGTGTGTGGCCAGTTTTACCTTATTTCGTTCGTGGAAATGTATCTTAATTTTGACGCGTTATTGCTGTCCCGTTGAATTCAGATTAGTGGCGTTCTGCATGGTAATTCAGCAGGCCCCCTTGACCTCCTTAAGGCCCAAGTTGTCGTTTACTTTAATCATTAAATATGTCGAATTGTGTTGGATAACTTAAGTGAGCAGCTTGTAAAATTATGATGGCGTCTTCTAGGCGATTGTTGAATAACTACGAGGGATGCATATACCTCTATCCAATGTTCCTATGACAATATGGTAAGTACATTACCTACTGAGAATTATCCACTATATAACATAATTATCATTTTTTTAGGCTAATTCCTCCAGTTGACAGGTCATAAGTAATACCAATAATAACGTTTTATTAAAATTTAAATCGGCCCATTTACACTATACAAACAAAATCGCCTTAAAGCTACGAGCTGTCGCACCTGAATTCATTATTGCACTAAAGTTCGTTATCAGAGGCACACAAAAGTTCAATCACTTTTCGAGTGTACATGGCTAGCAGAAGATACTTTGGCGTTAACTTCGTTAACTCCCGGCGCGCCGTCGTTACCCTTGACAGTGAACGTAACGTAATATCGTTTGTTTTGGTCCAATCGTTCAGCTGGCAGTGATATGACTTGTTTGTCGCTACCATGGCAAAGTTCTAAGGTCACTGTATTCTTCGATGCAATTTTTGGCAGGAAACTTCCGGGCTTGCACTCGAACCCGATTTTGGGTATGGTGTGGTGGTCCATCTTTGGCACTGAAAAATAGATACAATATATTCACGTTTAGGTTTAATAAAGAGAAGAGAAACCACAAAATTTTAAACAAATATAATAGTATATGTATGTACAGTCGTGTGCAAATAAATCTGGGACAGTGTTTTTTTCACATGCAGATTCAGTTAAGAATTTGAAGAATATTTCCATGGATTTCCTCTTATCAGAGAGAGTTACGGGTTTCAGTACCTGTTAAAGTTTAATGTAACTCTTTCTGACAGCAGGAAATCCATGGAGATATTCTTCAATTCTTAACTGAATCTGCATGTGAAAAAAACACTGTTCCAGATTTATTTGCACACGACTGTACATGAAATATGACATAAAAAGTGAGATCGATGTCTCTTGCGGAAACGTATAAAACCTAATTGGTTAAAAGGTTAATTCCATCGCTCTAAACACGCACAACCAAGGGTTTGTTTATCTCGGATAAACTGAGAATGAAGTTAACCCATAAACGTTTGCGTTCTGTAATTAAATGCACATATTAAATATACGACGCTGGAAAAAAACAGGTCATGTCATGATTGCTAACAGCAAAGTTACACATTTTTGAAAGCGATTTATTGTCAAGATACCCTGCAGATAAGCTGTAGCCTTTTTCTCATTTCCTTGCAACTTTAGCAACTACAACTGCCAGAGATGTGGGATTTAGGAGTAGAATCTACCCTTTTCGGTATAAAGTTCATTTTTCTAAGTGGCTATGTAAAATATGCAGAATTCAAATACGTAAGAAGAGTTACTTAAAGGGCAGTAGTAATCAATTTCGAACTTTATACCGTAAAAATAAGTTATTGAATCAAACGCGCCATAGCAGGGGAGTATTTGGCAATGATTGTTTCTTGATGTTTCGAAGAAAGTGGCTGTATTTTATTTTTAGACGTTTTGGTGGAACATAAATCAAATGCTAGCATAAGACATGCAATCTTCAAGAAACAACACACACAGACCGATATCTAACCACTGATTTGCATCATCATCCATACAAAAAGCAACAGTTCTTAAAATGTTAGCTACCACAAATAGAAAAACTTCCAAATAAAATAAACTTAGTATCACAATAACGGTTGTTCAGCCGGTCAGTTGCCCCCCACTCCAGGTAAATTGGACTCTAATGACCAATTAGTGGCACAGCGTTACCCCTAGCAAAGCGGCTCACATGACATCTCATTCCTACCTCTTGTAGAACTTTGATTTAGATTATCTGTTTGTATAGGTTCGCAAACAGGAAAAAGGCCAATTTTGCGTAGGTATCCTTGTTTACCGGGTGTTTTAACAACGCGTACCAAAACATGGGTGGTTTGTAAGAAGTTCCACCAAACGGATCTAGGAAAGTTTACCGAAAACACTTTACCGACGGAAAGTTTACCGACGGAAAGTTGACCGAAAGGAAAGTTTACCGAGAGGAAAGTTCGCCGAATGGAGATTTGACCGAAAGGAAAGTTTACCGAAACATAATTGACTGAAAGGAAATTTGACCGAAATTATAAAATCCTATATATTGAGACGATATTTAGATGGGGGTATCTAGTTCTTTACTGTTTTATTTATGTTCGGTTGAAGACAGGTGTTATTTGTTCTATAATTTTGAATTTAAAAGAAGGGTTGTTGTGTTGATTATTTATTAATTGTTAATTTTTCCAAATATGGCATGATTCGTCAGACTATAAAGCATAGCGGTCAGTGAAGGGTTTAGTTATAGGGAATCTTAATTTGCATTGCTAATGTAGTTGATTGTGTAATTAGAATTTATATGTAGATTTATTTTTAACATTATGTAACGTAGACATAAAGTATGGGATAACATATACTACTTATAATCAAACCACCTAGTCAATAAGAACATCAGGACTTTATAAAAAGTTAAGTAAAAATAAGCAGGCAGGAAAATGTTTGGATTGGTTATAAAAAAATGATTAACGTTCTTAACAAGAACAATCACATTTGATTTGAACAAAATTTTTTGGCATTGACAACAATTGGTGTCTGCTTTCGACAGAGGAAAATAAAGTAATGAATCTCATTACAAAATACGACAGATCTATGTGAAGATGTGAAGCGAAGTGTAAAGGAAAATTGAGAAAAATTACTTTGTAGCTCATAAAAAGTCAAAAATTAATTTTGAACACCCTGTACATGGTAGATCTAATATTTGCAGAATACTACTTGACAAACATTAAACGAAAAAAAAAGTTATTTTTCTTATATTGTTATTAAATTTTTGTAATACTAGCGAATACCAGCTATTTAAAATAAATTAAGATGGCTGCGTTAATTATCCTCTACGTGGAATGCAAATTTCGAATAAATAAAAAATGTCGTTACAATAATTATAAATGGTCTTGTAACACAAAGGAATATATTTCCTTCTTTTAAGGGTATCATCATTTAATATAAAAAGCACTTGAAATAGTTGTAATTGTAAAACCAACTTCTATGTATACATAGGATTTTATAATTTCGGTCAAATTTCCTTTCGGTCAATTGTGTTTCGGTAAACTCTCCTTTCGGTCAAATTTCCATTCGGCGAACTTTCCTTTTTGTAAACTTTCCTTTCGGTCAACTTTTCTTTCGGTCAATTATCCGTCGGTAAAGTATTTTCGGTAAACTTTCCGGGACCCCCTCCAAACAACACGTATAATAAATTATTCTGAATAACTACCGATTGCTATTGGTTAATCGAGGAATTTTTGGAAATCATGAAAAAGTCCAATTATTTCAAAAGTGAAGATGGTTGTTAGTTAAACAACACAGAAACTAAACTTATCCACACAAGTAGTACCTATATTTGAGCGTAACCGATAGAAGTGATCAAACAAGTGAGATATGCAACTAGTTATATGACGAGAAGTAGATTATGTCAACTTCATCCTTTGGGTAACTTCTGAAAATACATCAATTGCAATATGCAATGTCATTTGTCTGGGCACATCTCATCTGCGTCACATTTTACATTAATCTTTACTTTGAAAAAAAAATTAATAACTTACAATAAGCAGCACAAGGAACTCCTGTATAGGCGTGAGTGGCATGGTCGCACCTATGGGTACTTTGCGTACAAAACAAAGGGTTTTTAGGAGCTTCCGGAAGCCCATACAGATGTTCACTACCATTTCGCTGTATCTTCCTTAAGGAATTGTATAGAAAATGCTCGAAGCTCTTGAAAGAGTAATCTTGAGAAATGTATCGTCCAGCACCAACGGTAGCAGTGCAAGATCGATGGTAAGAATCAATAGCTCGCTTCACCAACACGGCCTCGTTGTGCTGCCCCGACCGTATCTGGAGCTTCTTTAAGTCTAAGAGATGTTGAAAGATTTTCCTTTCTAGATGGTACCTAAAAATGACTGAAATAATGGAAATATCGATGGTTTATTTTGGCACCTACCTTCTAATATTATTTTGAATAGTTTGGGTTACAGACGTCATGTTAACACCCCTCTCGGTCATGTTCTTCCATTTCGGTATCCTACTGCTTCTTGGGCTTGGTTCAAACCCGGAATCGATCAGATTACTGCTTTCGTAATCGCTGCCTGCACTTTTTGCTCCTCGAGATTTTGATCGCTTTCGCAATCTCTTTTTTCTTGTAGCACTGCTTACTTCTTCCCCATCGGATCCCGTCTCGTGATCGTTATCGCTGTAGGTGGAAGCCACTGGGGCGGATAAATTGGAAGCCGAACGAGAATGTTTGAGACTGGAGTCGTGGATATTAGGCAAGGAAGGAACTCGAGCTTGTACGCCAGAGTAGGACTTCCTGTCATGCCTATCTAGATGCTTGTCGCTTTTTGATAGTGGAGTTTTTATATTAACGGGGGTAGGAATTTTACTTCGTCGAAGTCGCTCATGTTCTTTGTAATTGCCTTGATGGGACAATTTAACCGATCTTACTTCTTCGGACTGAGCGCGCGGTTTCTTCGTAGGGCTTCGCTTGCGAAACGACCTCCTTTGCTTATCTCTCTGCATTTCTGGGTGTTGAGCACACTCAGTATCGTCGAGAACCTTAAAGCTCCTATGTTCTTTTTCGGCAACGCTGGATTGACTGGAAGTACTAGGCGGCGTTTCTTCTCCCGATTCTTCTGAAGATTTCGCATCTATACTACTGTCTGGAGGACTTTTATGCTTTTTTGCAGAAGTCGAAGATTTCACAGCGTGCCCTTCCGTTGATTTGTGAAATTTCTTTGAGACGTCTTTGCGTTTTTCGGGGGATTCCGAAGCTTTTCTGCGCTTTTTGTAATCTGATTTTGATTTTTGCCTCTTTCCCGTTTCGGCTACCATTACTTGCTCGTCAGTTACTACCCGATTATGTATTCCAGTTGGACTTAGCATATCACTTGATGTCTCTGACTCCACTATACCTTTGACGTGTTCTTCCTTATGTGACTTAACATCTTTAGTGATAGCAGCAGTTGTATGGTCAACCACTGATATTACTTCATTTTTAGCTATTTTTAGCTCTTCTTGTGCTGGTTGCAGTTGGCCCGAATATTCCTCTTTCAGTTTTTGTTCTGCAGCAGCAGGAGGCTGTGAATCTGCAGACTTAGAGTTTGCATCGGCTGTGCTAGAAATCTCTATTGACTTCGATTCGAATACAGCGGCAGCCGGCTGTATATCTGCAGGCTTAGTGTTTGCATCGCCTACGCTAGAAGGTTTGTTAGCTGGGTCCTTTGACTCCGATTCAGTTTCCTTGCCAGCCACAGCTCCCTTTGCAGCAGAACTCTCTTCTTTAGCGTGTTTAAAATCGCCTTCTGATGTTGTTAATGTAGTAGCAGCAGCACCATTTGTAGCTACAACAGCTGCGGCTGCAGCAACATGAGAAGCGGCAGTAACAATATCAGCAGCAGCAGCAGCAGCAGCGGCAACATCGACCGTACTATTAACAATAGTATCGGCAGCAACAGGTTTAGTGGAAACTGTGCTTGCAGCATTGGTAGTTTCCGAAGCATCGACTGCAGCAGGCTTTTGAGAAACAGCTATATCTGTTTCCACGGTTGTGTCAGTAGGAGTAACACCAACACCATGTGTAGCATCAGCACCTACTTTTTCAACTTCCACTTCTTCTGTCTCTTTTTTAATAGCATCAGTCGCTTTTTCTTGACCTGACTGTGTAATTATTGTTGTAGGTTCTGCAACCAATATTGTTGTTTCAGCAGCTGAGGCTGCTGTTTCTATAATGGGTGCTGCTTCTACAGCTGTTGGTGTTGTTTTTTCAATTGGTTGTGGTAAATCTTTTTTTGAAGCTATTGCAACTGTAGCTGTTGGTGTAGTTTCTGCTACTTTTATAACTTCTGCTGTTTGTACCATGTCTTCTGCATCTCTACTTTTATCGGTTGTAATGTGGTTCACATTAGTTTCGTCCAATAGCTCAGAACCGATTGGCGTCCTACGTTTCTCATCAGGCAACGCGGAAACTTCAAGATTGTCCTTTGGAGAAGAAATTCCGTCTGCAATATCTCTAGAATGTAAACTCTCTTTAGCTGTAGCTAATTCAGAACCTTCGAGAACCTCCTTTGAAGGGGAATCTTTCTCTGCACGCTCTTTTGGAGGCAAATGAACAGAAGCTTCGACTATAAGTTCCTGGTGGTCTTCGCCGTCTTCATAACTCGTATTAGAGCGCGCTGACTGCTGATCAGATTGCATAATTCGTGGTTTCTCAGATCGTTGTGATTTATGACTTATTTTACCGGCTTCTTTTGTTGTTGGAGATTCTGCGACTGCGGTTGCTTTTGGAGATTTTGCAACTTTAACTGTTGATGCTTGCTTCTTAACTGAGTTGTCTACTGTCGCTATTTTACTATCTATTTTTTCTGATTCATCTAAAACAGGTTCCTCAGGGTGACCAGTTTTATAAGCGGAAATAGTTTCGTTCTCCTGCTTGCGACGCGGATCAGGTGTATCCGTGTGAATTTTCTTTGTTGCACTGTCAGTCTTGTCGTTGGACCCCGCGGACTTATTTTTTAACCTACCATACTTTGCACTTCTTGGTCGTTTGTCTTGTTTTTCGCCCGTAGAACCTGCACTGCTCTTGAGATTTTTAGGTGGCGGTTGTGGAACTGGAATGCTGTGCTCGACAGCTTCTGGAAGCTTGGTCGGCTCGGTGACCATGAATTCGCCATTCTGCTGAATCCTCACACCTCCAAACTTATCATTAATGTTGACTTCGTTGGCATAAATGAATATCTCCCCTGGAGGTATATTGCTGCCCGTTAAGAAAGGAAAATCTGTATGATAGCCTTCCTTTCCTTCCGGTTTAGAGCCTTGACCTTTTCCTGCGCCTTGCGGCTTGGTCGTTTCACCCGATCCCGCCTTCTCCGCGGACACCTTTCCGCTATCATACTCGCTAGCAGATACAGGCAGCTTCTTCTTCTCATACTTGTAGGCAAGCTTTCGCTTATAGGTCTTCTTCTTCGACTTGGTGGGCTTTCCCGTCTCCTCTTTTTCAGTTTCCGAGCTCGTGTCGCCCCAGAGCGTTACATCGTCGCGGATGTGGAGGCTCACCGCACTTCCAACGGCTTGTCCTTGGGGATTTCCTGCCAGGCGATTCGCTGGAACGCCGCCGTGCAGCTGCAAGTACTTTGCGGTAGCCCGAAAGCCCCGCTGGAGAGCGCAGTCTAAGGGAGTCATGAAGGCGTTTTTGGAAGTTCTCAGCACTGGGTTGATCTGGGCCCCGGCGTCCAGAAGGATCTGAAATTAAATATCAAGGTTTTATACAATGGTAATAGTCATACTTCATTGGAAACGATGCAATTACGAATTAACTATTAAAGATAAACGCAGAACTACGGAGGGTGCTAGTATCCTTAAATACCCCGTAACAAACCCACAAGTCTTTAGATGCAGTACACATTAAGTGTAAGGAATAAAAACAGTTATATTGTGATCCGCACTGGCACTGCTTGAACGTAGCTGTAATGGAAAAGAAATAATATCAAATATCATAGTAACGACAATGCCAAGGGCTAAAGGAAAATGTATCTTCTACCAGGTTACGATGCATCCAGTGCAGCAGCTCATTTTGGAAGTGAACAGTTTAAGTCTCCAGATCTCAACCTCATAGTAGCTTTTTCCAGTATCAAGGCACTGCAGAGTGTTTTAACCGAAATGAAGAGCTCAAGGGAATTACGTAAAATGTATACTAAAGCTTGAAGGGTTTTACATAAGAGGGTGTTCCAACATCTAAGTTAAAAAAACACATGGCGTCAAGCAGAATGCTGTACTGGTATGAAAGTAGAGAAGAGGCGACAACAAGCTGCTCCTCCATCTAGAGTGGCTGATTTCTGGTACTGTATGGATCAGACGCAGTGCAAATATTGCGTGCTATGCAAACTCATTAGGCTTCTCTATATCAAATAAAGAAGTAACTCTGTAATGAGGTTGTCGTCTGACGTAAAGTCCCGTAACTGTGAGTATACAGCTTGAAAACCAAGTTACAATAAAATTCTAAAGAACTGGCTCTAGTAGCTAGGAAAACCTCACAGAGTGAGTCTCTGTATTTTGGAAATTTTCAGTTTTTAGTTGACTTCCGATCTCGCAAAAGGCATTTTCTGGGGCGTTACCTTTAGTTCATAATTCACAAAAATTATTAAAAATTAGTTGCAGATTTGGTATAATAGTTATGTAAATTGCTCCATCATATCTGGTCAATCCATGGGGAACTTCTAAACGCGCCTATAATCTCGCCCTGTAAGCGGGGATTATCGCGTTGAAAGCCTAGCGACGACCAGAGACCCCTGATCGCCTCGGTTCTTCAGTTCTGCACCCTACTCGAAGTAAAAGGGCTGCTCGACGCCTTGACGCGCATCGTCTTGATGCACCATAGCACCGAATCGTGGCTATTTAGCTCCTTGCATGAGAGAGTACAGGGTAACTCAGTTGGACGCATGTACGCTACGTTCTGGCCTTACTTATTATACACGGTGCGAATGCACTCAAGTTTTACCGTGAATACTTCGTCTTAATTGGAGACATAGTAAACCTCCATCTATTTGAATACGTTGATGGATCTCTGTGTCTTTCATGGGCTGCTTTCCGTTGAACGCCAACAAACGACTGCAATCGAATTTTTTGTACACATACAGATTGCGGCAGACAACTAGGACCATAGCAAAAGCAAGGGGACCTTACATGTGGTCGTAATTGTGTTTAACAAACGAACAATCAATGATAGCGGTAGGTCGTTAGGATCATTATAAATAAAAGGTATATATTCGATTTTTAATTTTTTTAAATACAATTACGGCCACATGTAAGGTCCCCTTGCTTTTGCTATGGTCCTAGTTGCCTGCCGCATTCTGTATACATTCTCCGCCTCGCTGTATGCCCTAGTTAAATATCCCCATCTCTGTCGTACGGACAAGCAGCTCCAAGGTGCAGTCGTGACACAGGTCTAGAAGAAACCTTCCATCATATCAGGTGTACCTTTAGGAAGCTGGAATGCCTCTGAACTACGCTACATTTAAATTAGTATTGTTGACACATTGAGATAACTATTTCCGGCCTTTTCTGAATAGCTTCTACAGTAGTTGCAGTTACTGCATCATTATACCTTTTCTTCTTGTACCCATATCTTATCTATACATATTGTAATCGTTTTTAGTATAAGAGTTTAATATCAGATTAAAAGGTTAAAAGAATTCAGTATTAAATTACAAAGATGAATTTAAGTATTAGAACGATATCGAAATTATTAAAATTAATTTGGTAAATAATGAAATAGAATTCCAATTCAATTGAATGATGCTATATAAGAAATAATAAGATTCTAACATAATTTAATTATTATCTGAAATAAAGTGGAGGATTAATGACAAATACCTATTCGAGAAATATCATTCAACATAGTGGGTTTTAGATAAATATGATAAAGTTTATATAGAATGTTGGACTATAAAATATATGCTAAACTAAATCACTAAGGAGGTAATAATATTTATCAGTCTGTAAAATAATTCGGTACAAAAAACATGAATACATTTATAAGCGGCTAAATTTATAAAACAAACCCTTTATACAAAGTTTAATCTGTTTTTTGGAATATAAAGGGTTGTTAATAAAACATTATGTGCGAGCAGAAAATAAAAAGAATGGATGCCGAACTGAGTTTATTGTCAATAAATTACATTACATCATATTATGAATTAGATAACAGGGAATGGTTTTTACTGGAAGTGGTTTACATCGAGATTGTTAGCAAAGTGAACATTTTATGGTGTGGATAGAAGGTTTTCGTCTAATGGAGTTCTAATTCGCCAAGCTTGTTTTTGAAGTGACATCTTGTAACTTGCATCTAGTATAGGTTCGTGATATTAGGTCGTCGGACGCCTTAAGAATTTTGGTAGGAAGACGTGGAAGGCGTTTGCTGCTGATCGGTTTTATTTGGCGGTTCTGTTGGAGAAAGGTGGTAGATGCCTTGTCGTGTTTGGCTGGGAAGTCTTTGCGGATCTTGGTGTTTGGTTCAATTCGTACTGGGATTTGTTTGGACGTTGGGAGATCTCTGTGAGACTACTGGATGCGTTTGGCTTGGTAAAGGAGAGTATCGAGGTCCATGAACAGGTGACAGACTACAGGCATTTATGTAAAAACTGAAAAAAAAATTAGAAAGAGTGAAGTGAGGTAATTTTAAAAAGGGGAGTACTTACTATTTGATATTTGTTGAATGACAAGTATTGTAATTGATTGTGCACTTGCATAATTTGAAGTGACAGACGTACAAGTTGTAATAAAATAAAAGAAAAGAATGAATTTTCAGGAATAAAAGCAGGCTAGATTATGCTCTAATCCGACCTGTAATTTCAGTCAAGAGTAAAATGTTTTTCCACCGGAGCTAGAGATTTAATAATATTGATAATCTATAATTTATAAAAGGGCAATGAGTTACTTAAATCCAATGTTAAAAGAGATTTGACTGAAAATAAATTAAATTATAGTAAAAGTCAGATGTAATAGCTAAAGTATAATCATTATTGTTATAACATATAATAGTAATTTGTACAACTAGTTTTGAAAGTCATACTTTTTTTCATGAACTTGCAATTTGATAACGAGGGTGAAGCCCGAGTTAATCAAGCAAATGAATGAAAAAAAGGACTTTCAAAACGTGTTGTACACTTAGTTTTTTTGCATAGCGATCTCTTGGTCGAAATTTAGTCGAAAAGGACTTCGGAATTGACAACTGTCAAATTGATATTTCAATAAAATAGTTAAAAAAGTGTAATTTTAACACGATTTTTGCGTTAAAAAAAGTGAAACTTTCAATACGATTTTTCATTAAAAAAAGACGACTTTCACGATCACTATGCAAAAAAAAATTACATACATAAAGACCATTATAACATAGTCATTTATAACAATATATAGTATAGAGTAAATCGAGTATTACCAGTACATAGATGTGTTATTCGAGCATTTGCTTCACGGGCAGCAGCTTCAGCCCCCTGGTCAGAGAGGGCATCTAGTATTGTCAAGACAGTGTGGAGTGTTTTAACCAGATCAAGAGTTCAAATGAATTTCGTAAAATATTTAATGACGTTTCAAGGGTTTGCGGTAAAGAGGATGTGGAACCGCTTGAGTATAAAAGACCCATGGTACCAAGACGTCGCGTTGTGACGGTATTCCTAGCACGCAGTACTGGTATGAAAGCAAAGAAGAGGCGACAGCAAGCTGCTCCTTCCCCCCAAGACTGGTTAATTTCTAGCATTGACAAACGGACTGGATGCGATCGTGCGTGCTATGCGTTTTATCTGTGGTGGTCACTTGGAAAGTGGATTTATCCGCAAATGTTGTAAGAAATTAGTTGCAAATTAGGTATAATGGTTTTGTGAATTGCTCCATCCTATCCGGTTGATCCAACTGTTCCGACATTTAACATTTTTAAGGCACAGAATGGAATTTTGGCGCCCGTAAGCAGGGATGATCGCACTGAACGCCTAGCGGCGACCAGCTAGGTCTCCTTGGATCTTTAGATCTGCATCCGACTCGAAGTGGAAAGGCTCGAGGGCGTAGCCCTTTGACGCGCATCGAATCGATGACCACAACGTTGAATTGTGGCTATTTAGCTCCTCACATGAGGCTGTTTGCTATCATGGTTCTGGGTACTTTGGCCGGGGTTGTACTCAGTAAAACAGTGGAGGATAACGCAGTTGGACATAGAACGAGACGCGACGCTCTTGCCTTACGTATTATATGCAGTTAAGTGAATTTGTGCTACCGCAAATCATCGGTCCTAGCCGAAGCTATAATAAACTTAGATCTGCTTAAATACGTTGCTTGATCTTACCCTCATGGGCTGCGTTTCGGTGAACGCCAACGAGCGACTGTAGTCGAATTTTTAGTACATGCTCAATATAATCTCGGCCTTGCTACGTGCTCCAGGTTAATTTCTCGCATCTCTATCCTGCCGAACAATTCCGAGGGTCACTCGTGTCCCAGGTAATTTTTCAAATCTTTCGTGCAGACAAACATCTCCGAGGGTCAGTCGTGTCCCTGGTTTGGAGAAAGCTTTCGCATCCAATCAGGTGTGCCTCCAGGAAGCTGCAGGCTCGCTGTTTTTTCAAGCCGGTATTGTTGACACATTGAGATAACTATTTTCGGCCTTTTTCTGGATAGCTGCTACAGAGCTTATAGTTCCTACATTCCATTGCAATAGTTAGAGCTTACCTATGTATTTAATTAGAAGTAAATCGAATATTATCAGTAGGAACGGTGGTCTTGAAAGTTGGGGACATGTTTCATCAACATTAACTAGACTTCAATTTTTTTTTCCTAAAGGGCCAAATTGAAACATCACGGCCTACTAAAGTTTCATTTTAAAAAACGGATTTTCTTGAATATGCTTGTTAAACATCCTGTGTCATATTTTGAAACAAAAGTTAATTTTACGTACAGGAATTCTCTTGACATTTTTAGCTCCACACAATCGTTTTAAAGTTACACTCAAAAATGCCTTGCAGTGCGGTACAGTTAATTTTACCATATGTCATGTAACTTAAAAATGTGGTGTGATACACGCACACAACTTTCTTTTACAGTGATTTTACAATTAGTCAAAAATGTGTTTTTTTATTTTTAAACACTTGTCAAAAATTACAAATTCTACAGAAACCGTACAAACTATAGAGTTAGTTGAAGTTTACTAAAAAAATATTTTAGAGGTATTCAACTGGAAAACTACCAATATCACATCAATACACATTAAAAATGTAATAAAGTGTAACGTTTGAAAAAATCGTTAGAGCCGTTTTTGAAAAAATCGATTTTCTTCAAAAGCTTGCTGTCGCATCTAGATAGTACCTACACAAAACTTATATATGAAGTTTCGACGTCATAAGGTCATAACTGTTTTCGGTTTTGAGATACACAGACTGACCAATAAACAAAAACATGTTTTTTATGTTCAGGGAACTCTAAAATCTGAAGATCTGTGGAAAACTCAATTTCGAATTTTTGGGGTGAATCCAATAGTTCCTTTATTGTAAAAGGAATTAAAACAGCTGCAAAGCGACTATGTTGAATTAAAAATATCAAGAGGGCCTTGAATATTACCAGAACAAGTTGGATTACGACCAACCTACTACGATTGATAAATTATAGCTTGTAACGGTAATTTCATTCTAGGCCCGTTTTCCTCAGATATTAATAACTAATAAGCTCACAGCTAGTATTCCGACTGCTGCTGGATATCTTGCCCTATATTCATGTTTGTGTTCAATATATGTTATTGTTTCTATAACGTGTTTGCCTGTACTCTGTACCATTGCATGCAGGTGATCTTGAGTTTAACGTTAATATGTGGAGGCCCAGATAAGTCCGCAGCTCTACCAACTTCAACGATTCATTTTTGCCGAGGTTGTTCCTTTTTGGATTAGGTTCCTCCTCTATTGACAGAAACGCCTACGTTTTGAACATAGAACCACACCTCTGTCCCACTGTAGCTAGCTGGATGCACTTTTGTTTTGATTGCTTGTCGTAATCCGGAATCGCTTATCGTCTTACTTTCACGTAGTTTGGTGCTTCACTGGATTTATTTTAGACATTCAAGTAATCTCTCTTCCATAATCTTTAAATAATCTTCAAATGCCGATTCGGCCATCATTGGTAACTTTCATGTGTTCCACAGTATATCGTATATCGAGGAGAGATCTGCTACTTGACAGCAACGGTTTTATTCTGTTTCGGGTGCAACCCTTCCAACCTTTTGATAACTGTGGTAGTGAGTGGTGCACGTCAAATATCTTTTATTGTACTTGTTGCGCCGCTTCTGCGTCCGGTTAGAAGTTGCTTACGTTTACATATTTTAATTCCTCTTAGCTAGTAACCAATAAACAATTGCCTATTGTTTATAAATTCACTTGTCTTATTTGCTTTCTAAATGTATGCAGTAGTTTCTATTTGTCAAAATAGTAAAGAGATTGTTTTACTGATACGCGAATTATTTGAAGGTTGGGATGAAGCGCTTACTTTTCTATGAGACAGACAGTGCCTCTCTTATAAATAGGTACGTTTATTCGATGAGGCCTTGTCGTGCAATGGAATCCGCGGTTCATTCTATTTAAAAGCATTTAACTACTAATTGGTTCGCATTTCAATTAGGGCTCTTCATTCGGTAACCCTTCTACAAATATTTATACAGGGTGTCCCAAAAAGAATGGGACACCGATTAGTCATAGATTCCTTACGTCATAATAAATCGATTAAACCCAATATACCTTAGTACAAAGTTCCTTCAGTAAGAAGTTATAGGGCCTTGAAGTTTATTATTTTATTTTTTTGTTAATTTTCACAAATGTAGAGATATCGATTTGAATTTTGGCATAATTACTTACTATTATGTACTGCACTAATTAAAAAAATCACAAATTAGACTCAACTGTAAGAGGTACTTTACTTACCTTTCAAAACTTTCTTTAGCTCTAACTTCGTTATCTGTAACTTTAGTTGAAATTTTATGTTATTATCTGAAATAAAATTAAAAAGGACAAAAATAATGTACTCTTAGTTCTTAAGCCTAAAAGCAACCGTTTGCCTTAAAACGCCCATCAAAAAGTTTTTGGTTGTCATTAAGACGTGCAATTATCAAGTAGCCATGATCACAAAAACAATGGACAATGATTGTAATCTAGCAAACAACATCAAGAAATCAATTAATGACGTTGGTGATATCAGTTTTTGTCTTTTGTGCTTACGAAAATGCTGCGACATAACGCACCTTGCAGCATTGGAGAATTCGTTATGTAGCGGCATCTTCTTAAACATAAAAGAACAAATTCTTATGTCACTAATGTCATTAATTGATTTATTATCGCTTTTTTACTATATGACCATTGTTATTGTGATCATGGCTACTTGACAGTTGCACGTGTTAATGACTATCAAAAACCTTTGATAAGAATTTTAAGATAAACGGTTGCTTTTAGGCTACTAAGAGTACATTATTTTTGTGCTTTTTAATTCTCTTTCAGATAATAACCTAAAATTTCAAAAAATGTTACAGATAACGAAGTTCGAGTTAAAAAAGTTTTCAAAGATAGGGAAAGTGCCTGTAAAAATTTTTTGTTGGTGCAGTACATAATAGTAAGCATGTATACCAATATTCATATCGATATCTGTACACTTGTAGAAATTAACAAAAAAATAAAAAAATTAACTAAAGTATATTGGGTTTAATCGATTTATTATAACGTAAAGAATCTATGACTAATCGGTGTCCCATTCTTTTTGGGACACCCTGTATAATACCGGGTAGCGGGTGGACACCCTTGTGTGACCCCGGCACAGGGTAAGTCCATTTCAGGGACGCGACCCTGCCCATGCGCGAGCCACGACTCTCTTCCACTCCAAATACCGACAGAGAAGCGTGTCCTAATCCCAATCCTTCATCAAACCTATATTATCCCTATATCTACCCCTTTGAGGAAAGTAACGGGAACCTACCTCAAATATCCCATTTTTTCCCCAAGAGAATCACATGATTTCACTTAAAGTTAAAAATACCGGAAGTAAAATACATCCCCCAATCGGATCTCCGGGAGGGATGACTTTGAGAGGAAAATCTAACATTATTGGGACATGGAATGTCCGCGGCCTTCTGCAAGTGGGAAAGCTGCATCTATTAGAAAAAGAACTTGAACGCTACAGCATTGCCATTACGGGAATATTTGAAACGCACTGGAAAGGAAGTGGACACTTTAGGACAATAAATGGCACCACGGTCCTTTTCTCGGGCAATGATACACAAAGTAAAAATGGTGTGGCTATAATACTAACAGCAGGTTTGAGCCAGTATCTGCTATCGTACAACACCGTAAACGATAGAATTATAACAGCCAAACTACACTCTACACCCATGAATATCAATATAGTGCAAGTCTACGCTCCAACATCTGGCGCTAGCGATGAAGAGATAGATCAGTTCTATGGGGAAATGGAAGAAACCCTGCAATGTATTCCAAATAGAGAAATAACACTAGTGTTGGGGGATTTTAATGCCAAGGTTGGTAATACTTTGGATGAAGACCATATTAGAAACGTAGTAGGAAAATATGGCCTTGGCGAGAGAAATGTACGAGGAGAAAAGCTGATAAATGTCTGCACAGAGAACAGTTTGACCATGGTAAATACGACCTTTCAGCAGCACCCTCGCAGATTATACACCTGGGTATCTCTAGATGGAAGATACAGAAATCAAATAGACTATATCCTGATTAATACCCGCTGGAGAACTTCAATAAATATCTGTAAAACTTATCCAGGGGCTGAATGTGGAAGCGACCACCGACTTCTGGCAGCTCGGCTAAAACTTAAATTAAAGGTACCCCTAAGGAAAACGACCACACAAAAAAATATATATTACGGATGAGCAACAACTGCAACAAACACTGCAGACGAAACTTCTCAGCGCCCCTAGCCAGCAACTGCAAACACTCTCAGCAAACCAAGTATGGGAAGAAACTAAATCCATTCTATCAAAGTTGATGAGGGAACAACCGAAGAGAGCAACCGTTACCCCAAGACAACACTGGATGACAAATGAAACATTGAAATTGGTAGAGGAAAGAAGTCAACTTAAATATTTAGGTGGTAACACAGAAGAAAAACAAGATCGATATAGGCACCTTAACCAACAAATACAAAGAGCTTGTCGCAGCGACAAAAATAAATACCTCCAACAAATATGTACAGAGGCACAGAGCCATGCAGATCAAAACAACACTAAAGATCTCTACAGACTCGTACGCAAAATTAATAAGCAGTATACACCCCGAACATGGGTTATTCAAAACGAATCAGGAGAAAAGGTCACAAATATAAATGAAATATTACTTGCATGGAAGAACTACTGTGAAAGCTTGTTCAAAGATGTCTTAGATATAAATCAGGTCAAATATGAATATCAAGAACCGTATATCCTTAAAGAGGAAGTAAGAAGTGCCATAAAACATCTCAAAAATGATAAGTCTCCTGGCGTCGATGGCATAACCTCTGAAATCATTAAAGCAATGGGTGAAGCTGGAGTTGACATAATACATCAAATATGTCAGAAAATATGGAACACCGGATGTTGGCCTGATGATTGGACATACTCTGTACTCATACCCCTTCACAAAAAAGGCTCCAAGGACAAATGTGGAAATTATAGACTCATTGCTCTACTCTCGCATGGAAGCTAAGTTATGCTCAATGTCTTACACGAAAGGCTCAAACCATACTTACAATGGCACATACCAGCTGAGCAGGCGGGCTTTGTAAAATTTAGAGGTACACGAGAGCACATATTAAACATGAGGCAGATTATAGAAAAGAGCCGTGAATTCAACAAGCCGGTATATATGTGTTTCGTGGACTATCGTAGGGCCTTTGATAGCATAAATTGGAATAGACTATGGGAGGTGCTGATTGATATGGGCGTCGCCAAACACTTAGTATCAATTATTCAGGGGCTGTATATGAACACCAAAGCCGCAATACAACTAGACGGCTATCTCTCAGAAGACCTAGAGATAAACAAAGGGGTAAGGCAAGGCTGTATTCTCTCCCCAATTCTTTTCAATATCTATGGAGAATATGTCATGAGGAAGACGCTGGAAAACTGGGACGATGGAATTTCTATTGGAGGAGTAAAGGTAAATAACCTACGTTACGCCGACGACACTGTCCTATTCGCCACTGATGCTGATAAACTAGACCAACTAATACGACAACTAGAAGAAGAAAGCCAAAACCTTGGACTGGAAATAAACCATGAAAAAACCAAAATCATGATAGTCGACAGAAAAAACAACAACAGACCTGACATAATACAAATAAGACACTGTCAAGTGGTTACCCAGTTTATTTATCTGGGGGTGTTGATAACAAATACTGGTGGCTGTACAAAAGAAATCAAGCGCAGGTGCGAAATGGCAAAAGTGGCAGTAAGAAGCATATATAAAACTTGGAAGGATAGTGCAATCACAACGAATACAAAGAAACAAATAATAAAAACAATTATCCTCCCAATAGCTCTCTACGGAAGCGAATCCTGGAGTTTAAAAGCAAGTGATAAGAAGAAAATTGACGCCCTAGAAATGTGGTGTTGGAGGCGTATATTACGTATTCCTTGGACAGCACGGAGAACCAACGAGTCTATACTCCAGGTAATAAAGGAACCAAATCGTCTGTCACAAACAGTGAATGCCCGGATACTCAAGATCTTTGGGCATATATCCAGAAGAGAGAACGATACTCTGGAACGACTAATAGTATATGGGAAGATAGAGGGAACTAGAATGAGAGGCCGCTCACCCAGAAGATGGGCAGATCAAATTAAAGAGAGCACGAACTCCACAATTGTACAGGCAACTCGCACTGCTAAAGACAGAGGCCGATGGAAGGCAATTGTTAAAGCCGCTACAGCAAGCCGTAAGTGAAATGTGATCACGACCCTTCTGACAAGAAGGAAACGAAGAAGAAGAAGAAGAGAGTATAATACCATTTTTTTCTTCCCTAATCTCTTCTACCGCCCCCGCCCCTCTGGAACCGCTTTTCGCATTACATCAGGGGGGTGCGGGCGCCACTTAACCTATCATGCCTTAAACTAAGTGAGAACCGGAGTGCTCCGACCGGGAGTTGAACTCTCTACCGAGCGCTTGAGTTCTCACTGTGACCTCGACTGCAAGCGGCGGGACCGCTCGCCCATTGAGGCCCTAAAACATATAATAATATCTTAGATTCTGGATTAGTAACTGACGTAGTGTTATAAAGATTATTTGGAGCTGAACCGATAACATATTTTCAGTGTATTAAAGTCCGTTATTTAAATAAATGATTTTGTATGCTTCACAGTAGCTGTTGTTGTTTCCTTAACTTGTAACGCTTAAGTAATTCCATTGCATTATTTTGCCCCCCACAACCCCTCTCCAACTTTCGTTTGTGAGCCTTGGTCATTTCTTTATTTTCCATGTAGACATTGGGCACATTCTACGTTTGGTCCATTTTAACCTAAATTATAGTAACAATTGGCATCATAGTGTTAATTTTCCGCAATTATAACATTTTGTATTCTTTGATATTTATATTAGAGTTCCACTGATTGGTGATCATGTTCTTAATCTTATATGTTTATTTAAAGATTTCATCTGTTTCAGTCAGATGTTGTTAAGTCATTTTGCTGTCGCAGATGCTTGATTGCATTTTACGCCTTTATTTAGGTCATTTTGGTATTTTAAATAGCCACCTAGGCTTTAGGGCAGCGTGCCCGTATGCTAAACCCTTTTAGTTCTTTATTTGGCTCCATCGCCTAATTTCAGAATCACGATTTCGCACATATTTAGCCCCAGAAGCAGTATTTTTCGTCGGTTGGAGCTCCCCTCTGATGGCGTTTTTCTTCGAATTCCGAATCTTCTAGAAAGCACGCTGTCGTGGCGTGATACCATCGTGGCCCGCATTGGCTTGTTTCATTTTATCGCCTTGCGATTGGCTGCCAAGGTTTAGTCACGTGGCGGGACGCGGCCAGGGTGACCTTTGCCAACGCTTCCCTCTGGGCATTGAGCCGAGAGCCGTCGATCGAGTAAGAGGTCGGATAGTGTGTGTGAATTCGTGCGGCGCTTCCGCCCTTGGCGGGGGCGTCAGCCTTTTTCCCGTCGAGTGCTGCTTCAGCAACTATGTGACAAACGGTTTCGCCTTAAGTGGCAGTTGTCCGCAGCCCGTTGCAGAGAACGCTCGTGTGGTGGTTGTGAGTCGGAGTTTTCGAATTGTCTTCGGCGTAGCGTGGGTGTTTTTGAGCCCAGTTCCTGCTTCCGTAAGTAAGGGGTCGTGCCCCCTTCATCTCGACCTACGAGGATTTGTTCAGCAGAACGAAAGTGGCCCATTTTATTCGTCGTCCCGTTGTACGCGCCATTGACGCGTTTCCCGTTGCCATTAAGGCGGTTGTGCATTCACCCCCATAGCCGTTGTAACATCGAAGGTACCTGCCACCTACGACCGCAGCTTGTCGCAACTCAACTGTACCAGGCTCCCTCGCCGCCTACGCATTAAGGTATGTGTCTTTAACCTGATTACCGCTGTGAACGCGAGTGCTAATTTAAATCTTCGCTGTCCGCCGCATAAGGTGACGCGCATATTTGGACTCATTACTACTTATTACTGCTCTTGTGCATTCATTCAGACTTGCAGACTGTTCATGCCGCGAGTGCTAATTTAAATCTTCGCTGTCCGCCGCATAAGGCGACGCGCATATTTGTACTCATTACTACTTATTACTGCTCTTGTGCATTCATTCAGACTTGCAGACTGTTCATGCCGCGAGTGCTAATTTAAATCTTCGCTGTCCGCCGCATAAGGCGACGCGCATATTTGTACTCATTACTACTTGTTACGGCTCGTTACTGCTCCTTACTGTTCATTACTGTTCACTACATGTTCAACCTCTGTCGTTAAGTTTAGAGCGCGCGTGCCAGCTGGTGCCCTTAATTATAGGTTAAGTATAGATATAGGGCGACGCATTCTGCTGCCCCATTGTAACCCGAAGTTCAATATATGATTGGTTAGTTAAGGGAACTATTGTTTTGTTTCGGCTTGTGCATGTTCTGTTACAGATAGACGCCCCTTCATTGTACTGAATATTGTACGACGGAACGAGGAAGCTCTGAGTGGACAGGTGGGTAAGACCGCTGCGTAGTCGCGGTCGGATTGACACCTAATTACAATCTTTGCATAAGGCATTCCCGAACCTGTTATTTGACCTTGCAATTCTTGAGTAACCCTATCGGCGGAGTATTTTGCGTGCTTCGCTCCCGTCTAACCGTCCAGGCCCGGTTAGCCGGGTTAAGACAGGCTTGGTGGCGCCCTCATGATTTCGACATACCCTGTATATATTATGCCACCACGCGCTTGCCCAGAACGTATCGTGTGACTCACGCCCGACTCCCTGAGCGTCCCAGCCGTGGCCCCTTAGCCTATTTCGAACCGATTTCAGGGCAAGTGTGCCAGTTTTTCAGGACTGATTCCGTGGTGCGATGCTCACCTTGGGTGGGTGTCGTAAAGTTCTTTTAATACCGTAACAGGCTAATTTTGGCACCCAACGTGGGGCGTTGATGTTCATTGTTGTCTGTTATCATTTATATTGTTGTCACAAATGTTTTTTTTTGTCATTTCGAAGTGGTATGGACTGGTAAACCATTTTTTTTCTTAGTAGAATATTTTACCGAGCTTCTTTTCTTGTTTTCTATTTGTCTTTTCTTGTTTTCTTCTGTTTTCTATATGTCTTTTCTTGTCTTTTCCTGTCCTTAGTTTATTTTCATTAGTTTTCTTGACCGTGTATATGTTTTTGCTTAGTTGTCATTTGTCTTTACGTTTCTTTTCTTGTTTTCTATATGTTTTTTCTTGTCTTTTCTTATTTTCTATTTGTAGTTTTGTGTTTTCTTGTTGTTTATCGCCTTTTTGAGTTTTCTTTTTGTGTTTTTCCATGTCTTTTTATATTTTGAGTATCTTTTCCGTCATTTTTTACCGTCGTTTCTTGTTTTTCTTAGCCAGTTCATACTACCGAGATGTTTCGTTGCACTTGTTGCAGATTTTATCCCGTATTAGTCGAATTTAGTACCAGATGTTGTTGAGTGAAGGTACCGACCTTGTTTTTTTTAAGTCTTTTCGAAGGCTTAGTGGAAGTTTCGATTCCCTGTCGTTTACATTGTTTAGCCTTGGGCTAAGTTGACACTTTTGTTGTACCGAACTGACGTTTATTGATTTTGACGTTCACGTTAGCGAGGTTTATCGATTTTGACGTTGATGATTACCGATTTTGACAATTTTTTTTTCTCTATCGTTTGGTGTTGTACCGAGTTGATTTTTGGTAAGCAGGTTGGAATTCATTTTCAGCTTCGTCACTGCGTTTTGGTTTGTTGATCAGTTGTGGATTGTTGTTGGTGTGCTTGGGGAGATTCGCTCGTGCGGTTATTACGTCCCTCAGGCCATCTTCTTAGTTGGTTTGACGTAGTTATTTTCGTTGGACTTTTTTCTCATACTCATTATTATCATGTATCGCCCAACCTGGTTTACCGACTTCTTCGTGGACACCCCTAACAGTCATAGTAGTGTGTTGTACACTTTCCGTTAGCATTTAACGAGTTTTTGCCGCTGGTCGGAATGATTCGTATTTGTTGACGTTTTGTTGTCATTTACCGTACCCTTTTTGTCTGATGACGTCATGTTGTCAAGTATCGTGTTCTTTGTGAACAGTTTCGTTGAAGCTTCTGAGCTTTGTGTGGCAGTAATGCGCATGCTGTCCGCGCGAGGTTCCGTTGGTATTCAAGTCTTAAGTATTTAAAGATTTTTGAGTTTTTCTATGTAGTGATGCCCTGTTGTTTTCGTGGCCTAGCGTTCTTTTACCGTACCGTTGGCCGTCGCCATTTTCAACCACCTGTGTGGGATTACATAAAGAGAGCGTTATTTCTGGTCATTTTGTTTCGTGCGGACCCTGTCGTCGTAAGGTAGTCCCTTTGGGCCGCATGGATTTCTGAAAAGGATTTATTGGGCATGCGTCATCGAACGCCTACACCCTTGGAGACTTGGTTCTTCCGGATTTTCTTTTGGTGTTCGGTGTTGGAGTCACTTTCGAGCTCGCGCTTTGCGGTTTAATAGTCGACTTGGCTCCGGCATCGGCATTGATTGAGGATTTCGGTGGACTGAGTTTTTCCTATTACTGATTATGACTATTTTTGACAGTTTCTGTCACAACCATTTCCCTTTTTTTTGGTGGTTCATCCTCTTCTCTTGGGTACTCATACCAGTTGTGGGATCCACACAATGCGCCTATCTCGTGACGCGCAGCGTGCCCTCTTCAGGTAACCCTTGGGTGGGACTTTGGACTTCCATTTCTATACCCCCTCCCTCCCTGTGTTCTTTTGGAACGGTTGGTCGGAAGTGTCCACAGGTGTAAGACTTATTTGTACCCCATTTAGACCCATATTTTGTACCCGATTGTGACCCAATTTCCATATTTTCTACTGGCGTATCCAGTCTTTCTTCTTCCTCTTCTCCCTTCCCACCTTTGCACCCTATCTGGTGGCCAGTGTGCGTAATCCCTTTGGGGGTGCACTCTATCGGATCGAATGTTTTTTTGTTTTGTTCGTTTTTCGTTGTTGCGTTTTCGTTTGAGTTCTCGTTACGTTGTCGCAAAATGCCTCGTTGTTTTATAAGAGACTTCGGGGAACTCTCTTTCAAGTAAGGAGAGTGTTAAGTCATTTTGCTGTCGCAGATGCTTGATTGCATTTTACGCCTTTATTTAGGTCATTTTGGTATTTTAAATAGCCACCTAGGCTTTAGGGCAGCGTGCCCGTATGCTAAACCCTTTTAGTTCTTTATTTGGCTCCATCGCCTAATTTCAGAATCACGATTTCGCACATATTTAGCCCCAGAAGCAGTATTTTTCGTCGGTTGGAGCTCCCCTCTGATGGCGTTTTTCTTCGAATTCCGAATCTTCTAGAAAGCACGCTGTCGTGGCGTGATACCATCGTGGCCCGCATTGGCTTGTTTCATTTTATCGCCTTGCGATTGGCTGCCAAGGTTTAGTCACGTGGCGGGACGCGGCCAGGGTGACCTTTGCCAACGCTTCCCTCTGGGCATTGAGCCGAGAGCCGTCGATCGAGTAAGAGGTCGGATAGTGTGTGTGAATTCGTGCGGCGCTTCCGCCCTTGGCGGGGGCGTCAGCCTTTTTCCCGTCGAGTGCTGCTTCAGCAACTATGTGACAAACGGTTTCGCCTTAAGTGGCAGTTGTCCGCAGCCCGTTGCAGAGAACGCTCGTGTGGTGGTTGTGAGTCGGAGTTTTCGAATTGTCTTCGGCGTAGCGTGGGTGTTTTTGAGCCCAGTTCCTGCTTCCGTAAGTAAGGGGTCGTGCCCCCTTCATCTCGACCTACGAGGATTTGTTCAGCAGAACGAAAGTGGCCCATTTTATTCGTCGTCCCGTTGTACGCGTCATTGACGCGTCTCCCGTCGCCGTTAAGGCGGTTGTGCATTCACCCCCATAGCCGTTGTAACATCGAAGGTACCTGCCACCTACGACCGCAGCTTGTCGCAACTCAACTGTACCAGGCTCCCTCGCCGCCTACGCATTAAAGTATGTGTCTTTAACCTGATTACCGCTGTGAACGCGAGTGCTCATTACTACTTATTACTGCTCTTGTGCATTCATTCAGACTTGCAGACTGTTCATGCCGCGAGTGCTAATTTAAATCTTCGCTGTCCGCCGCATAAGGTGACGCGCATATTTGGACTCATTACTACTTATTACTGCTCTTGTGCATTCATTCAGACTTGCAGACTGTTCATGCCGCGAGTGCTAATTTAAATCTTCGCTGTCCGCCGCATAAGGCGACGCGCATATTTGTACTTATTACTACTTATTACTGCTCTTGTGCATTCATTCAGACTTGCAGACTGTTCATGCCGCGAGTGCTAATTTAAATCTTCGCTGTCCGCCGCATAAGGCGACGCGCATATTTGTACTCATTACTACTTGTTACGGCTCGTTACTGCTGCTTACTGTTCATTACTGTTCACTACATGTTCAACCTCTGTCGTTCAGTTTAGAGCGCGCGTGCCAGCTGGTGCCCTTAATTATAGGTTAAGTATAGATATAGGGCGACGCATTCTGCTGCCCCATTGTAACCCGAAGTTCAATATATGATTGGTTAGTTAAGGGAACTATTGTTTTCTTTCGGCTTGTGCATGTTCTGTTACAGATAGACGCCCCTTCATTGTACTGAATATTGTACGACGGAACGAGGAAGCTCTGAGTGGACAGGTGGGTAAGACCGCTGCGTAGTCGCGGTCGGATTGACACCTAATTACAATCTTTGCATAAGGCATTCCCGAACCTGTTATTTGACCTTGCAATTCTTGAGTAACCCTATCGGCGGAGTATTTTGCGTGCTTCGCTCCCGTCTAACCGTCCAGGCCCGGTTAGCCGGGTTAAGACAGGCTTGGTGGCGCCCTCATGATTTCGACATACCCTGTATATATTATGCCACCACGCGCTTGCCCAGAACGTATCGTGTGACTCACGCCCGACTCCCTGAGCGTCCCAGCCGTGGCCCCTTAGCCTATTTCGAACCGATTTCAGGGCAAGTGTGCCAGTTTTTCAGGACTGATTCCGTGGTGCGATGCTCACCTTGGGTGGGTGTCGTAAAGTTCTTTTAATACCGTAACAATGTCCTTAACGGATTATCTTCTATTTCAAATTATTTCTCGGGAACTGATGTAGTTACTAAACGTCATTATCCTCAACTGAATTACTAAACGTCATTATCCTCAACTGAATTTCAGAAAGCTGACGCTCTTCTTCTCTTTTATCCAATCTATATTTGGGATGGTATAGACAAACTGTAAGTTACTTTTAAAGAACATCGATTTATAACAGTTAATCAATAAAATCTACACATTTTTAGGTTAGGACATACGTAACATATAAGGATTACATTAAAGATTAAAGAAATACAAGTCTACACTTAGATTGTCCTGCCTCCTGTAACATTTACACGTAGCAGCTGCCATTTTAACCCTTAAATTCATTGTAGTACTATATTTTAATAAATAACTCTGAAAAATACGTTTAGACAGAGAAATGTATTAAAAGTCCACTTATATATTTTTTCAAACATCGACAAATGCAAGTTTCTTAATTACACATAGGACTGCAATAGTTGCTATCTGACAGATGATTAAACGCACAATGAATAGCTACAGTTGCAGAAATTACTTGACATATTTGTTCGTCCATATGTAGCTCAAGGAAGGCACTGTTAAATCAGTGCAAATTACGTTTTATCAAAAATATTCCCCTTTTATTCAAAAACACCAAATTGTCTACAATTTAAACATGTACAGACACGATGCACACTTACTCACGTATGTTTCACTCCGATTTTCCTAATTAACTGCTTTTAACACTGATACATGGATAAAAATTCCATCGATCGTCTTATCACGCTGGAAAGTACAATGTGCTTTCCCAGCAGGATGTATGATGAGTGAGCTTTTCGAACATTCTAATTCCTTGTTTGTTCGATATCTCCAGGTCATTGTCAATTAAAAGAAGAGCTCATTAAAAACCTTATCTGTTGAAGCACGCCAGTTGATTCACTTACAGCAGTTACGATGTATGAGCTAGTGTATTATAACTACTTAATATCGGCACCGTTACAGTAATTAATTAAGTGTGATTATAATCAGATGTTTAATTTAATACACAGGGTAAAAACGCAACTATAATCAATATAAAGTAATCTTCACGGTCAGACGTTACCGCACTTCAATAATTGCTTAAAGATTTTAAACATAATATGGTGTTTTTCAATACCTTTTTTTTAAATTTAAGTCCTTATCAATTTCTGTTGACTCTAATGCTTGCTTTGAATATAACTAAATGTGTTTTCGATTACTTATAGCTGAAGAGCAGAAAGACTCGTTTACTTACATGTTTAATTTAGCCTTGTTTCGGTTTTCAGTATATTAAAGTTTTTTACATATTATCCCTTACACCTGGAAAATCAGTTACCAAGGTCTTCTATAAAATGCTATATTGATGCTTTCAGTAAATTATAACCATTTAGCAATTTAAATTTTAAAGGACGTTCTTAAACAGTCTTCAATCTATTCTTAAAGAACTAGTTTTTCTGTTTTATTTTCTTTTATTCTAGAGATCGAACGTTTATGACAATACCAACCAATTATGAACTCATTGGCAGCCACTGCATAACTATTGTAAACAGTCGTCTATCCTCCATGCCATATCAGTTGTAGTTTTTCCATATCTTCTACTATATATTTTCTCCTGGATACAACTGCTGCCTTTCTCCACTAATCCGTTCTATATAATACAGTTGTGCTTTGTGTCTATCAGGTAACTGCCATATTGCTGCTCCATACAACACTCACTTTGTTATTATTTTTTAAATTTGTAAAACAACTGTGGCGGAACTTCTTTTTTCTACGACTAACGTGGTGGATTTATTTCATTTCTACTCTGGCATTGCACTAAGGGTGGGGGATGCGGAGGCTTAAGAGAAGCAGCCGTACCGTTGGGTAAGCTAGCGTTCTTACGTAAGAGTAGTCATATGCGAGGGAATCTTACCGTTCTTTAGAGTATTATCTCAATATCAGTTAAAGTCGGATATGTTAATTACTTTCCCATTGTATTGCGAGGAACTGAAAGTCGTGTTTTGCCATTTGTGGGTATTTCGATTAACTCCAGGCGCACTAAGTGAATTCTTGACTATTCTTCACCGCAATTACCTCCGACTCTATGCGTGTGATGTAAGGCAACTTCGTCATCATCCAGCCGTATTTCCCTAGTAGTCAGTCGCAGCTGGAAGCCTTTCAAAGGGCAATTACTCGTCTTCTGAAGCTTGGCAAACCAATAGGCAGATAACTGACACCCTCTGTCTAGTAGAGGAAATGCAACAGTTATAAAGCGTTCCGTCAGATTTCAATAGACTGAGTTTGAATATTATGAGATATACTTCTAATGTCAAACATAAATATGCATTGATACATATTACATTTGGCGATATTACGTAAAATATAGTTAAATTAAGGAGCCCCCTTCGGGTAGTACACTTGTTGAACATTTAAGTCGGCGATTACTGGTGTAATCAGGATTTTGATTTATACTATATATAGTGACGTCACTTAGGGTGCACATAGTTTTTAATTTAAATGTGCAGAAGTTACATTATGTGTGTGTTTAATCGACTTAAATAATGTTGCTGGTGTGTTTGCTGTATTTTTCTGTAAAGCAATTTGCAGAAAGTGTTTCAAAGGGAGCAAAAACAGAATTTATAGGTATTTCAGAAAGATTGTTGGCATACATTTCGTGGTCCAAATGAATTGATAATTGTTTAAATTCTCAAATACGAATCACGTTGCGCCCTGGTATCTAAAGTAAAATGTTTTATTGTTTTAAGAAATTTATCGATTTAAAGCGCTGGTTGGAGCAATTTATTGCTGCAGGCTTGTGTGGTACTGTGGGTTACTAATTTTTTAACAGAGTCATAGTACTAGTTCGTTAATTGATGTTGTTGTAATTTCGTAATTACCCTGCAGCAGATATAGAAAATGAAGGTATGCATGTGCTTTTTAGTTGACTTGTGATTGCTTTTGTTCCATAAAATTTTATTTAGAACTCATATTAGTCGTCCTTACTTTCCTTCACTTCTGCTTCGTATGTTCCCTTTTACCTATCGTAGCTTCTAGGTATTTGTTTGTGGGCATGTAGTTATCATCTCGCCTGTGTTCATAGTTACAGCGTATTGTTTTTACCTAATAATTCTAGTTAAATATGTTTAACTCCCATCCCGCCTCCTTCTTATACTCCTTTTGAGCGTTTTTAACATATACTCCAGGTCGTCCCCTTATAGCGCTATGATGAACTGGTCTTTCTCGAAGAACGGAGTTATATATGATAAAAATGATAAAATAAATATTGATTTGGATATTTCAAAAGACACAACAAAGGTACTTGAGCTTCTGCTTAATAATATTCCAATATATGAAAAAAACAGTGCAGAACAAAATATAAAATATATTTCAATATTTTAGTTACATACATTTTAAATAACCTACCCTTGTCTTAGTCTTTTGGTTAGTGCAACCTCTGTAGTCTATTTCACTCACAAATTTATTTTTAGATTCTGATTTCTATGTACAGTGTGACCCATTTGTTCTTGAGCCACCCTGTAAAATCTTTATTTATTGTGCGATTTTAACCGGATTTTTTTTAAATAGTAGAGCTTGATAAACTGTATTTTTGGAGCCAAAATCGCCACGTTCCTACAAAATCCAAGGCCTACTAAATCAGTGTTTAGTAGTGACATTTCAAGAATTCGTATTAGCGATTTTTTTAGAAAAAATCTGGACACGTCACTAGATTCGCCACCCCTCAAAACGGTACTGTACTAAATTTTATCGAAATCTTTCAAGTATTAACGATTTTATAGCCAAATTAAAAATACACAATACTAAATTTATTCTAAAAGTTATTCATGAAAAAATATTTAAATTACTACGGTGATATAGGCATTATCATTCTTATGCCTTATTTTTACAAATACAAAAATAAATAGAAATAATAACACAAAACGTAAACAAATAAAATATCTAAGAGTATTCCATTACAAAAACTACAGTACTCTTGTCACTTCTACTAATCCACTGTTTATTTCAATGCACTTGTCAAACCTTTTACGCATGTTTATAGTCACCTTTCGTATTTGTTCCCGAGTAATTTCTGCACAGGCTTGTATTATCCTGGTTCGTAGTTCTTGAAGAGTTTGTGGCCTTGATGTGCAAACTTTTTGTTTCAGTAAACCCCAAAGAAAAAAATCAAGGGGCGTTAGATCTAGTGATCTCGGTGGCCACTGAATCAAAGGACTGTTTCGCCATATCCAACAATTTTCAAAATGTTCATTTAACCATTCTCTTACCAAAATAGCATTATGAATAGGACTTCCATCCAACTGAAACTTTAATTACGAAGATTCTGTAATGGTATATCATCTAATGTGTTCCAAAATACGTTCCCAAGAAAATTTAAAAAGCCATTTGCATTCAAATTACCTTCAAAGAAGAAGGGCCAATTATTCTGTCATTTAGTATTCCACACCAAACGTTAATTTTTTGTGAATACTGTCTCTTAGCATTTATGACGAATTCGGGATTCCCAGCTGACCAGTGACGGCAATTTTGACTTGAAACCAGCCCATTTGTAGTAAATGTGGCTTCATCACTAAATAAAATTTCCATAATAAAGTTAGGATTATTTAGATATTCCCCTTGTAGCCAATAACCAAACTCTAATCGTCTTTCCTCATCTCCCACTTCCAACGTATGCAAAATCTTTCGCTTATAAGCCTTTATTTTGTTTATTTTCAGGCATCTTCTAATACTTTCTCTGGGGATATCAAGGTTTAAACTAGCCGTTCTTATACTATCCCGGGGGTTGTTGTTAAAGTATTCCAAAATATGGTCATTATTTCTCAAAATTCCACGACGTCCATTATGCCTGATTCTAAGCAAGTTTTTTGAAACAGCCCCCGTCTCATTAAAAACTCTATTAATCCGTTGTACAGTACTACGACTTACTCGTCATCTGGGTGTTTATTATTGAATTCTCTCGCAGCTTCTCTTGCCGAACGCACATTATCGCCAACAAGACGTACAATTTCTATTTTGTCTCTTAAAGTTACGTTTTCCATGTTTATTTACACTAGCTGTAATTTGGCTATAAAATAGTTAATACTTAAAATATTTTGATAAAATTTAGTACAGTACCATTTTGACGGGTGGCGAATCCAGTGACACTACTATACACTGATCTAGTAGGCCTTGGATTTTGTAGGAACGTGGTGATTTTGGCTCCAAAAATACAGTTTATCAAGCTGTACCATTTAAAAAAAATCCGGTTAAAATCGCACAATAAACAAAGATTTCACAGGGTGGCTCAAGAACAAATAGGTCACACTGTATATGAGCTTCTTAAGATTTTGACTAATGTTTTGTTGACTTTATTACCTTCCAAAATATTCCATAGTCTTTCTTATGACACACTGTCGTAGTTCTCACATTGATCTCTCATTTCTTTCTTGTATACTGGTGTTCTATACTCAATCTTCCATACCGAGGGTATGTCTTCATCATTTATACTTTGCCAATCAATTTTGTCTTTGTAATGTTGTTGTTCTATATTTTAGTAATTCTTAAGATATACCTTCTGGTCCAGGTGCTTTACCGCTTTTTAACTCTTTAAGACATTTTCTTAGTCGTTCCTATATTATTTCGATAAAAACGCTATTATATATCGGTTGGTGTCTATCTCGCATAATCTGGCATTCTAGTGGTTCTTCATTAAATTAAGTACTCTTGAAAGTGCTCTTTCTATTCCACTTCCTGTATAGTTTGCATCCTGGCCTTTTATTTATCTCATGTGTTACGGGTCAAACGTATTTTATAAGTATCTACGTAATTAATTGTTCTATCATTGATAAATCAAGATATTACCTACAATATAATTTAGACAAAAAGTAAAACTTCATATTTCAATTTATTATTCCCAAAATAGTTTTAAAGTTATTCCCTGCAACATTTCAAACTATGAGGTATTTTGATTGCCTATCCCGAATTCTCAACGGTTTCCTAAAATTTTTGGCAAGCTGTTTATCTTTTTCGGCGATTTATCATTCTAAACTGGAGCCACGTTACGAAGGCTAGCCATGTAAACAAAGATTCTGACAGTTCTCAGTACTGCTTAAACCAGTTTCACACGGTGCGCATTTTACGTAAACGTCCGTTGCATGTTGTGGTAAAAGAAATTACCGCACAACAAAACAACGCTCATTCCTCCTCTAGTGTAACGGCGCGTATAAACGGTGTTCAACTTTCTCTTCGAAACGGCCAACTACAGAACGCCTTTCTATCACGTGATATTCACCGACCACGTGTGTTTGTTTACTTGGCTTGCCTTCGTATCTTGGCTGAAGTTTATATTGCTGCAGAAAAGAATGCTTTGTGAAATACGTTTTGAAGTCAAATGTTCCATTTATTTGGGATTTTTACTAGCATCCTAGGGGAGAAATCAATAATGTGTTGCAGTTTCATTCGATTCGATAAAGTTCCTCGAAGAAATATTTTCGTGATTTTATCAAAATCAGACATGTTCTAGAATTATACTTAGCAACAGCAGGTTACGATTTTGTCAAATGAAGCCAAAAACATCTCAACGGTAAGCCCTAGCTACTTTTTGTATTATTTGTTTCGTTTCTAAGTTTCCTACATTTTCAGCTCTTTTTAGTTACGGGGATTTTTTTTCTCTTGTAAGACAAGGCTCCCGTTTTGCTTGACGGTTTGTATGTTGAGGATTCCGTTTCTGCAAGAGGTTAGAAGTCAGTTCACTTTTGAGGCGTCATCGCCAAGCTAATTTGAAACAGCCATTCAAAATTTTCACCATTGCCTGGCTTTCCTTGAGGCTTACCGACATGGTTTTGCTTCTGGCCAGCTTCTGATACGCCTTGTTGCTACCTGATGACAAACAACTGAAGGTCGGTTTTAATCTAATTTAGTCCCCGCCTGCGCCTCAACACATTTTACTTCGACAGGACCTGCAATTATTGAATTCTTTGCATCTTGTAATGTTTCGCGTTAATGCTAATGTATTTGTCAAATACCAGATTGTCTTCATGTTTAGACAAATACAGTATAATTTAGAACTTACCTATGCAGGGCAATTATTTTGAAGTATTCGAGTCACTGTTTACTTACGATAATTTTGCAATGTCAAAATTAGCCTTGCATTGACAATTTGGATGGGTCTCATGTACCATCAAAGTCATTATTATTTTAATTTTAGATCTTGTAAAGCAATTTAGCGATACTTCGAAATTCAAAGTTTGGATTTTCACTTCATGTTAGTGGCCGATTAACTCGGTTGTAAAATATTGTGCTAATCACTTTTTTTACCCGACGAATTGAAATCGATAATGATTTTAATTAATTAGTATGCGTATTCTGGGTTATCTAACGCCCTACTCTGAACCAAGTATTTGGGATCTGTAGGACCTCAAATAACATGAGAACGTTCTTGCATTTGTGGTGTTTGGGTCAAATTCAATCCAAACCTCAATTTAACCTTTAATAACACTATCGTGGGTATGGGCCTTTACAGACTAATCTGTCGGTAATGCAAATTGCTAATTCTACTGTCAACCTATTTTTTTATTACTTATACAGGGTGTTTCATAATAAATGCGCAGGACTTCAGGATGTGATAGCTCGTCCAAAAATTTGAAAAAAGGTTTCTATTAACTTACCCTCTAAAATGCACAATTTTCGAGATACAGGGTGTTGAAATTGAAAAAAAAAATTCGTTTTTTGCGAATATCTCCGGAACCGTTTATCGTACAGAAAACAGCTTTTGTAAGCATTTTCTACTGATAATAAGCTATGTTTTGTGCGAGAAAAAATGTTTTTAAAGTCATAATTGGTGAAGATTTTGAAGGGGTAGTGAGTGTTTTTCTCCCCAACTTCTACGCCACTGGAAAAAGTACGGTTTTGAGACGGTGAAACGGTGCAGATTATCGACTATTTCTAGAAGATGTACTGCCAGAACTGCTGGAAGATGTGCCGCTTCAAGTAAGACAAAACATGTACTTTATGCATGATGGAGCGCCGGCCCACTTTAGTTTGGTTGCTCGCCAATACTTGGACGACGAATACCAATACCGTTGGATCGGTCGAGAAGGTCCGCACCCTTGGCCCCCGCGATCTCCCAAACTTAATTGTTTAGATTTTTTCTTTTGGGCCATCTCAAAACCCTAGTCTACGCTACTCCGGTTGAAAATGTTGACCAATTAAGAGAACGCATTGTTGCATCTTGCGACATAATTCGGAACACTCCGGGAATTTTCCTGCGTGTTAGACAGTCAATGCGTCGTAGAATTGCTGCGTGCATTGAAGCTAACGGAGGACATTTCCAACATTTAATTTAACTGTGTATGATTTGTTATTTTTTTTTTAATTTTGCAATTATGAAGTTAACGTTTGGTTTTGTTACTTGTTCTAACGTTTAAATCAATTTTGTTTAATTAGTAAAAGAAAATTATTTCAAAAAATTGACCATGTTTTTCAACATAAAAGTTGATTTTTCTCGAAAACGGTCAACTTTAGAGCTTATGACTAAGATTACCTTTTTTGTGTCGAAAACATTGGCGGTTCAAATGGGTGTCTCAAAACCGTACTTTTTCCAGTGGCGTAGAAGTTGGGGAGAGAAACACTCACTACCCCTTCAAAATCTTCACCAATTATGACTTTAGCTTATTATGAGTAGAAAATGCTTACAAACGCTGTTTTCTGTACGATAAACGGTTCCGGATATATTCGCAAAAAACGAAATTTTTTTTTTCAATTTCAACACCCTGTATCTCGAAAATTATGCATTTTAGAGGGTAAGCTAATAGAAACTTTTTTTCAAATTTTTGGACGAGCTATCACATCCTGACGTCCTGCGCATATATTATGAAACACCCTGTATAGCCTAAATATTCATAATTTCTGATTATATATTTGTATGACTTTTAAAACGGCTCTCTCTTACAATTGA
Source organism: Agriotes lineatus (assembly GCA_940337035.1). Taxonomy (NCBI): domain Eukaryota; kingdom Metazoa; phylum Arthropoda; class Insecta; order Coleoptera; family Elateridae; genus Agriotes; species Agriotes lineatus. The sequence continues at coordinate 19,694,497 of OW679195.1, read as the reverse complement.
GCTCTTTCCTGATATATTTAATCTGGTTTTTTCTGCTTTGTGTATGTACTGCCGAGTACTCTTTGTTGTTATAATTATACTGATCCGTTATTTATGCATGGGAATTTATTTGTCTTTGTCGTCGTTTCTCTTTCTTATGCATTTGTTTAGTAGCGCTTTCGCCTTATACATTTTTTTGTTTAGAAAAGTTCCTGGGTTAGTTGATACTTTGCGCCCTTATCTTTTTAACAGTTTAAAATTAGAGTCTCTCGTTTAACCGACGACCAGCCCCAACTGAGGGGTCGGCTGCCTTTGCTACTATTTTAGTTATCTGCCTAATGACGTAACACATGTTCTTACACTTCTTATAAATCCCGTACTTTCCTTTTTTCTTCCAGCCATACACTTTTCGACTTCTCTGCATATCTATTCCCAAGTTGCTTGTTTTTCTTCTGTTATCAAGTATTTAACCGTTCTTTGCTATTCTTTATATTTCTCTTCATCTTTGTCTGGTATTAAGTCATATAAAATATAACTCCTTATTACAATGGGTTCTTGCTGTATGTCGTCATTAAGTCAACAGCTTTTTGTCTTTATTTTTATATAGACACCACGAGGAAGTTAGACGCGCACGTCTATAATCTCGCCCAGTATGTGAGGATATTAAACATCAGACCAAGAAATGAGCCCTTCGCGTTTCAGTCCCGTTTAACATCTTGAGAGGGCAAGATGCGGATGCATTATTTCGTTGCTTTTAACCTCTTGGAAGATGGGATTCAAAGATTGGCAAAGAAATGGGTTCGGGCAGCGAACTAAACAAGTCGCGATGTAATAGCAGCAGATGGTTTTACTTGAAATTGACGTACTCGGTACATTACCAAATCTAATGCATCTTGGAGAGCTACATATGGTTTATTTTAAAGGTGCTATAGCGTCAGAGAAACCCCGTTGCAAGAAATTTCGCAATTGATATTCCGTCGGACTAAACCTCGCATTCGAGTCACCTAAAATTGCTTGTATTTCGTTATTGATTATCTCCTTAGTCTCTCGTGTACCAGGTTATGGAAAATTTGACACCAGGACAGTAGCAAAATTTCCAGTGAAGTGACTCCCGGAGTCCGGTCCGAAACTGTCTTTTACAGCTGCAGGTTCACACCTCGCCTCCATATTGGTATGATGAACGCTGCAAGACTTTTATTTATGTTATTTACTGTAATGTATTAGTAGCGCCTACATGGCTATAGGTCTTACATATGTATGGTAGCTTTAATGTTTAATATGATTACGGATAGGACTCTCCCAACAAAGAAAGCCGGCAGATCCGGTTAATCATACAGGTTGGATTGTGTCTAGTCTAATATGTTCGTCAGCGATAGCGTAAACTCCGTGGAATATTCTTCGCTGCAACTTGTGAGTTCAATATACATCATTGTTATTAGATTAGATTATATTTGGATAGCTAGGGAGTTTAGACAAGGTTACTTCTCTTATACTGCGACCTACAAGATCTATTGTAATACAAACCCTTAATTAAAGTTTACTGCTGAGTCCTATGTCTTCAATGATGCGCAATACTCCTTTTGGAATTAAGCTGTCCTATATCGTTGGCCAAAGGGTATATAAGTTAGGACCTATTTCTTTTACTCCTATCGCGTTTTTCTTGATATCTATTAAGCGTATTATGTTCATGTCCAATTTGCCTATTTCAGTAAAAACTGCTTGGGTTGTACTACATAAACCTTGTGTGTTTCAAGTATCAATTCTCATTGTTCACATCTTTTTCTGGGTTCAGTTATCAAAATGTCCATCTGGCTAGCTCTTATTAGGTTTTTAATCGAGTTTGAGTCTTGAGTCACTAATATGGAAATTTAAGGTAGTATGAACCCTGCATACACAGAGAAGCAATATTTATTGAAGCTAATGCTATCTGAAAATAGAAGTTTTATTCAATCTCGGGAACAGTTGAAGTAAAAGTGATATTGGCGGCATACATTTTGAAAAAATACGAAAAAATTAATATATTTTCCAACAATTGAAGAAGAAAAATAAGGTTTACTCTATTGGTTTTGAGAGTATAATAATTTTTCTGCACATTATGAAAAAGGCCCGGCGAAAACAATATTGACAAGTTGGTGGGTTAACGTATAATGAAGGAAAATAGATTTGGTGGTGAGTTACCAGACTGTTAGATCGATTAAGCCACATAGGATATTTAATACTATTTAGAAGATGCCACAACACTAATGCCAGCTGTCAAATTTTGTGAAATTTTCCCGAACTTCTTACATAGTGGAAACAGTTACCATCTTTGTTCATGCGTGTTCTTATCGATATTATAAATATATTTTGAGAATTTATTCAAAATATATTTATTTCACACAAAAGTTTAAACAAATTATGCTTGTTATCTGTATAAGAGAAATGTTTATTGCATGCCCTTCAACGACAATCCCTATCCCCAGTTCTCCCCTTTCAGTTTTTCGATTATTTTTGCAATATGTACTGTCCATCGATAATGAACACCAAGAAGGAAGAATACAATTTTGAAAACACGTTGTGGTACGTAAGGGGTGAATTTTTTAAAGCATTCCTATTTTGCTAGGCTGCTATGACAAAACATGTGAGGACATTTTTAATTTTTATAATCCTAGGTCCAATTTGTAGTATGTTCTCGTGTTCGGATTTTGAAATCCCGTTTGTAAAGAAGAATTTTGAATCATGTGCCTGTCTTCGGCTGCTTTAGTGGCACACATTCCGTTTTAGAGCGCTAGAAGGAATCGATTGCTGTGAGTGTAAGCGAGGCAGACGAACACGTTTCTTTTATTGATCCGTTTTTAGACGTGAATTGTGTAGCAACGCTCACTTTTAAACCAAAAATTGTTTCCCTACAGAAATAGTCGTGTGTGTAAGAATGAGAGGGAGCAAACGTTTTTCCCCCGTTCTGTCTGGCTTCATCGTGACGTGTGCAAGTTTTGGGCTTCTGATAAAGATTTTTAGGCTAGCCTCCCAAGAAGCAACACGTGTTTTCTCACCCTTTGGGCCTGCATCGAGGTGTTGCTTTTGTTGGTGTAATTAACGGCTAACGGCTGTTACTTTTGTGTGTAAGTACCACATGTTTAAATGTTCCGATATTTCAAGTCCCGTCGATTAGAGATCACTATTATTGGTATTTTAAAGTAAAAGTGACTTTTCCCGTATTTGTGTTTGACCTGCACGTTGTTGTTGACGGTCAGTCTTGGGGTTTTTGTTAAGTGTCGTCTGTCGATGCCGTTGTAAGCCATGAGTTCCTGGTTTTATCGTGTGGGCAACTTCGATTCACGCAGCGTAGCGGATTATTTATGTTTGAGGAATCTCTTTGCCGGCTTGTTTGGCATAACGAAGTTCCGTTTACCGTTTAGAACCCTTGCCATATCGTCACGGACTCTGTATTTACCCCCGATTGGGGATGTTAGTATCGCCCAGACCCCTTCCGTCGGCCGCATCTTTGTGCCATGTTGCAGTTTCTGCAAGCGTCTCGGGCATTTGTTTGGAAAGCGGCCATCTGCAGCTTCGTTGGACGTCGAATGCAGCTACATAAGCTCCTTACCGTACCGCATTTATTGTACTAGTTTTATAGTGCCTACATTACAGTGCAGGTAGTGTGTTACTGAAGTGTCGGGCCTTTTGCGTAAGGTTGCTGCCAATGTAGTATTTACTGTTTGAGCCATTGTAGTTGCCAATACGTCGAATCAATCAATTACCGTCAGATTTGATGTTTTTGCTTAACCTAACGTTGTGGCGAGTAAAGTATGTACGGCATTTGAACCACGTTTATTTGTTGATCGTCAAGAGTTATTTCTAATGAGGCAGTTCTTTGAATATTTAATGTTGTTACCATTTACGAGTCATATCGTTTATTTGTTATGAATAGAGAGCGGAATTATAAGCACAAAAAATTTATAAAAAAGCGCTTAAAAAATGCAAAAAATGTTTTAAAAAAGCGTTAATTTAAGCAAAAAAAGCATTAACTCTTACAAAAAAGCTCTATAAAAAAACGTCATAAATGCAAAGAACAATTTTCTTCATTGTACCTACTTAACTAATAACAATAATTCTGAAAAAAAGTATGTAATGTGACACTAACAAAATCAAATGCAAACATAATTTATAGAAAAACCTTTAAATGTAACACAAAAAATAAAATAGAAAACTTGGTCACTAAAAATTTAGTCTTTCAGAAAACTATCAATTATTAAACATTGTTCTAAATGCTCCATTGTTAAATTTTGTCGCCTTTCACTTAAACTGTTCTTATATGTAGAAAAACTTCTTTCTACGTCAACTCTAGGTATTGTAGCATATTTTAAATTTGCTACAATAGGTGGAACAATATCAAAATCTACTGCAATTTCGCCTGCCAAAATTATGGAAATTTTATATAGCCTTCTTTTTTGGACAAAACCCTTACATTTCGAAAGAACTATTTGACCAATTCGTCCAGGTACTGTACAAACAGCATCTTTGAAATTATTAACAAAAATTTCTCAGATTGCTTACATCGGGCACGTGCATGTAACAATAGTTATCCAAGAACATTCTGAAGGAACTTTTTTGTCATTTTTTCAGTGGTATGTTAGTTAGATTTTGTAAGATCGAAATTAAACTGGGCTTGTTCCCTGTTACCTGAAGTAGGTTCAAACGAAGTCACAATTTTCTGTTGTTTTGGCTAATTTGTATACTTCTTTATTTGCTCTTGATGCAAAGTTACATTTTACATGTGGAATGAATCTAAAATTTTAGTACTTAAATAATTTTAAAGAACTTTATGAACTCTTACCGTTTTAATACAAGCTTTGGAAAATAATTTATTGTTTTCATATTTTAATTTATTATGGCCTCTGACAAAGGATGATAGGCGTATAACTATCCCCAGATCGGCCGTATCGCTCTTGTCTGTATTTATTTTGAATTAAAATCATACAAAACGAGGAATAACCGAGTTTTCTGCGTGTGTTAACTAAAATAATTCAAGGGAATACCGGAGTTTTTTAAGAATTTCCAGAAAACCACTGCACTGACTGCGTTTTAAGCCCGTCGCCGTACCAGAGAAAACTGCATGCAAGCAAAAAATATGCTCGGAAACAAACCAGATTGAAATATTATATAAATGCAAAAAACTGATAACCTAAAAATAAGTAGTTATAAGCACAATAATCCAAAATATGCATAAAAAGGTAAAAAAAGCAATAAAAGCATTAAAAAGTTAGTGTCAAATACTTCAATTTTCCGCAATTCGTCAACATTTTTAGAAATCATTTTCCTGCTTTAAATATTCAGGATAAGCTTAATGCTTAAAAATCCACTTTCTAGTTATGAAGTTTATCGCATTTAGAGTTTAAGACGTTGCGCAATATAACCTAACAATAATCCGTTTCGTTAGATTTATTTACTAAACTATTGTTTATTTACATATTATTGTTAATACAGTTCATTTTCATTTAACTGTGTTTTCCTTTTTGATGCTTACGATACTTGTATGCGATTTTGTATGTGTTTTCTTTTGTAAAATGAGTTAAGAAAGCAGCACAAGAGTATTCCAACAAGGTAAGTTCGACGCTGTTGTTCGTGGCTCGTCGAACAAGCACTGCTAAGGTTGAAGTTAAAAGGTGTACGCATTGGCTTTCACTTTTCTGAGTGGGCTCACCTGTATATTACCCCTATTATAAAAGTGGTGGAACCTTGGCAGCTAACATCTGTTTTTCTGCTAATAGGCCATTGCTTTGTGTAGTCTCGTATTGGACCACCCCAGCTCCACTGGGCGACGCCGACACCCCTTTTGTTACGGGCTGGAACAACGGGCCTATGTAATTCTCTCCCGATATGTGTACTTTACGCGCTAGTATTTAGCTAATTAGAGTCATGTCGTAAAGTCCCGTTATGTGTTAACAAACTGATGCGTTGTCGTAGTGTTTATTTAAGCTGTAACAAACTATTACTAATTAGAGCCTTGACGTAGAGGAGTTTTTAGCCCGTAACAGACAAACACACAAATTCTAAAACAGTTATATATTTAGCCAAGTTTAAGTTGTCCAGTTTTTCTTTGTAATAGAGAGGTGGCTCAAAAATAACCATATAACAACCATTGAATTATTTTTGAAGAGTAAGTCAATTACACAAGCTCGACATGATTTCAAACGAACGTTTAATCGAAATATTGTTGCTTTCTCTAAGTCAAGATAAAAATGGGTACATCAATATATGCAGAGAGGTTCAGTAAAAAATCAGAGAAGAATCCAAACACATGAGAAATCGGGAGAAAATTGCAGTAATTAGGAATATAGTTGTAAATGATCGCTCTGTTTCAATGGGCAGAGGTTTGAGTTAGCCGACGGGAGGAACAGTTACAAGATATCGTTTTCAAATTTTAGTTGTTATTTGAAACTTAAAGTTGTGTTCTTGTATTATATAAAATAAATAAAGTTTTCTTTTTTACATGGGCTTTAATTCGGGATTTAAATTGTTACATTTCTATAACTATTAAAGGAACATAAAGCATTGCACGCTTACGCTTTCCTAATTGACTGACGAGTTTATTGCCGTGATTGCTCGCCACTGAAAAAGTTGCTTATAAGATTGGTGATCTAAAATGTTAGAAAATAATTATTGTAATTATATCCTGCTTGGATGACATATATTGGCAATGCTTCTCCCTCATTTTCTTCAAAATAACAGATAAAAAGGATGAATTACTTCCATTTGTTACGATCCGAAATCGGTTGTTGCAAATTTTTTGCTAAGTTTGCCGCAAATCCAATGATTCCGAATGTTGGCGTACGTTTTAAGCCATCTATTTACTATAGTAAGCTTTGAATAAAAAATCGATGTGGTTTTGGCACTAACAATTACCTAGCAGCGCATTTCGAGGTAGGAGTTATCTTCTTAGTTTCTTTATCAGGAAAATGAGTTTTTTAAACTTTTCCTTAGAGCCACTAAACGTGCCCGTGCCTTGTGAGAACTTCATCAGCCATCAGCCACAATTTTGGTCGTTTCCTCGGGCCGCCGCAGCTGGTGAGTATTAAAATCCAATCGTTTTCGTTGCTAAGCAGAACGACCATAGGCCGCTTTTTCGCTATTAGTTCTGCGTGAGTTAATGCCCAATAATTGTTTCGGGCTCCCTCCGTTTTTCTCCGTTCTCTTCTTCTTTCATCGTCTTCCACTCTCTTCCATTTTCTGTTTCTACGCAACAGTTCTTGCTGTTCACTGACGTACAGCTTCCTCTTGGTCCCCCTGCACGTTCTGGTATTTACCACTCGCGATAACTGCAAGCGTCAGAATTTTCTACACGATTGTCTAGGTATGGTTCCCTCTGATTTTGGCAGCGTAGCGACGTGTTGAACATTCCTTTTTTACGTTCAAATAGATTGTATTGTTGACAGGCCACGAAGCTTACTGTTTGTAACCATCCTGTTGTGCATAGCGCAAACATTTCGATTTTATGTAATATTATCCATTGTATTAGAATTAATAGAGGAATGGTCTGATAGCCTCTATTTGCCTATGTTATTCGGCGATCATAGCGAAGGTCGACGTGTGAGTTGGATGCATAAGATTACAATTAATTTTTATATGAAACCGTTGCCTGCGGAAAAGCCTTATTAATAACATTATACGTAGAGTGAGTTAAGCCGTAGTTTTATTGGAGCGTTAATTGCAATTATTCATTTAGGACGGGCTGAGCTAGATCAAATTTTTATTAAAAGGGTGTGCGTACTTAACTTTGTATGTTAGCTAACGTATAGTAGTATATTACATAACAATTCGCGAAAATGGTATATATCGTGCGAGCATAGTTGAGAAACGAGGCGACGCGTAGCAAAGTCGACTGACAAACACGAGCGTACGATACACTTTCGAATGAGTTACATAAGCTATTTTTTCCACGACCACAAAAAACACGTTTTTGCAATTTAATGGATGACAGCTTTATTGTGACAACTGACAATGTTAGTAGATTTTCATTTTAGCCCATACTCAATAGCAGTTACCCTTAACACCATGGGCTGTAATAAATAATCTATACGTGACTTATAAGTACTTAACTCACTCCCGTGGTTTATAAATAATTTAGCTCACTCTCAATTAATTTGTTACTTTGAGTTTTCACAACTGTTAATACAAAAGGTATGTTTTTTTGGTATTTATTGAGTTGTTGGATAAAATTTTGTATAGCACGAGTGTGTTATTACAAATAATGCACTCAAAAAAATACCCCTCTCGGCTTAATGGTCTCACGAGCTCAACTTTTTTCTCGTGGATTATGTGTAATATAAAACATACTTGCGCCATAAATAACTATTTTCTTCTCCGAAAAATTTTATTCATTAGTAAATGCATCGTTCGACTTAATTAGTATTGTAAACTAGAGTATCTGTAATCGGTACGGCGCTGATGTTGTTTGTGTCGCCCATATGTTAGTCCTCTATGCTCCCCGGATGGCGCTGGGTTATATGGAAGAGCAGACTTTGTCTGAATAGCGCCCTGTGATTTCTTATATTGTACTATATTAAGAAACAAAGACCTTTATTATTATTATTAATAATAATAAACGAATTATTGTTTGTTGCTAGTCGATGTTGTTTCGTTTTTTCCAGTGTTCGTTATTTCTTTCAGTTTATTGTGTCGAACCTCACTGACTCCGTATGGTTCAACGGAGCATCAATTGGTAAGTTATTAGATCCTAATTTCTTGGCTCATCAGTATTTGTACTAATTGTTGAATTAATTATGTACATTTTAATGCTCACCACCTTTCACCGTTATTTGTTTGGTTTAAGCTAGCTGTTTGTGTTGTATTTATTTAGCACTATTTTATTTTGTGTTTGTAAATATTTTCCTCTTCCATTTATTAGTATTTTCATAATTATAAGCCTATTAATAAATCAACAACTTACATATATTACGGTTTAAACATTTCTATTGAACAACCGAAAGTAATTTTAAGGAGCCGTGGGTATCTTAATACGACCTGCAATAGATGTTGTTGCTTGAATAGCTTTTCAATGGACGTTGTATGTAGTTAGATGGTGCATCTGTGTTGAACATCTTTTCACTGTTGATATTATCGCATTTATTATAGAGAACGTTATTGTTTGAGTTTGGGCCGTTGCTCATAAACTTATTGTTGCGGGCATCCTGCGAGATGGCCGCTAACTTTTGATCTGATAATCAGTTATTATCTGTGGAAACTTTTATGTAAATTGCGCATGTCCTACTCCGTTAAGGAGGGGTTGCGAACGAGGCTTCCTTAAGGGAGGCAGCTAACGACCGAGCCAGTCACGTTTTGCTACAACATCTGTAAATACATGTAAAATAAATATCGCTATCTATTAAACGTATTAAAAGTCTCCTTGTTTTATTATATTTGCCAAATTATCAGTAATCGAGGAGCGCACAAATGTGCTTTGTGAAGTTGAATTCTGCGGAGGTGACAATCGCAGTTGCAAATTACACTGACATGAATTGGAGCTCATTGGTCTATTTTCTCCTCCCCAATCCGTATCCGTTTGCAGAGATGTGGTGACTGCCACTGCAATCGTTGTCTTTCATTCTCCTTGATTAACCGCCATATAAATGGCCTCATGCACAGGGCTGCCAGTCATCTTCCGGATCTGGTCTGTACATTCGTTAAATATATTAAAGTGTAAAGCATCGGCGGTGAACCTAAAGAGTATCATTGATCGAGATATTTTACTAGACGCTACGTGGGAGCTCAACATGGGCCGCAAAACCCCCTGTAAGGAATATCCTAAACAGGTGATCCGCTTCTATGATTTGTAAATTGTTAAATTCCTTCGTTATTTCTTGACTGGAAAGAAACGGGAAACGATTCTATTGCTAGATCTCGTTCTTCATCTGCTTTTTAGTGTCTCCATAATACTTTTGCAATGATGCCATCTTTAATATTTTCAATATGAATTCTCTAGTTGTCTCTTTTATTTTCCGCTAAACTGCGCTAAAAATTGGCCCGATAAAATTTAAATTATTAACGAAAATGATTGACTTCCAGAATAAATCAAATAAAACAACTTTTATTATCGAGTTCTTCTTCTTCATCTCCAAGTGTTGTTCTCACCAGACGTCAGATGTTACCAGCGTTGTGTAGACTCCAATGTTTACAGCTAAAAATTGTGTCATAAATTAGAAAATATGGTTTAATGATGTTAAGAGTCAACTGCACATAACCGTAATAAATCGGTTAAAAATCTACCGCGATTACGCTCATGAAAACAAAGTCGACATACAGGGGAAATTACTCCAGTCACAAAGCCTGATATTAAACAATTTGTTTGGTTTTGTCTATAAATAATTCATCGCGAACGTGTAAAACCATTTAAAACTTTTGCCATTGGCGTCACCGCTCGAATCGGTGCAGTGATAAAATGCCAGTCCGAAAACTGCGGGTTTCACGGTAGCTAGTGTTTGTATTGAAATGATTTATTGAAGAAATGTGAGAAACGGCATGCGTGCCCGATGGTCAAGGCCTTATGTAAAGTTCTTGACCTTCTCGGACACTAAATATTAACGAGTCTCAATCAAGCGATCCTATCGCAAATGTCGGACTTAAAATTTTCGCCCGCACGAATGCCGAATCACGGCTATTTTTCCAATTCGCGAAAGTGGCAACTGCTGAGAAAGTGAAGACGAAAAACGCAATAAAACTAATAGTTGGGACCACGATAAACAAGTTTGTCAACTCGAGACCGTTCGCGTGCAGGTCAGACGCTCCTAATGTCGGCAATAATACGAGCAGTGACACCAAGAGAAATTGAAGTCTTGGAGAAATATTCTACGACTGTTGGAAACTCGGTACGTGGTGATGAAGTATAAGCATGCACTTTTGGAAGTTTTGGTCGTAAAGAAGGGTGGCCCCCTCTGGAATTGTCTGTGTCAGCTTGGTTGCTTGAAACGAAAGCCCTTGTTAGGGAGGTAGATCTTCAAAAATGGCATTAGTGGAAAATTAATCGCGTGTTCCCACTAGCACGCACTATAGGAAAATCATAAGCTTGGCTTGAAGGAAGGATTTAATGGTGTTTATCTTCAAACAGGCTTCGTACACAGAAAGTAGCTTACAAACAAACTTCCATCGGTGTAGCCTTCCCTGAAGTTATCATTGTGGTTCTCCATCTGAATTAAACTTTAAAGCCAAACTAATTACTGCAAGTCTCTTGCTTGAAATGGATTACTCCAATGTACTTAATGATATAAGCATAAGAATGCAGCTAGGGTTCAGCATACTGGGGGGAAATTAGCTTTCGTTTACAAGCGAATATCGATTTAATTTAAATTTAAATCTATCCTTATTAAGGAAACATTGCAATAAAGCCTTCACGTCGAAAGCCTTCAAAATAGACTATTGTGTACCTTCTATTCATTTCTTGGTTATGATGCAAACATTCTAGATTAATTTTCTGCGAAGCGAATATTATCGAAACGACCTTATAATGTTTGGCATTATGTCAGACAACGAAAGAGCATTGCACAAAAATTAAATTAAAGTCTTATCATTAGGAGCTGGCTTTTCTCCTGGATTAAAAAATGTTTGAATAATGGCGACCAAAATTCATAAAACGGATAGTACAATCAATGGGCCATTAAAACGTACCTAACGCTTTTCGCTCGTAACAAAATGTCCTTTGTGACAATAATACGTAATAGCTTTGATGACAATAATCAACAATTTCGAAATCTTCGAAAAGATAATGCAATCTGTGCATTTTGAGCATTATGAATGTTTCAGGTTTGTTATAAAAGAATTCTGTTACTTTCTTACCATTAACCAATCAATTAATTCAGATTTCTGCTGAAAATTGGAATCCCAAGTATCTTATAATCGATTACCAGACTGGTAAATAGCTGGTAGTTAGACAGTCATTAACCCATCAACCGGTTAAGTAATAAAAGTATCAGCATTCACAGTATTAGCCAAGCTACATAACAAGGATAATCAGTTGCTGTTAACCGGCTATGGTTAAAGAGTCATGTTTTTTCAAAGCAACAAACGTTCGTAGTTTAAACGGTCTTTTGAAAACCTGTGAGCGGTGTTGATCATTAAGCTAGTATATTGTTAAGTGTCATGGATAACCATTATAATCAGTCACTGATAACTGGTCATCGATAAAGAGGCATGCTGTACCCTCTTTAAGTATACAAACCTTTACATAATTCACATTCACCGGCTAGCTTACTTCTCCGCAGCAAAACGATTAAAAATAGATGTGGTATTAAAGTTTGACAAAAAGAAAACAAATTTGGGCAATAGCAATTTAAAAATTGCGAAAAACAAATAACACAGATTGTTTACAAAATCACAACTAGGTAGTACAAACATTGAAATATATTGATATGATACGTGTGATGCTTGTATCTCTATCTGCTATATAATATTTAGCATGTAATTAATTTTTCTTAAAGCTTGTCCTTTTTATTTGCAAATACTGCTTCAGCTAACTATAATTACTTTTATCTACGACCACTACTAAAAGTAGTCATTTTAGCGCTAGCTTGTTTCACTAAAAGTGACGTTTTATAGTTTACCGTGTTTAAAGAAATCAGCTGTTTACTTTTAGCACATGGGCTAAAAGTGAAGTGAGGTTACAAAACTACAATTTCGAACTGCAAGTGAAGTTGTAAAGCTATTCTAGTTGCTTCTTGCGTTACAGGTAAAGCGTTTTTGAAATAATTAAAGCGTTATGTAATGAATACAGTCATATGTGGAGTATCAATAATTACATTTCGTAACTCACCTTGACAGCACGGGCGTGGCCAAACAATCGCCCTCGCGGCGTAGCCTACTGTTCATTATGACATAAATTAAAAGTGTCGCAGATGCAAACCTTTCTTAAATCGATATTTATGGATTAATAACGGTAAAATTAAGGTCGTAGATAAAATATTGTATGCAACGCGTGCTAAAAGTCGTTTATGCGCGAGACTTTTAGCACTTGTTGCATAAATAGCTATTTATAATCGAGAGCTCTTATTTTCAGGGTGGGTTCATCAAAATCTAGTTCTCTTAATTGACGTAATAAAATTATATTTTCAAAATTTGTTTTACTTGCAATGACATTAAACGTCAAATCCAACTTTCAACTTTACCAAACCAGGTATTGACAATTGCATTTTCACAATTACACACATTTTAATCAATTCAAATCAATTTAATTATCACTTCGTATTATCTGGTTTCACTAAATAATCTTTATTTAATATGTTTCAATATTAATTGCTAAAACAAGCCTTGTCACTTATTAAGCCTATTCTGCTCCAAATCCAAACACCAGTGCCTCCTGCCTCGACTGATCCCAATATCATCCTGCTGACACCTACTGCTCAATCCTGTCAACTAATTCACGATCCTCCTGACTCTGGTTGAAATCCCTCTATCCAATGTGAACTCCTAATCCAACCACTCCTGGTAAGTTTTCAAGTTATAACAGCAACAGCTCTTATCTGATTTATTCCTTAGGTAATCTTCGGTACACCGCAGTCCTCTCTGAACTGTTCCAATTCTGGTAGTATTCTCCCAAGGCTCGTACTAGTTGAATAAGTTTACCTCGACACAACCATCCAAAATCAACAGCTAAGATGATCTCTGTCCTCCAAAACTGGTCCCTCCTATTGACTGCTTTTATCCAAATACTGCTTCCCTGCTGTCCGACTACCGTATCCTTCCTAAGTTCCAATACTGGTCAAACTCAAGCCCCTCAATTGTTACAATCAACTCCTGGTACGTTTTAATAGTTTAGTTATCCAAATCTAATCTTGTTTATTTCATAGATGACACTCTGCCCTCCAACCAAATGACAGATCTCTTGTTCCAATATAACCACCAATGTCAATTATAATAATGATGTATTTAAATGTTACATTCACCAATAAATCCAATTCAATAGTACTTCAATATCTTCCTTATAATTCACAGTTTAAATAATCTCTCCAGTTGATTACCCAGTATTTTCAATATTAATATTTCATTTCATTATAACTATCTCGTAGATTTTAGTATAGCCTTACCATTTGTATTTTTACCAAATAATTATACAAATTAGGCAGCAATTTCTAGTTTTTTTTATTATAAATCACACCTCGCAAAATTACAGATACATTTTTCATTGAGTTTCTTTATGTAACTACTGTTTTAAACAAATTTTGATTTCCATTAGCTACAATTATTATAACACTCTATCTAAAATTAAATATAGGTAACAATATTACAGGATTATTATTAAGCAAATACAATCATCAATCGTAACCTTGGCTTGTTCTTTTATACCTTGACTGCAATTAACACCCTTACATATTCAATTAATGCCTTACGAACTTCTTACCTCTCTTATGTTTCAATTGATTTATCAACCTTAACATCTTTTCAAGATTTAATTAAACTAATTCTCCAAATTTATTCATTTTTTAAAATATTTTATTAATCTTTCCTCATGCATCATAACAATATAGAAAAATAATAATATTCAAGTTAAAATCAAATTATACTAATTAAAATTGAAATTATAAAAACTTTTATGCGGTAAATAAAGTAATTATGTGGTGTAATGTAAAACGACTGAATACATTTGGACCGAACAGGTTTTATATAATAATTTTAGAACGCTCTCCAGTTGCTGTAGAAGCAAACAAGCTTAAGGAAATAAAAAATAGTAATAGACCAAGAACTTGCGTACTTATAACGGGTGTTTTTTTAGAGTGGGAGAACTTTAAATTGAAATAAAACACAGAAAAATGTTTTTAATATCCATAAAATTGGCTTTATTTGAACGATAATTTTATGGCATTTATGTTTGAATATGATTTCGGGCATGTGACCGCCGCGGCTGGCACGTACATGACGTAATCTGGAGGTCCAATTTTCACACACTCTTCGCAGTAAATCAGGCTGTATTTCGGCAATAACGCGTCGAATGTTGGCTTCCAAGTGCTCAATTGTTTCCGGTTTATCGACTTAAACATGCGACTTTACATATGCTCAAAGAAAATTATCTAACGGCGTCAAATCGCACGAAATAGGTGGCCAGTTATCAGATCCATTTCGTGGATCCATTTTGTGGATCTGTTAATTGGCCACCTCTTTCGTGCAATTTGATGCCGTTAGATTATTTTCTTTGAGGATATGTAAAGTCGCATGTCTACGTCGATAAACCGGAAACAATTGAGCGCTGGAAGCCAACATTCGACGCGTTATTGCCGAAATAGAGCCTGATTTACTGCGAAGAGTGTGTGAAAATTGGACCTCCAGATTACGTCATGTACACGCCAGCCGCGGCGGTCACATGCCCGAAATAATATTCAAACATAAATGCCATAAAATTATCTTTCAAATAAAGCCAATTTCATGGATATTAAAAACATTTTTCTGTGTTTTATTTCAATTTAAAGTTCTCCCACTCTAAAAAACACTCTTTACATATATTGAAAATCCCTTACAAGTTTCCAATGATATATCGTCAAATAATAGAAGAATCTGCATTTAGTTTTAATTATTCCTGCTTACTATGCAAATAAAGATTTCAAACGGTTGATAGTTATACTCGACTGACATTGACAACATGGAAGCAAAGTTTAGGTTAAGATAATTATAATTTTGAAATATTCTATTCATTTCACTCCAATGATCGATTTAAATAAAACAAAGTGATTAGAAGTAAATTCACAATACGATAAGTCAAATATTTAAACAAAATGCCATACAATTAGTTTGTCAATTTTGAGAAATCTGGGGCCAGCAAACTGATGGTTTCAATCTACGAGGCCACTTCTATGCGGACGGGACTCTCGCTTGTGAGTACTTACAGCGTAGATAAGGACCATACCACACCAAGTAATAAGGACTATACCACACCAAGTAACCAGTACTTTTGGTAGCGGATCGTGCCTTCTATGTCGATTTTAGTCCAGGCATAATTTATTCACCTGCAGGTATTACTTAAATGGAAGTGGTAAACCGCCACAAAGAAGTTTCAGAGATTATCCCGATACTAGTAACCCGAAATTCTTCTGGTAGAGAGGAACTTGCAGAAACGTAACAGAAGAAGAGGCGGTATCCCGAAAAAGAAGCTAAATAAAAATCCACATGGTAAGAATTGTAATAATTAAAGCAAAACTGCTAGGTACCAGCTAAATCGGTTGCCTTTGGAGCAATACATTTTACACCATATGTAAGTGCCAAATTATCTATAAAATACTATGTGCGTTTAAATATATTTATCTTCATCTGTGTTGTTGTAGACTCTTAACCAAATTAATTTTAGTATCGTTAAGAGCTTCATTGCCGCACTGAGTGCGGTAATAGATATTACCGCACTCAGTGCGGTAATGGATAGATATTACCGCACTCAGTGCGGTAATGAATATTACCGCACTCTTTTTATATAAAAAAATACTTTGAACCAGAGTTTATTGATGAAGATAAAATATTGAACAATACACGTTTGCTTATGGCACTTAACGAAACTCGTATGATTGCCGCAAAACTCGGCTCACCGCCTCGTTTTGGCAATCAAACTCGTTTGTTTAAGATGCTCATAATCAAACTTATATCGTTAATTTATTTATCTACGACAGTGTGTAAAATTGCCTTTTAGTTGGCAGTTTTAAGTTTGTAAAACGACTGTTTAATAACATGTTTTCATTAGTTTACGTCGTTAGTAGTAACGTATTTAAAAGATTTCATTAGGCACGTTGTGAGTAGCAACGTGTTTTAAAATTTTTAAAACACCCAAAATTACGACTGGTTGCTGGTAATCCTAATTTACATTTAATTTTTTTTTCATATTTACCGTGTTTTCTAGATTCTATCGTAGATAAAATATTGTACGATACACATGCGTAAAGCATCTTTAGTCACTCGCGGGGCTTAAAACGTTCGCTCACTCGCGTTTTAACTCTACCCCACTCGTGCCTAAATATTAGCATTACGCACTTGTATCGTAAATTACTATTATTTGAAAGTTAGGGAACTAAACAGGACAGATGTCCCAAAAAAAGTTCCACAAAGTGACATAAAATATGGAAAAAATTACAAAAAAATTAATACATTTGATTTAGGTAATACAATAAACAAATACTAGTGTGCTATACTAAACTAAATAAACTAAATACGTTAATTTATACCAACAAAATGTTATAAATTTATCGACAAAAAGCAAAGTGTAATTTCATTGACACGGGGACTGGCCTATGTCAGCAACTGTAAATAAATTTTTTTTCGAAATTGATGTTTTGTTAATGAAAATAAATCTATACTAGGAAAGTGCTTGTTATAAGAGTTCATTAGTCGAGGCATAGTGGAATTTTGCATGGATAAAGTTTTGACAGAATCGACTTTAAAAACCAAGTGCATGCGGGTGTTAACAGGCGGCACATTTAAATTTATCAATTGTAGTATATATGAGCTATCAATGGAATTATGAAGCAATTTATAAAGAAAAAGTGCATCAGTCAAAATTCGGCGTTTTTCGAGAGTAATAAGATTCAAACCAGAGTTTAAATTGTCTTCTGAAATATTTAATTTAAATTTTGAATTTACATATTTCATAAATCGGCGTTGAATTGATTCGATACGGTTTTTATAGACAGCGTATTGTGGATTCCAGATGACACTACAATAATTCAGATTACTATTTACGTACGCGAAATACAGAACCTTGACAGATGCTACATTTTTAAAATCATAAGAAGTTCTCATAAGAAATCCTAACATTTTATAAGCTTTCTCACAAATGTTGTTAATATGATTCTCATAGATTAACTTGCTATCAAAAGTGACCCCTAAGTCTTTTATTTTGTCGACTGTTTTAATAATATTTTTACCAAAAACGTATTGTTTTGATATTCTTGAGGCCTTACGAGTAAAAGTGATGTGAAAACACTTATCAAAATTGAGGTACAATTTATTATCGTTGCAGTATTTATACAGGCGGTTCAAATCAAGTTGGATAGCGTGGCAGTCGGCGATGCAACGGATGTCAGAATATAATTTCAAGTCGTCCGCATACATAAGGAACTCGCTATTTTTAAAACAATCTTTGATATCATTAATATAAATAATAAAAAATAAGGGGCCTAAATGACTACCCTGCGCAATTCCCGACGTCAGCAAGATCCTTGACGACTGGAATTCTTTAATTTTTACAATTTGATATCTATTTGTAATGTATGAAATGATCCATTTTAACAGATCACCTATAATTCCAATTTTTTCTAATTTTGCAATGAGAATTGAGTGATCTACTTTGTCAAAGGCCTTGCTGAAATCAGTGTAAATTGCGTCGACCTGAATCCTGCCATCTAGTGTGTTAAGTGATTTTGACGTCATTAAGCTATCCTTGTTATCAATTCTACGATTGGGTATTATTAGTGCATTTAAGCTGAAATTATTCTATTTAAAATTTTCGGGTACGGCCCTGGATTATAATTTTAAAATGCTGCAGCCAATTCATTCAGTTCAAGCTCAGATATGCCCGCGGTCCTTGGAATTCTCATTAATAAGCATTTCCTCGGAGCCGTATGTAATCTATTGCAATCACTTCCGTATAAATCATATTTCTTCGAATTGGAAACATAAGGCATCCTTTGTTTACGCCCCAGCTTAAATCGCTTTGAGTTTCAACCTTCAACTTATTTAAATACTGCCCGACGTAGTTAAAGCTTCTAGGAATATAACAGCTTAATGTCCCTCTTATAAATTATCGCTTAAAATTCGGCAGAATTGACCTTGTAACTTAATACTTTTGGGATTCGCTGGTTAGCCAGGAATTCTTTCTAGAACGTTACTTGATGACCAAGCTTTGTGTGAAGGAAATAAAAATTGATAACTCCTTAGGGAATGATGCATTTAAAATTAGTGGTTTTGAGTCCGAAATTTTCTTCCATTGTATCCGTCGCGCGTAGCCCGATTTGAGATTAGGGGAATCAGTAGCAAGCTTCCGACCAAGAACGTTGAAAAAAAACGCGAGCCCCGGGCCTCGGCCGGGGCTGCGCTATGTTTGTGAGTGCCCTGTAGCAAGTTTCGTTGCCTTTTATTAAATCAGTTGTTGAGTTCTTTCGTGTTAAGTGAAATTCAGTGAGTTCAGCTTAGACCCCGATAATAGTTGGTTGACTGCAACTCAAAGTTTTCGGTAGCGCGGGCTTAGGGCGATGTTTCGTTAATCGGCTTCAAATTATTGGCGAGGCGCCTTCTATCGGCTTTTGCCCTCCAGCAAGGAGTAGAAAAGCAAGTTGCACCCTTTTGCACATTCAACAAAGGTGTCCTCATAAGCCTACAATACTTTTCATATCAGTGGAAAAAGTTTCGGCAACTCTGTTGCGAATTCTGTGAAACCGTGTTAATTCAAAGCTACCCGTCGCCCGCCGCTGGCTGCCATCCTTCTTCGTGGGGTAAACCGACCCTCTGGCCCTCCGTACCGATTTGGCCCCTGTACAACCCTTTCGTTCCCATTTGGGGGGAGCCCGCTACACCTCTGCAACGTCACGCCGGCCTTCGCCGAAGTGGAGTTCGTAACTATCGCCAACCCCAAATAACATGCTGACAGCTCTCAGGTAGGATCTGACGTGCCGAGTTGAGTGGCGTCTATAATTTTATTGTGTGTTTTCCGAGTGTTCATAAACATTGCGCCCGTTCACTCAAGCCTATAATTTGATGTATGTGTTATCAATTAGGGGCTTCACCCCGGTTATGTACTTCGTGTTGCCCAGCGTGTAACTATATATATTCCTTTTCTTAGACAATAGGGTAATTGTTTTTTTTTGGGGGGCCCCGATATTTCATGTGAATATTTGTGCCATTCAATTCCTTTCGATAATAAACTTTATTAAAGTTCAACTTATTCTTTTAGTGAATGCTAAACCTTCCTGGTATGGGTCTTCAACCCATTTAGCATGGCAAAGGCCACATGTAATTAATTTGTAAAGACGACAGCATGTCCTTGTTGATAAGTGAACCCTAAGAACTGGGGTTAGTGTCAGTCATTGCGTTTTTATGTTAAACTAGGCGGGTGGCCAATCAAGGTAAGTCATTTGCTTCGTGGCCACCTGTGTGTTGAAATCTGAAGACTCGGAGGAAGCCCGGTGGACAGCGCCGAGGTGAATAGCGGCGAACCTGGAGGACTTCTACATAGGCTACGTGTATTGTTCTTGGTTCTAGACACGTTAGCCACCCCTAACCAGAACCAAGTGGCGCTCAGGCATTTCTTTTTCTTTTAAGCAAGCTTTAGTACCCCGCCGGTTTTTCTTTGTACTCTCGAACCACGCCTTCCCGACTGAGCCAAGTGCGAGGAATCGGAGCAACGAAATCTGCTCCAACACATTAAGATCTGTGTTCTTTTCAGTAAAGCCGGCGAACCCTGTAGTTTGTACCCTGATTTTTGACAGTGTTCTTGATCAATGTCGATCTGAGCATTTAATACCGTAACAAGTGCATCAGCCAATCTATGCGAATATGAAACTAGATTAGTTTCTACCGATCGCCCAGCAAAAAATCCATGCTGTTCAGGAATAATACTATTTTTAACTTGGTTGAAAATTAATTTGTGTATTATAGATTCAAAAATTTTTGCTATACAAGACAATTGAAATCGGTCGATAGTTCTCAACTTGATTTTTACTACCCGATTTAAAGATAGGTAATATAAACGCGTTTTTCCACTTAGCTGGAAATATACCTTCTTTTAAGGATCTATTATACAATATGGACAGCGGTTCTGCTAACATAAGTGAACATCTCTTTAGCAGAACCGGTGGTAGATTATCCGGGCCCGACCCTTTGTTTTCATCAAGAGAATTTAAACATTCTAAAACCTCTTCCTGCGTAATTGTGCAAATATTGGTAGCAAATGTATCAAAGCTAGATTTGGTATAAGAAGGTTGCAAAGTGCTAGGAACGAAGACCGAGCCAAATTGCTTGGAAAATAATTCACTAATATCTCGGCCGTTCCTTGCTGTTTCGTTTCCTCGTGTCATTAAGGCTGGAATACCAGAATTGTTACGTTTACTTCTTGTGTAATGCCAAAAAGATTTTGGATTATCGGACAGGTTAGATTCAACGTTTTTGACATATTTTGAGTAGTCACGAGCAATAGCACGTTTAGAGTTCGAGCGCAAAATGCAAAAGTAATGATAATCCGCGGTGTTTTGATACATTTTCCACCTTTTATGAAATGTATTTTTTTCAACAATAATTTTTTTAGTTGAACATGAGTACCATGACGGATAACGATTACCAGATTTTTTGAAAGGTACATGCTTCTCAATTAAACTATTAATATTATCGTAGAAGTAATCAAGCGACTTCTCTACACTACTAGCTGTAGTTAAGGGTGACCAATTTATATGGGCGAGTGCATTATTTATTTCCGAGTATTTAGCTTTACGAAATATGTAGTTTCGTTGTATATTTTCTTTTAAAATGCTATCAATACTGGTTTTTAATAAGAATTCAATTGCTGGATGCTGATTATCCAGTTTAAGTAGAGGAATATCTATTAGTTATAGATGATTTCTAACCAATTGATTATTATATCACCTTTTCGTTCCATGATGAATGCATAATTCTTGAATATTTCCAGAGCCTCAAACTAGAGTAATCTTTCGCTTTAATCGTAAAGAAAAACAAGCTAGCATCCAAATCTCTAAGAAGTGCTTTTTTATTCTTTTTCTTCTTCTTCCAACTTCTAAAATAGGCTAACAGCCTGTTCTTTGCCATATTATTAGTCGGCGTCGCTCCGTCTCGTGCGATTCGCACCACCCTACTCTCGTCCATTCTATCTATATATGAATTCCATTCGCTTCTTTATAATTTAAAAAAATTTGTAGTTCCCCTCAAATGACCAAAAACCCTACTTTACCGACCATTCGCTAAAATCGGAACTTAGCCCTTGGAAGTTTGATGTTAAATAAGTTGCATATCTATAAGTTTGAGGATGAAGGAATTGCCTATAAATCAGTGGCTAATATAAATTCCTTTTAGTTCCTTCTTAGCTCCAAGTTAGTTAATAAGCTGAAAAACTAAACCAATTTTCTTGGTAATTGGTATGGAATGCTATAACATTTGCCCTATAGCTACAATATTTGTCCTATAGCAACAAATGTGTGTAACTGGCCCTTTGTAAACTTGTGAGAAATTGCAGTTAACAAACAAAAATTGTGGCATTTGTGATTAAGCTAATATACTGTAAAATGTCATGGATAATCAGTTATTGTTAACCGGACATGGTTAAACAGTTACATTATTCCTACAGCTACAAACGTGTGTAGTCTAACTGGGTTTTTGAAAACTTATGAAAATTTGCCTTGGGCAAAAAAAGGCGATTTTGATTATTAAACTAACAAATCAGAAAATGTCATAGATAATCAGCCACTGTTAACAAGTCATAGTGGAAGATTAATACTTGTCTTATACCAGTAAACGTGTGTAGTCTAACTGGTCTTTTGAAAGCTTGTCAGAATTTGCCTTAAATGTTAAAGCAACAAAAATGACTGTATTTATGATTAAGCTATGCTCTGCAGAAATATATCTCGTAAATTTTCCGAACCAAAATTCCTCGTGCTACGCACTCGGGATTAGTTGGGCGGCAAATTTACTTGACAACTTTCTTAGCAAAACATTCTGACAGAAAACGTTAAATTTTAATTTACTATTTCATTGCACCTCGGATATTACTGTTGATTATTTCCTTCATATCCATAATAATTCGTAATCACAGTGTTTTCTGTCAGTTTAATAATGACAAAAATTCAAACGTCAAAATTTAATCGGCTAGTTTAATGCACTTATGATATTACTGTTGATAAAATCAGTTACTTTTACAGCAGTTAACGGATATCGTTTGAAGAGTTTACTAACATTACACTTTTTATACCACCAGTTAAACTATGCCTCATTCAAACAGTACACGAAATAAGGATTTATTTTGCTTTCCTACAATAGAAAATAATAGTTGCCATAAATCTCATATACAGGGTGTCCTAAAATAATACCGACTATCTCCTGGAAGTTATAGAGAACAATTTTTATTAACATGCTCATGTCCAAAAATAAGTTGTCTTGGCAGTAAAGTAAATCACTCGATTTTACAGCAGTTGCTTAAAATGTTAGCATTTACTTCAATACAGAGATTACATTGTCGGACCATGGATTCACGAACCCTGTGAAGTATTCTTGGAGTAGCTGGCATATGTGCGCCAGCGGGCATGCCCATTTCCACAAAACTTTCATCTCTCTGAGCAGAGGAGTATCTTATACCAGAGACGATCACTCAAGCAAAGCCATAAAACCATTCTTCCAATCCACCTCTCCACCTGTTAATTACTCTCAAACCTACGTGCAAGTGAGGATGAACCACAATAGCCCCTCTCGCAGAACTTTGATCGTGTCTAGTGCCTACAGTTAAACGTCATTCCTGGCAGTACTCAGTGTATTAACTGGGATGGTACTGTACCAAAGCCAGACTTCAAAAAACATGAGGCTTTAAAGGGCACCAAAGCTGCACTTTTACTTTCTCGTGGCGCAGCTGTTACAACAAAAATAAACGAATCGACACGGTGAACGTGGGGCCGCCGTTAGGGTGTCGGGCCATGTAAAACCTGACGCACTAGTATCCGAAGCGTGTCAGAGCAGTTGCTAGATGTGTAGGGCTTCAAGTTGGTACTGATATACCAGTATCCGAAACTAGCGAGAGCCGTCGCTTGAGGTGTCGGGCCAGTGCCAAAGCAATAGCCTACTATCCGAGACGAGCCACCGAATCAGGCCACATGGTCGGTTATTCATAAAACTGCATGTGAAAGCTACCCTACATCACAAATGTCGGCATAAATGCCGCACAACTGTGGGCAACAGATGCAGCAGACAGTACAGCTGCAAAAATATACAAGCAAGGTGTGGTAGAGAGTTTGCACTTGAACGATTACCCGTTAAACGTTTATACAGGTACTGCGGGCGATCAGCACAAGCCCTAGGTGCCTCGGTGACTGGCTGGCCAATTGAAGATGGGCTCGCGGTGGTAGTTAGTAACGGCCGAGTTTGGTCAGAGGCAGAGGCAGAGACACAAAGAAGTGAGGATATGCCTCAAACCGTACCGGGCCATAACAGGTAGGCATCTGTGCTAAAATGGGCCCCCCGCTTATTGGTAGGTATCGTGGTTGGTCTACGGTATGCCAGGTGTTGTACTAAAGCCAGTTGATAAAATATCGACACGAATGACGTTTCATAAGAAGCACCACTAACGATAAACTCTCCGCGAGAGGCGTTGCTTTGACGTAGATTTAACATTTGAAATATCTAGAAAAATGCACGATATTGTAGTAAAATTTACTCTTTTGTTTTTATATATTGTTGCTCACTGTTATCTGTTTACCCGTGGAAAAATATTATGCATGCTAGTCTTAATAAAAAGTCTAACAGAATTAAGTGAAGGTAACGCCCCCTAACAAACAAGTAATCGATATTGGTGCCTTCCAAAGTTAGTATCGATACTTAGTATATCAACTGGTTTTGCACCATGCGATTAGACTACGCCATTTGTAAGTACTATCCTTTTCGCTACTCACCTTACACATATCGGCATTATCATTCAAAGCAGCCAAGTGCAGTGGGCATCGGCCATCGTTATTCCTAGCGTTAACCTGGCTAGGTCTGGCCTCCAGGAGCCACCGCACCAGGTCCCTTCTTCCGGAAGCAGCCGCCTCATGCAGCGGCAAGTCACCCCTGGCGTTCCGCAGCCATAAATTCGCCCCGTGCGCGCCCAGCATCTTGACTGTTTCGAACTGTCCCTTGGCACAACCGCAGTGAGCTGAGGTCCGGCCCTTCCGGTCCTGCCGGTTAGGGTCGGCAGCATGGGCAAGCAATAAGGCCGTGGCGTCGGCGTGACCGAGGGTGACGGCGTAGTGTAAGGCTGTACATCCATTGCTGTCGATCACGTCCGGGGAAGCCCCACAAAGGGTGAGCAAGGTGTCTATGCAATCGGTGTGACCTCTGGAAGCGGCACAATGGAGGGCAGTGAGCCCGTCCTTGTCGTGGGACTCGACGGCGGAGCCTGCCCGGATGAGGGCCAGCACGGCCTTCGCGGACCCAGCGCTGGCCGCCCAGAGGAGCGGCGGGCGCCCGTCGCCGTCTTCCACAGAGACACTGATGTCTTCGTGTGACAGGAGGGTGTATAGCACTTGTAGTCCTAGGGAAGAGTCCTTTTCCTGCAAAGTCATATGGATTATCACTAATTTCTGAAATGGGAAAAAGATTCCACAGGACACCCGATATTTTTTCAAAAAAACTTTCATTCATACATTTTTTCTACTTATTTTTGATATCCAACTAAGGAAACACTTAACTTATTGTATTTTTATAGTAACAAAGTGACGAACGGCAATTACTTAGAATTTTTACATTTAAAAATGTTTTTAAAAGTTCTGAAAGAGAGAACTTCGTTTAACTGTTGCCATTGATGCAAAAAAGAGGCAGGCTCAATTATAATGAAACCGTCAGTTTGTGTTGTAGGACTACGACTTGCAGATTGAAAAGTTGAAATGAGCTATCGAGTGTGGTTTCAAAGCCAACACAGGTCTATGATATTAAATGTAGCTTATACAATTTTTACAAATAACACACAATTTATTAAATTTAAGTGTAAACTACTGCTCTTTATATATTTAAATACATCTGGTCGAGACCTTTAGAACCATATCACGCTCAGTCGTGTTGCGCTCACGGTTGCCGAGATAGACTCAGTCAAACGCGGCGGCAAACCCAGAACGGGAAGCGAGGGGAGCGTCGCATGAATGATATATTCCGTGGTACGAATTTTACTTCATTCTGTTTATAAAAATGCTAACAGGATTATTATTCTACACGTATTTATAATAATTTAATTTCAATAGGGAGCTATTTTTATAACAGCTGCGAAGTTCCTACGTCAATAAACGTAATGATCAATAAAGGGGCAGTCACCCTGCGACAGGGCTGAAATAGATATAAAATTATATATAAATAACCAACAGTAATTTCCTATTTGACGATATTCAACCTGTCTATAGATTTCGAATGCGGTAATTTTAATGTTTTGTGCAGTCACTCAATTTCCTATTATTGGTAAATATAATGTCTTCCGGAAATTTACTAAATTTTGAGAGAATATTTCAGACGAAAATTATATTCTTAACTATCACTTGCAATAATTAACTCCTTATAATTAAGGATAAGCAAAAATACAATTATGCTACTTCCTGCCATGTTTAAATAGTAATTATGAATGCAATAAACATAAAAGTTTAATTGCCGTCATGAAACAATGTTCTTTAGAACAATTTCTAAGAAATTAGGACTTTCCTGGAGATATTAATATTTATTACCCTTTTAGGTTTCGAGGGCAGACATTTTTTAACCAAATTATCATTAATTAGTTTCGCTTTATGAACCTCCATCCGAAAACAACAAGTACATTGAGTTTTGGCTTATTAAAAGTTCATCTTTAAGCTTAAAGAAGGCAACTAACAAATAAAAGTACTTAAGCTTAAAACATAAATCACCAATCAAATTTTGCATCAGGATAAAGCTCCAATACAATTTTAGCTTTGCTTCTGTATGTTTCATTCTTAATTGTAATTATTAAACTAAATCATCTACTGAATAGTTCTAAGATAAAAAACAATAATGAATGATTATTAGCTAGAAAACGGTAACTTTATTGAACGTATACTTTCGAGCGCTTAACCTATCATTTCCTTATTTACTACGAGTACGTAGTTCAAGTTTGTGTCGCCGACGAGAAAATAAACTGTTACACTATCGATGGAAATCACATATGCTAGCAAAAATCTCCAATTATGTTTAGAAGTAACTTCATATCGAAAACAACCAAAAACACATTTACGGCTGGCCACTTCATCTACGTCATCATTTATTCATCAGTGATGGGTGACATTGAAATCTATGTTGCTGTCGTCGACTGATGAATAATGAGTGGTTACATTAAGCACGAATCGATAGGAGGTTGTTATACTCACCCCGCCGCACATCTGAGCTGCGTAATGCAGGGGGTAGCCGCCGTGCACGTCAGGCGTTGACACCGGCGCCCCCGCGGCCAAGACAGCTCGCAACGCCACTGTTTCTCCGCAAACTGAAAATCGCAAAAATGAGTTAAGTACAACTGTAACGTTCTACTTAAATTTAGATAAATCGTCTGCGGTGCAACCTTTTTTTAGATATAAAGCTGATAATTGCTCATGAAGAAACAATTGGCAGGAGACCGTTATCGCCTCGAGGTACATATATTTTTACTTCCTTTTACAATAAAGGAAGTATTGGATTTACCCCAAAAATTCTAAATTGAGTTTTCAACAGATCTTCAAGTTTTAGAGTCCCCTGAACCCAAAAAACATATTTTTTAAATATTATGTGCCTGGCATTACGGTGTGCATATTTGAGTTCGCTCCATGCCAGCGCGGGCCGGGCTCTGATTGGTCCGCGGTCTCGCCAACTTCGTGTCCTTCTTGAATGACGTTTGAATGGATGATTCTTATTAGTTTTAATTTTATTGTAATCTTTTAATTATTATATTTTTTTGATTTGTGTAGGTGTACCTGTTGCATATTAGCACCAATAAATATCTATATATCTAGATAAACAGACAAGATTTAACCTGTTTTGCTGTTAAGAAATGCCTATTTTCATGCTATTCTGAAACTACTTAAAGTGAATTGAATGAATATAACTACTTATTTGTTATTTTAATTTTCGTCATTTTTACTTCCTTTTACGATAAAGGAAGTATTGGATTCACCCCAAAAATTCGAAATTGAGTTTTCAACAGATCTTCACGTTTCAGAGTCTCCTGAACCCAAAAAGCATTTTTTTTCATTGGTCTGTCTGTGGTGTGTTTTTTTTTAATTTTTGACAAAGGCTTAAAAATTTAAAATCAAATTTTTGGCCAATTATAAGATCACTGTAAAAGGAAGTTGTGTACGTGTATCACACCAGATTTTTTAATACTTGTAGTTGCTGCTTCTAGTATTTTCGTGCAAAGCTTCTGCAGTATGTGTTGATCTACTTCAAAAGATCTATGAAAATTTATTTTTGGTATAAACTATTTCAATCGATCCATTTCGCTTCGAATTTTATTATGTTCATATTATTTTTGAAATGTTAGGTAATCAACTTTAAGTTGCAATTAGGCGTTGGAGTATGTGCGTATCAGAGCTATTCTGGGTGTAAATAAAATCAGGTATTAGATCTATTGAACAATCATTTTACTTATGTAGGTATATGTGGATCTAGTACCTATCTAAACGTGCAGTATTACCTACATAAAGAAAAACGAAGCATTGACCGAGCATTGCGCAGCGCATCGCGGCCCAATCAGAGCCCAGCATACCCGGCCCGCGCTGTGGCATCGAGCGAACTTAAATATGCGGGCTGTGAAACATCACCTTACACCTCCAATAATGTTGTTTGATTCACACAGATGCGTGCATCAAAACCTTTTTGATTATAATTAATCATGTAATTCAAGTCATAACTGTTCTATCTCATTCAAAGGTCGTGGTAAAGTCAAATTTGCATCTTGCCGTATTTGTTTGCCTCTGTTAATATTGGAAAGGAATTTGTAAGCTTCCCTTAATGGCTTTTAAGCGGATGGATACATTTTCTAATAGAACTTAAGCCGACTTAGCATATTTGGGAATCATGTGTTTATGGATTTCGTTCAATTGCCTCATTGAGAGAGCTTAGCATTAAGATTCTTAGAATAAGTATTTATTCCTACGTGCGACGCTCCGATTGGCTACGCAGGATCGCCTCAGCCAATAGTGTTTGAGCTTTCCCCTCCTTGATGAATTTGCGAGTTCGGCTCGTTGTAAATTCAGCGTTAGTTAGATTCAGAATTTCGAGTAAGCAAGTTCAGCTATGCTTTGTGCTGGGTTGCGACTCGGTCTAACTCCCTGGTAAAGACGGTTCCAGGTTGTTATGTGTGACGGTTACGCGCAATTCGCTATTTTCGCGTGGCCAATCCAAGCGTATCACAACAGTTGAAGCTATTGTAAAAAACCATCGGTCCATCAGTGACGTTTGTAATCGTTGTTACTCAATATACTCGTGTTTGTTGAGTCTTGTTTCACTCCAACAAATAACTGAACCCAAGTTAGGGTTATTAAGCGGCAGTTCCCGGCAATCCCATTGAACCGGAATTCGCAGCGGATTAACTGGGGGCCCCATTCGTGGAAGCCTCTTTTCAAGTTAATCATACAAAAAACAATGTAATGACATTTTGTGCAATTATTACAAACATTATCATAATAAAGCTCTGGTTGATGGATAATGATTGACGCATGTATTTACTTTTGCAGCAAAAAAATTAACAATCTGAACTGAACTAAATGATACAAATTTAATTAAAAATGACAACTGTGTCATTCCTTAAATCCATGAACAAATTTTGTGTTTCGTTAGTCATACAAATTAAAAATCTGTGGTATGGCTTGCAAGATACAAGACACGCAAAGAATAGGTAAGTGACAGCACACATTAGACTAACCATGATTTACTGTATTTAATGCTACCTGGGAAAATTACCAAACTAAAGTTAGTAAATACTTCTGACAGTTACAATCAAGTTGCATTGTTAATGCAAACCGGTTTTTTCTTATTGGGATTTCCTTACGCCCACAGAAAGAAATGTAAGTCTTAACCTCTGTGAAGTTAGCACCACAAGTTCAAAAAATGTTATTTTTTCAAGAGTTCCCGTTGCATCCCAAAGAGTTCTAGAGTTCTTTGCTATTTTTAAAAATAGTTCTATGTATTTAAGACAAAAAAATGAATCGAAAATTTGGGGTGCTAACTTCACTTTTTCCGCGGAAAAATAGCACTATAACTCTTTTTCAGTTATACTTATTGAAAAATGTCATAACACTTTTCGATGGAACTCGCCGGGGGGAGGGACAATTTTGATATTAAACCTTTTGGCCCACGACCTAAAAATGATACATACTATGGAGAATATTGAGAATGCCAGATAGAAGAGCTACTAAGATAGTATTGGAAGGCAGAGCGCAAGAAACTAGAAGAAGAGGGCGACCAAGGAATAGATGGAAGGAGGCAGTAATGGAAGACATAGCAAGGAAAGGAATAGAAGACTGGAGAAATAAAATCATGAATAAGGGACAATGGAGAGAGATTGTTATGCAATTGGCCTAAAGTGGCTTGTAAAAGCTTTATTTATTTATACTGAAAAAAAAACATAAATTGTAATATTTAAATATTTGTAGCAGCATTGTAAAACTTTATTAGCAATAATTTGCGAGGGATCGAGCTTGATAAATTTCATCCTGTGAAAGCTTCAAATTTGTCAAATTCATAGGAGTATTATGAACTGTCACGTCCGTATGTACGTGCCAAAAGTCTAAAAATTAAAACTGCTCTGATAGGTTTATTTGGAAATTTGTAAACGCCTACCGAGTTTTCTTGGTCAAACTGGATTTAGAATTTAGTCAGCTAATAAGAAGAAGTTAATAAGTAAAGTTAAGAAGCAACGGTATTAAACTTAAGTGTTCTGTAAACGGCAGAAAAATAAATGCAAGTATTTGTACTTAAGTGTTCTTATTAATCTCGCAACAGTAGCTTTAGTCTTCGCGTCCAAGTGTATTTTAAGTAAAAGGATTGCCATTTACCCCGACTTTAGGCGTCCCGCGACAGTATATACGATATTTTCTATAAATTTGCAAAAAATCACCTTCCGAGATTTCTTCAAAACTTTATGTTTCAGGGTCCCTAGAAGACGAAATACATGTTTTCTCAATTCCGTGTGTCTGACTGGTCGTCTATCTGTTGGCGGTATAGCTCAAAATTATTTGTTGAAGCAAGTTGATAATATTCATACGAATTAGTTGTCTACCTGACTCAAAAGCGAATATACTTTCGGTCAAATATACATACAAAGGGTGAGCCCCTTAAAAATTTGATTCTGTATGTTTTTGGTTATAAACTCAGGAGCTATTTGTTAAAGAAAGGTAATATTTTGTACCTAGCTCAGGTTTTTATTCTTGGTGAAAATAGGTATACTGTGAACCCACCATATACAGGGTGGACACATTAAAAGTTTTTCAACTGTGTTCCTTATATTTATTATCATTATATTACATCGTTTTTATCTATTACATTGGATTGTTTTATTAAATTATATTTTTTATATGAGTTTTATTACTTTTCACCCTGCCACCAGTATTCGGTTTAATATAGTGTGGGACTGGCAACCCTGATGAGAATAAAAAATTACAAACATGACCAGCTTCAGATAAGGAGCATCGACAATATATCATGTGGCGTGTTTATCATTAACAATAATTAATTGATTAATTACACAATTATTACTTTTATTTCTAAAATCTATACAGTGGCGTAACTTCAAATTTTGGGCCCGGGGGCCGTGATCTTCACCGGGCCCCTTAATTGCCAAGTGTAAGTCCTACTCTTGCCAAAGCATTTTTGGTTATTATTTTTCAATTATTTTTTTTAATTCATAAACAGAAACATCAAAGCAAAATGAACAATAGCGAGATACGCATTTTTTATTGAAAATAATAATAATAAATATAAATCCTGTAAGCCTACTGTTCTGATTCTACGAGCTTTACTTCCGTAGAAACCTCACGAGAAGATAAGGTCTCCATAGGTGTAGATTTACGAAAATAATCGGACACTTTTGGTAGTTTGCTTAATTTCAATTTGCTTTCCTTTAAATTCTTGGGCTTTTGTGCCCCGTTGGGCTCCCTGAAGTTCAGCGCCCAGGGGCCGCTGCCCCCTTTGCCCCCTCGGTGGTTACGCCACTGCTACTATAATACTTGGTAATTTAATCGTATGCAGAGTGTACTCGTATTAACTACAAAACGACTAAAGTATCGTTAGATGTATTTAAGTTTCAAATAAACCTCAACAACTTGCTAACTAAAATTCATAATAAATATTGTAACTTAACTAAGTTACACCAATACCTTGCAATTTTAATACACTTTATCACTAATTTTTACACTATTATGTTTTGTTTTTAAAACGCAACAGCTGGGCATGCCATCAATAACTAGCAGTTTCCGTATATTAAAAGGCCGCGAAAGAAGAAAAATGGAGGGCTATTATTACTTCCTTCAGGAAATAGAGGCTATTAACTTTTGCTCCGACTATATTTGACCAATGGGGTCAGCCGAATCGATGGGCCGTGACGTCACGCTGGTCATTGCGGTCATGCCAGCCAAGGTTGGGTCAATCGATCGCCTGTCTTATCAACAAAGGGCGCTAATGCCAACGCAGACATGCCGAGAAGACTAACTCTCCAATTATTAATGAATGCCAAGGGCGATAAAAAATAGATTCGATGCAGCGCTTCCCCAGTCTTTTTTTACCACCACGAATTTGGGTTAGCTTATCCGTTTGTAGCAATAGTTGATTAGTACTGATTGCTTGGAAAGTTCAGAAATCAAATAGGTTTGTTGAGAAAAACTGTGAGAGATATATTTGTAGGTACAGTATTGCACTGTATCTTTGTATCGCTTACTGTGGGTCTATATTCTATAACGACAAAATTACTCTTAATGTATCGTGTAACAGTTGGAAGGTATAAAATCAATTAAAGAATCGACTAAATGAAGAAGAAGCATTTTTTACGCCCAAAACCGTGACCAAGACAATAAAGGAAAACAATTAAAATATTGTTTATCTAAAAAGAATAAACTAACAGACATGAAATCGTCTGTTGCCCTAATTACTTTATATTTGAGTTTCTTGTGATGTATTCAAGCCCCGCATTTGTATTTCCTTTAATAAATGTGCTATTACGTAGATTAGACCATCAGTCCTCGACACTGGTTAGCATGTACGAGTATGGTATGCTTTTACTTTATTTGAATATTCTTTCGCAACCTGTTAAAAATAAATTAAGGAGATGCTTCAAGTTGAAGCTTTAATAATACATGATTGTGGAATTCAAACAAATTGTAAATAAATCGGAAAAATTTAGTGTTGACAACTCCCGATTAATTTTATAGACTACAAAACTTCAAACATTGATATAGCTGCACGATATGATGCCACAGTTTGTACGCTTATAGTTTATTTCCAACACGTAAAATTCGTATACATCACAGAAATTCCAGAATCGATTAGCATGGACTTATAGGAAATACTAGCGTGTTTCCTAAACCTCTAGCGAAAACTGATAGGAAATCTCAAAATAAACATTTATTGTCAGGTATATTCACTTGCCTGTTTCTATTACTACGAGGGTTGTTCTGATAATTGTTAGTAATTAAGAAACAGTTGCAGACTGAAATTAATTTATTTTACTGTTTTCCAAATTATTTTCCTCCTACACTAATACATTTGGTCAATCTTTGAAACCATTTTGTAAAGAAGTCAGAAAATTAATTTTCGGTAGATCATCTCTAAAATTCTTCGAAGTTTCGATATTGCTGCAGTTGAAAAAAGAAAAAATCGCACAGGGCTACGTTACGGGTGTAGGGAGGATGGGATATCAGCTGAACCCCCCGAAAATCCAATGCTTTGACAGCAGTGTGGGTCGATACGTTGTCGTGGTGGATTAAGATGCTACGCACACCACTTCTTTAACAGCTTTATTTTTAATTTCTCCAACAACTGCGGTAAATCTACTTCACAGTGCCATTCATAATTAACTGTTCTGCCATCTTCCAGTGACATAACATCTACAGGACCACTGCAGTGGAAAAAAAGCAGCAATCATTTTCTTGTCCATGTTCTACCACGAACAACTTTTTGGGTAACGCTTCATCGTGAAAGGCTCAAACACTAGACAGTTGTTTTGTTTCGGGGTCTTTATTGTTCATCCAGGATTCGCCACCTGTCACGATCTACGATACCTATTTTGATACACCCCCGTCAATTTTTTTAACATAAAATTACACCAGTCTGCACGAGTCGGTTTTTGTTCTGTAGATAGCAAATGGGGTATCCAACGCCACTGTGGAAGATACAATCGTTAGTTCTCCCTGAATCTCCCAATGCGTAATACTTCGATGGGCCTTAAGATTTCCACACTGAGTACATTTTTTAGACTAGACGCATGCGCAGGTCGGCCCCGTCGTGCTTCATTTTCTAACAGGTCTCGCTCTCGGTGATGCTCTCAAAACCAATGACTAACAGAGGATAATGAAGGAGCACTATCACCAAAAGCTGTCACTAAATTTTTATGGCTTTGTTCATAACTTAATTGCCTTTTGTAATCGTATAAATTCATAGCTCCAAAAGCAGTTCACGTAATGTTTATTTTAAATGACTTTTTCTACTCCTGTAACTAAAATGGCATTTAACCTAACATACACGTCGCTAAGTGACCTTTTAATCATGCTTTCATAACCTGAGACTAAAGAGCCTCTTAGTCACGGGCTGAAGTTGGCAACGACGTTTTAGTCACGGGATGAAGTTAGGTTCAAACAGTATTTGCTTTATTACCCACAGCCAAAACTCAAGTTAGTTTTCAACAGTCAACTTTGACGTTAGTCAGGCAGAATTTAACCTAAAATAAAATTCAAAATCTTAATGAAATAATATGATGTTATATTGTATAAATTTGTGGTCGTAGAAAAAGTATAGTATGTAACACATTATATCGAGAGATCCAAAAAAAAAATTGTTCCTCAGCGGGCTGTGGAAATTCAACGTATGAATAATATGTTGGTGACACTGTACGTCAATGTCAAATTCGAGGTTATCAGGTTAGGTTTTCCGTCAGTTTAGACACAAAATGTCGCAAATCCTAACCTGCTAACCTCGAATTTGACATTGACGTACAGTGCAACATATTATTCATAAGTTGAATTTCCACAGCCCGCTGAGGAACAGTTTTTTTTGGATCTCTCGATATAAACTCATCTAGTCACTCGTTTATTAAACGTTCGATGTGCTACGTTCCGCTCGTGCCTAAGAAAGCTCGTGACGAAAGTGACGTTTATAAAACTTGTTAGGTACATAATATACTATTAAATAAACAACTACCTAATTTTGAAAATTGATCGCTATTCAGCAACAAATTGAAACGTTTGACGGATGTAGGTAACAAGTGTCAATGCATACAGATTTCAATTGTTGCAATTGTTTTTATCCAACTCTTGCTCCATGGCGTATACACGTATTAACAGCGCAGCCCTCGTGTTCTGTACTTAAATATTCTTTTATATCTGATACATTTGTATTATCATATTTAGTTGTTATTTACACGACATATCGTAAACAGAGTAACTGTAGTACAAGACCCATTGTCAATCGGCTCAACTAAAATTAATTGTTATTGTTGATGTTATCGTTCAATAACTATTTAAAATAGATTCGTAGTGTTGAAGGTATTCAGGATTCTGCATTTCGACCAAGATGTTCTCTATTTCTAGTTTTTTAGCGACGTCAGTAGCTGATATAACATATACCTAATGTCTGGACAGTACACATCTGTTTATTCTCGATTGTTAAATATGCACATCTTTGTATTTTTTCACACGTTTGTAGTTGTAGCAGATTCGTGTGAATGATAGGTATTGCTATATTTATTAAAAACTCTGATTTACGTTAAGACTGATAAATATATCGCTCGAGTGATTACATTCTAATTACAAGAATTTTCTAATATTTGCACTCATATACATGAAAGTAAAATTCTATAACATACGAGGAGTGTCTCAGCCTGGCATAGACCGGGTTTTCGAATCGGTGTCTACTTTCATCGTGTTGATGTTTGATCTCTTGTATAAAACAACCTAAAATGTCAGCTCAATCGGTCAAATAGATTTCGAGTTACAGCTGGCTAAAGCGTTGAACACCGAACCGTTGTCAAATACCTGCTTTAAAAAAGTATAAAGCCTAAATCAAACCCTGTGTAGCAGAGACATTGCCACGCATAGCGTCCATAAATCACCCTGCGAAAGGCCTACACAACCGGTGCAAGTAACCATAAAAACTGGGCATATAAGAACCACAAGCTGTACAATCTAAATCAATAGGAAGCTAATTTTGGATGTTACGCTACGCACAACTAAGTGACTAACTAGTGACGCTAACTTCTTGGAACAGTTAAAACAAAAAATTATTGAAGAAGACCGGATGCTTTTTCTATCACAACATCATACTTTTTTTCGTCTTCCTCTCTATGTTCTTCTTAATTTAAGCTGTATAGGTTTGTTTGTATCCAACATCAATTGTTATTTTGTAAAGTCTACTAGCTCTCTCGACTTAACACTTTTCCATCCCTCACGCTTCCATTGTCCATGCCCTATATCACGATGTCATCACACGAAAATAGTACTGGTTAAATCCTCACTTGTTCCTGTTATGTTCCTGTATATAAGTAAATGTGGGGCAAGTAACCATATATTTAAAACGATGCTATTGAAAAAACAATAAAAAAGAAAATATTATAATACATTATAATATGGCTGGAGAAATCACTGTACGCGAAAATTTAAAATATATAAAGAAAATTATAACTAATAAGCATGATATCACCATTTATCACTCATGAGAAGAAAGCATAAGATAGCTACCACAAATTTTACGTAATATTTTTTCTTACAATTTCTTTTATAACCGTTACTCTATCGTTTCTCAACAGAATTGGGACAACTGTTGGCTATTTAGGGAAGAACAGCAGAACTATTGTTGTAAGAAGGATATAACAAACTATAGAACAGTTATTAAGTTAATGATTTCGGAAACATCTTCAAAAAATGAAGGCTGACCGAAATTCTAAATTTAAATAACGTTTAAATACCAGGCGGAATGGGTTTAAGAAAGGCATCATTACGAGATATACAATCTTTGATGTAATAAATAAGTATTTCAACACTGTGCCATGTGGTCAGCTGCTTAATGTAATTTAGCATTTAGCATCTATAAAAATACTTGTTTACCTTTTCAATTGAGAAATTTCACCGTTCCTAGCATCATTATTTAGCTACGGCCCTGGATAAATGTAAGTACGAGACTGACTAGACTACGATAAGTATTGCCATTTGGTTTATGAATGTCATTTTGGGAAAATCCGAAATGCGATACGATACGTGAGTTATGAATATTTAACCCCAATGCATTCCGCATACTTGCATTTTCACCTCAAGCCGAAAAATGCCCGACATGCGAACTGCTTGCTTGTAACCATTCAACGGCGCTTGTTTAAAGCCTCGCGCAGGAAAAACAATCAGCAAGCTTTGGGTGAGAGCATCTTGGAAGAAATCCCCGCTGCTAAGACTCAAGGCTGTGTGTGTATGTATTTTAACTTTAACGTTTGTTTGTATTCAATGTTGCTTATGTTATTTGTCTGATTATCTATTACTCGTTCTATTGTCTTTGTACTATCGGCTCTGAATAAAAGAATATAATGAAAGCAGGTCTGGACTTTACTCTTCAACCCTACCGCCAACTTTAATTTAGGAGGTATAATAGATTATATAGATAATAGTTTGTGTCTCGTTCAATTGCATTAGACAGCAGCAATAGACAATTTAACAATATAATAGTTTAGTCCATTCATGTTCATCATTCACACAACAATCATTCGATAGTTTTACAGATAATCCATATCATCAACAATATTTTCATTCATTATTTTATTTGGTTATACTAAATTCCGTTGAGTAGTAGATTCACTGGATGTTTTATTCTTACGGTTTGCTTAATGCGAGCACTATTCCATAGTTTTATTTATTTGTTCGATTCAATGAGATAGAGAGTACCTAAAACCTAAATAATTGACAAGTAGCATTAAATCCGTATTTTTTATTAAATTTCAGACGTTATTGAAAATTTTAACTATTGAAAATATTGCATAAAATTACATTTGAAACGTAAATTGACATTTGAACGTCCTTAAAAACTCAAGCATCAAACAAAGGAAACTGTACGAAGGCTACCTGTTGCAGCACCATCGCCAAAATCCAACTGCAAAATCCACTCTTCTGAAGCACACCATAACCGACTGAAATGTACACATAAAAGCAGCACCAAACATTTTTATGGTTGCAATTTTTTGCGATCTCAAGCAGGATGTAAGTGCGATATAGTCGCACGGGCGCCCCATTTGCATCGCCGCCTAGATCGGCCCTAAAATATGCAAATGAATCTGCAAGTACGCACGCTATAAACACTTTGACAGCCCCTAAGCACGACTTTAAATCGAGGTCGAGTGGAGCACACGAACAATGTCAAGTCCGAGTTTCGCCGGGATTTATTAATACACCTGCCTGAAAAAACGTTGCACTCACCAGTGGCCCAGTGGACTACGGTGTGTTTTTCGTTGTCGACTGCATTAACGTCGGCGTTGTTGGCCAGCAAAAACGTGACCAAGGGCATGTTTCCAGCGATGACGGCCAGGTGGAGAGGCGTGAAGCCGTCTTCGTCCCGGCTTTCCACTAGGTCGGGGGCGGCCATGACTAGAACGTCTGCTGCTTGGGCTGCGGAAATCCGGTCGCTGGTGCAGCAGTAGTGAAGGGCTGATTTTCCGGTGCGATCGCGCTCTAAATATGCTCCTGGCTGTAACAAAAGACAAAGTTAGTGATAAATAATAATTGTTAATCGTCATTGATGTAATTCAACGCCGCGCTGTTGCGTAGGTACTAACTTTTCGATAAAGAGGATGCAGCGCGGTAGCTCGATGCACAGTTTTACGTTATAGCGTGGAGATTCTAGTTCCTAGCACATTTTAGAAAAACGATATGTCTACTACGATTTAGAAATCATTATATTAATTTGAAATCAAACGCTTTATCTTCATTTTATACCTATAGAAAAAAATATTAAAGCTATTGTTAATTTGTTTAATTTTGGTAATTCCGGTGGCAAAATTATCGTACCTATTATAATTTATGAAATATTGTGAAACTATAAAACAACAGGATCCATAGCAAAAAAACCAAATTTCGGACGAACTCCAAATATTACAACAGCAAATTTAAGAGTTTTACTTATCTGGACCAAATGATATTATTCTTGGCTCGCACTATCGCTTTCGACACAATTGATCGCCAAAATATATGATCTATTCTGAATAATATTGGCTACATTACCTAATATTGCTTATTGAAAGTTACTTGATAAATTGTAAGTAGCGTGAAACGGAACTTGACCTAGTTCCACCTGAGCTCATTAATATCAATTAATAACATTTCTATGTACAGCCAATTTATGAATTTGTGTATTGTAATATTTATACGTAAGCAGATTTAACTAGAAGAGTTACTTTGAATTAGTGCCCATGACCGCATACATCCTTCAAAATCAATCCGCGCCTTCGCTTATATAGATTCCTTAGCGCGGTGCTGGAAATGAAGGTTTTTTAGCTCCAAACGAGACATCAATAGCCGCATGCTGGTAATAAACAAGAAGTGCAGTAGTTTTGACGAGGAGACCATTTAATGTTATTTAACACATTAAATGCGTAGTTGAAATAGCTTATAACGCGTTGATTGTAATTTCTTGTGTAAAACAAATTTCGCAAGCAATGTATATTTGTTTTAAATTGAGTGTATGCAAACTGGCTTCTACTTGGGTAGAAATTTGCAGCAATTGTTACAGGGGCAGGTCCGGGTTAGCTTCTGATTTTTTCTAACTTTGATTTTTCTTAACCACCAAGTGGAGCATTAACGTAGAAGGTAACTCACTCCACACTGACTTCATCATCAGCCTCTTTCATTCCAGTATTGGACATAGGCCTCCTCCATAAATTCTCCATCTTGGAGGGTTTTAGGACATTAAAACGCCACGCTATCCTACTGCGGGTTGGCGAGTTGGTGAGGTGGGGGGATAGGTGGAGTTAATGTGGGGAGTGGGTGGGAATAAGGGTTAGGACATGACTCCCCTCGGTAGTAGGAGTTAAGAGAAAGTCACGGCTAGCATAGGCAGGGTCGGATCCCTGAAGTAGACCTGTGTTCGTCAGGATCGCAAATAGTGTCTACACGCTACCCACCACACTGACTTAGCGTCCAATAAAAAAATCAAATAATTTATAAAACATAAAGGCGTAAGAGACGACACGTTACAAATGCTAAAAATATTAACTTCCACACTTAATTATTTATCAGTTAAAAGAGTACCTTCTCTTGAATGATGTCTCAACGCTGAAAATGTATTTTTACCGGGCAGTGGGTCTTCATTGACGGTGATAGCTGTAAGCCACTACCGGAGTCTGCTTAACCCAGTGATTCCCAACTGGTGGCTAGCAAATTCCCAGGGGTTTCGCGTGCTTTATGAAAGGGGTTCGCAAAACAAATATTGTAATGGAGGATATCAAATTGATGAATATTATTTCAGTCAAATACGCGTTGCGACGAAATGTTCCGTAAAATTGTTCGTAACCCGATGAGACGCTACGCCACTGGCGATGCGAGTACGTCCTCGTACGATCCGGAAACTTCCAATTCAGCGAACCCAGAACCGAGCGACATTTCCAAGGCCACCCGAGATATTCCCGAAAGCGTTCGAAAGATCGAGGATAACGTCTCCCGATATAAAATAAGATAAATTATTAGTGCGTAGTGCATGTAAATAAATTACAATATAAACTTTTACTTAAACGTATCTACGTCGAACATGAAAGTGAATATTATTACTGCGTAATTTTGTTATGGATCGATGGTTAAAAACGGGTAGTTTTGTCAAGTCTGACAAAAAGATGGATAAGGAATCAATTGCTTCTTCTTTTACTTCAGTCCCTGAGCTAGAACCAACGCAGGGTGGCGACACTGAAAGTTTTAGTGAGCTACCGTCTCGGCAGACTGAAAGTAAGAAAATGATAGGCAAACATATGGAGAAGAAAGGGAAGAAACGAGAATATGGCAGCACCTATTTACGAATGGATTTTCATTTTACCGGGCATGAGTAAGAACCTAAACCTCTTTGTGTAATTGTATAAGGACATTTTTAATTGTTAGGAGCCTACGGTTAATTTGGATTATTCTCTCGATTCCAAAATTACGATTCCGCCTGTACATAAACATTTGGAGTAGTGTCCATGCATTCTGCGGTTTTCTAGCGGCGCACATATGTGTTATTGATTCAGTCTGCCCGCCAGCCAAGCACGTGTTTTTTATCGCCCCGTCTTAGACGTGAAATTTTTGTATAAGCGCTTACGTTTTGAGCCAGAATGAAAGACAGTTTCTGTGTGTTAGAGAGAGCGAGTACGAATGTTTGCTCCCACTATTTATTGCTTACAAAGCTCTTCGCGCGTTTTCTGGACCTTGTTGGTCCGACGTCGTAAGAAGCAAGAGGTGTTTGAGAGCTGTTTTTCGGCGCCGCTTGGCCCTTCAAAGCGCGAGGTGTTGCGTTTGTTTAGTGTGTGAAAAGCGGTTTACGTTGGTATTGTGCGAGTGCGTGCCGCATGTCTTGAATCGATATCTAAACTCCCGTCGATTGAATGCAAGTTTTGTGTTTCGCTTTTAATTACTTTTTTCTATATAAACTGCACTTGTTTGTTTCTGTGGCGGTCAGTCTGGGGAACGTTTACCATTTGTTGTTTATCGATTTAAGCCTTGAGTTTTTCGTTTATCGTGGAGTGGCGCTCCTATACACGTCGCTTGACGGATTCCTTGTGGAAATCTCAATAACAGGCTTAATTGTAACGAAGTTTTCAGTTTACCGTTTCGCCTTGCCATTACCGCCACGTGCTTCGTTTGCCCTCATTAGGGAGTTTAGCAAGCTGCACACGTGAGATCCTCGAAAGGTAAGTCCGATGATGTTGCACGTGGCTCTCCGATCAGGACACTGCCAAGGTTATAGTTAAAAGGTGTTACCATGCTGCTTCCGCTTTCATCAGTGGGTTTCCCTATACATTTTTTCGTGGTAGGAATGTGGTGGCGCCTTGGCAATTAAGATCTGCTTTTCCGTTATTAGGCCGTTGCCCTGTATAATCTCGTGTTGGACCCCCCTCGCTCTACTGATGCTTGCCAGCATCCCTTTTGTGACGGGCTGAGGCAGCGGTCCTATGTAACTTTCCTTCCCGAATCTGAGTTAGTTTACGCGCTAGTCTTTTAGCATGAATTTGTTGTCGTAATATTGAATGTAGCCTGTTACAATCTGGCAGCCTAATGTGGTGCCATGTTTGGTTTGTCGTAAAGGCGCTTTTATGATGACCTAGCCAACAGCAGTTTAAAACCATCACTTCTTCGTAGACACATTGAAACAAAACATCCAACGTACTTAAAAGAAAACTAGCTGGTAATAAAAAGTGTAGTGTTTCTTCTTACCTGTCAGTTTCAAACGCAGATAATAAAAATGCTCTTAAGGCATCATCAAGTAAATTACATAATTGCAAGGTCTGGATAAGCACATACAGTGCCAGGAAATTTGATTGGACCGTGTGCGAAAAGGCGGCAAAAAATTGACCTGGCTCCCTTATTAAACAACACAGTGTCACGGAGAATTAATTATTTGGTAAATGATGTGGAAAGTGAATTTTGAAAAAAATAAAATTGAAATATTTCGCGATCCACTTTGACGAGTCGACCGATGTAGCAAACGCTGCAGTATTGTTCGTCTATATTAGATATATTTTTAAGAATCCCATTCAAGAAGATTTAGTGTTTGCAAAACCTCTGAAAGCCAATATGACAGGAGAAGCAATTTCGATATGATGGCTGTTTTGAATAAAATGGAATAAACTGGTTTTTTGCTTGGGTGTGTGCACAGATGGTGCACAGTCAATGATCGGAAAATGTTCTGGTCTTTTGGCGGAAATAAAGAAAATTAACGACAATATTGAATGAACTCGTTGCTGTATTCATAGACAAGCACTGGCATGTAAACGTATTCCTGTAACGTTGGCCAGTGTTTTAACCGAAGCTGTAAAAATTGTAAATTTTAGAAAATCGCGTGATACAAACTTTCGTTTATTCCAGGCGCTTTGTGTGAACTGAAGCCTTCACGTTTCCTTACTACTTCATACAGAAGTTATATGGCTTTCTCGTGGTAACGTTTTGTCCCACTTGCTTGAATTGAAGTCTGAAGTTCAAGCATTTTTTCTTGATCATCCATTTCATTTGTCCTCTTGTACACTCGATATTCTTTGACTGCAAAAACTTGCATACTGGGCTATTTTTTTTTCTAAATTAAATTATTTAAATCTGTCATTGGAAGGCCCAAGTATCACCATTTTCAGTCTGCTTGATAGAATAGAAGCCATGCCAAAATAGTTCAACTTTTGGATTTAATGTCTGGAGATGAATGAGTATAAATATTTTGGTTTTCTCAGCAGCATTTTCTCAGAAAATGAAATTCAACTTCAGGAAAATATTAAAAGGGATATTACTGAACATCTTCAGTTAACTTTTGATAACTATTTTCCTAATAGGCGCAATATATCTGGGTCAAACAACTGAATACGTAGTACTATTCAAGGAGATGTAAACCATTAAGGTGGCAATTTACTCTCAAGAAATGTAACCTCCAATTGCAGTTTACATGACTTCACGTGAGAACCGTCACTACGATTAATACTGAACCAAATTAAAACTACAATATGCGAAAATAAGCATAAAGATTCAAGGAACGTCACTATTGTATTTAAAATTTAGTTTATAAATCACGGTTTTGATTAAAATAAAATACATAAACTGCATTTTTAAACGTGAAAATGCACTTTATTTATTTAATGTTTTCATTTTACTTTTTTAAATCGAACGCTCTGTATTTATTTATGGCTATTTTAGCTTTTTTAAAATCTGTTTTTATCGTTTCCAACTTATAATCATTTTTGATATCAAGCTTTCATTTAAAACATGTTTCCCACCTTTGAATATCTCACCCAAAAAATTGTGGGGGTCGTCATCTCAGATATAAAAATACTAAAGTTTCACAACGGGATTTTTTAAAGTTTTACAAGGCAATATCTTGAAAACGGTTCAAAATATTTTGATGAAATTTTTGGTGGGGTGATAGGGAGATGGAGTGACATATTTAAACATGTTTTCGACATTTACACCCTCTCTCTGTTTTGAGGGTGAGGGGTACTTTGGAATTTTAAATAGGATCATGTACTTTTGTTTAGAAAATTCGAATCTACGTAAAAAACTATGTAGGTGTATAGACATTTTTTTTATTTGGTTATCGTTACGGATTTATGATTTATTAGCTGACCCGACACACGTTGTTCGGTCCAAAAATAATCAATAACGACACCCATATCGATTTTTAGGTTTATTTACCCCATTTCACCCCCTAAGGGGTTGATTTTCGGAAAATCACGAAATACGTCTTTGCGTTTTTGTTTTTAGGACTACTCCTACGAAGTTTCAAGTCGAAATGTATATTTAATATTATTTTTCCATACAAAATTGGAACCGCCACTTTACCCCTTTAGGGATTGAATTTCGAAATATCCTTCCTTATTCCTTGTATACGTCATAAACGGAATCTCTGTGCAAAATTTTAGCTTTCTAGGTTCTAGGGCTAGGCGTTAATGAGTCAGTGGGTGAGTCAAGACTTTTCTTTATGTATATAAGATTAGGTTATAAAATAAATATATTTACCATTTAATTTCAACTTAATTATCGTCTGTCATGCTTGAGAATTTATTCGAAATGTCCCCCTTCAACTTCCAAACACTTTCTCAC
This sequence comes from Agriotes lineatus, assembly GCA_940337035.1. Lineage (NCBI taxonomy): Eukaryota > Metazoa > Arthropoda > Insecta > Coleoptera > Elateridae > Agriotes > Agriotes lineatus. The sequence continues at coordinate 19,649,879 of OW679195.1, read as the reverse complement.
TCTTTTTTTAAACGAATTTTGTACCCGCTGTAACATTTCAGGCGCCATCAATAAGCAGGCAAAGCGGAGTCGGTGAAGAGTAAATAAAAAAAATGTACATATACGTGGTTTTCTACGTAGATTCAAATTTTATAAACAAAAATACATTATCCTATTTAAAATTCCAAAGTTACCCCCCACCCCTCAAAACAGAGAGAGGGGGTAAATGTCAAAAATATGTTTAAATATGTCCCCCCATCACCCTATCACCCCACCAGAATTTTATCAAAATAGTTTACACCGTTTTCAAGATAGCGCCTTGTAACACTTTAAAAACTTCACCTAGTAGTATTCAAAATTCTTCAATCTTTATTTTCTTAGTTATTTTAAATATGTTATATTTTATTTCAAATCGTGTTTGAGAAATTGAGGTTCTAATAAAAAGTTACGATAAATGTGTTCTATAAATGTGGAAGCTATAAAATCACATTTTTATTGTTAACACAGACTTAAATCAATTAATAAATCGATTTTTAAACCGGCTTAGAAATCGGTTTTAAGCCTGTTTATAAACAGGTTTTCAAACCGCTTCGTCAACCGGTTTACAAACCAGTTCTGAAACAGGTTTACAAACCGCTTCGTCAACCGGTTTACAAACCAGTTCTTAAACAGGTTTACAAACCGGTTCTCAAACAGATTTATAAACCGGTTCTTGAATCGGTTGAAAATCAGATTAGGTTAACCCGTTTATCAGTATTTGATTTATAAACAAACCGCGGTTAGCTGGAAGGCGGTTAACCGTCAAATTGGTTTTTACACCGGTATTATTATAATTCGTGCCGCAAATAATACACATTCATCATAATTATTGATTAAAAGCTTAATTTTCCAATCACTCTTTGATATAAAATATAACTTGTGAGGTTCAAAATAAAGGAAATTTAAGGCTCTATTTATTCCTGTAAGAAAATCTAGGGTGTTTCATTAAAAAAAATATGAAAATAAAGATTGAAGATATTGAAATTTCAACCAGAATTTTGAACACAATATTACAATATCAAGTTTTTATGAAACTTTAGGATTCTTGTATCTTAGATGACGTTTTTGATGAAAGCTTGATATTACATAAAAATACTAAAAACATTAATAAGTTGGAAACGATAACAGTAATTTATTATACAAGACGATTTAGTTAAATTTTATCCACGAGTGAATCGTTTAACGAGTCGAGACGTTAATGATTCAAGAGTGAATAGTAATAATTTTATCGTCGTGTATAATTTGTCTATAGCAAGAACTTGAACAATTTCAAAAGAAAATAAGGAAAGTCAATCAAATTCTAAAATCTCAGTAGCTAGATTGGGTGCTAGGATAATACGAAGCTGTAATATTTAATTTAAATAAAAGTTAGAAAATTAAATTACTTTATCTACCCTTGATGTTAAAGTGCTACTTTATCTACCCTTGCTGTTAAAAGTAACACTTGACCTTTTGTTTTGAGTCTATTAAAGCACACTTTAACATTTGCTCCAGAAAAAAAGTATTTTAAGGGAAAAGCTAGAATTAAACTTAGAACTTATAAGGGCTTAAATAGCAATAAATAAATACAAAGTATTCCATTTAAAAAATTAATACATTTTTGAGCAAAAATGTTTTTTCTATGTCAAAATACTTAATTTTAAAATAAGCTTCTTTTAACCCCATCAGAGAACTTCAAATTTTTTCTCAGAAAATAACTGAAAGCACAATCAAAGACCAGTGCGCTAAATAGACACGCTGTATACAGGGTGAATGAGGCCACCCGTATCAGTATTTTTTTTAAAGAACGGTGAGTCGTAGAGAGTTGGGATAAAAAAATTTATTATAAAAGTCATACTAACGAATCGAATGGTGATATTATTATTTCTCGAAAAAGTCAGCATCACGAATAGTTTTGTCCATAATGTCCAGAACTCCAAAATTTTAAATGGCACCATAAGTCGAAAAGCGTATTGTTGAAAAGATCGTTAAAAAAGAAGAAAGTTTTGTAGGAAAAATTATTTTATTACTACCACCCCTTTTAAGTAATATTCGATTAAAGTTATTAAATTTGAAATTCGTTGTTAACAAACAAAATTGAAAAGTCGGCTTTTAAAATCTAGTTACCGAATTAAACAATGTTACACACACGTTTTAATGTCAATAATTCCATTTGTTGTATTAATCTATCGTCAAATCACCCATTGTTTAAATTGATAATTTGTTGTTGGTTAGTGCTATCTGTTTGTGGACAGATTATACGTAGTTAAAAGTGAATTTCGTTAGAAGGTGAATTTACTTAAATTAGTGAAATTATGCCTTTTTCAAATTTAGAAGCTTTCGACATGTTAATGGTTTTGGGAGAATGTAGACAAAATTACAGAGCGGCTGAAAGAATTTATGCTGAAAGATATCCTCAGCGTGCCCATCAATCCTTCAATGTTTTTCGGAGATTGGCAGCACGTATTTGTACCACAGGGCAGGTGCAACCAACGTACAATCGCGGAAATAGAATTGCAAGACATGTACGTAATGACAAGGAACCTGATATTCTAGCTGCAGTAACCTTGTTTAATTCGGTAACTAGATTTTAATAGCCGACTTTTCAATTTTGTTTGTTAACAACGAATTTCAAATTTAATAACTTTAATCGAATATTACTTAAAAGGGGTGGTAGTAATAAAATAATTTTTCCTACAAAACTTTCTTCTTTTTTAACGATCTTTTCAACCATACGTTTTTCGACTTATGGTGCCATTTAAAATTTTGGAGTTCTGAACATTGTGGACAAAACTACTCGTGATGCTGACTTTTTCGAGAAATAATAACATCACCATTCGATTCTTTAGTATGACTTTTATAATAAATTTTTTTATCCCAACTCTTTACGACTCACCGTTCTTTAAAAAAAATACTGATACGGGTGGTCTCATTCACCCTGTATATCTTACATTTGATAAAGCACGTTGAACACAATTTTTAATATGAGCTTTTTACCTTAAATTCACATCAATATTTAAACCTAGGTGTTAGCTGTATTGGCTATTTCCAACTTTTGGTCTCTGATTTTGATATTTAGTGAAGAACGGAATTCTTCTCTAGCTTTAACGTTATGAAGCGTACCAAAGACAACCTCTTGGATTTTTTATGAGTATATAGGAAACGAAGACGTGCTAAGGTGGACCCTTGCGGCACGAGTTATGTACTTTCCAAAATTAACTCGTTATAATAATATAATTCGTTGAATTTTGAGCCAATCATCATCTCCTAAATTAAGGACATTGGCCAATAGGACCTTATACCATACTGACAATATAGCCACTAAAGATTTTCGATTTGGTACGAGCTAACTTGGTTTTGTTACACGTGTCAAATGAACTAATTTAGAAATGTCATTTGACTTTTCTGGGATAGGTCGTACTTATTACGCTGTCTCTGGTGTATGTTTTAAATCATTATATTCTCCTCCTAAATATAATTCGTAGTACGTCTAATAATCTATAATTTTTAAGATTATCATTTCGTTATAATGCCAATGCGATAAAATGCAACTGGTCCTACGGACTCGTTGTATTTTCAGTTTTGGGATTATAACTGATAATATTCATAAAAAAATCACCGATAAAGCGTACTACTTATTATATTGCTCCTGAGTATATATCACATATATTCGTGGTAATACGTATATTGCTTTATGGAGTGGAATGGTGGCAATTGAAGACTAAAACTAAGCATCGAATTCGAGCTGTAGAATGATACTATATACGATGATACTTATCCACAAAGACAGATTCGGCAATCAAGAAATATGGCGCAGAATGGGAATCCGAAGAATTGTTACCAAGCCCCTAGCAAATAAAGAGCAACCCCGCCCAATGGTACAACTATATACAAAAATGGATGAAGATCAATGGCCGAAAAAAGCAGAAGATTGGGCATAGAATGAAAAGAAGCAAAGGGCAATGGTACATCCGTAACGCTATGGAAAAAAAAAGTTTACGATAAAAAGATTGGGACAATAAGAGGCTACAAAAACGGAAAATTTCTGAGGACGACGACAAAAAAAAATGTTTCAAAAGGTTCTGATTTGGGTCCTTTACTCTCTATTATTTACAAATATAGTTTCCACAAGTCTGTTAATACTTGTAAATTAAAAATGTTTGCTAACGATTCTCTGCTATTGCACTCTTTCTCCCTTATAGTGTTCGAGAGGTTGAACGAAATACTAACTTTGCCCTCAAAGGCGTACAGGCGTACAAAGGTGTAGGTGTGCAGGTTATATATGGCACAAGGGCGGCTAACCAAAAGGCCGGCATTTTATAATTTTATGGAATTTATGTTTGAATATGATTTCGGACATGTGACGGCCGCGGCTGGCGTGTACATGACGTAATCTGTAGGTCCAATTTTCACACACTCTTCGCAGTAAATTAGGCTGTATTTCGGCAATAACGCGTCGAATGTTGGCTTCCAAGTGCTCAATTGTTTCCGGTTTATCGACGTAGACATGCGACTTTACATATCCTCAAAGAAAATAATCTAATGGCGTCAAATCGCACGAAAGAGGTGGCCAGTTAAGAATCCATTTCGTGGATCTCTTAACTGGCCACCTCGTTTGTGAGATTTGACGCCATTAGATTATTTTCTTGGAGGATATGTAAAGTCGCATGTCTATGCCGATAAACCGGAAACAATTGAGCACTTGAAAGCCAAAATTCGAAGCGTTATTGCTGAAATGAAATACAGCCTGATTTACTGCGAAAAGAGTGTGTGAAAATTGGACCTACAGATTACGTCATGTACACGCCAGCCGCGGCCGTCACATGTCCGAAATCATATTCAAACATAAATTCCATAAAATTATCTTTCAAATAAAGCCAATTTCATGGATATTAAAAACATCTTTCTGTGTTTTATTTCAATTTAAAGTTGTATCCCTCTAAAAAAACACCCTTTATTAACATTGACTGTATTTATATTTTCTAAATCTTATTTTGCGTTTTAATTTTTGGAGGGTCAAGTGTTTAAATCATTATTTTAGCTGCGTTTGTTTATTATCCCTTGAAATACAGCATCTCAAGGGGCTTAAATTGTTTTTTGTGTTCAAACATGCATATCTGAAAAACAGTTGAATTTAGAGGTACGAAGTGCCATATCGAAAGAAATCCCATGAAAAGGGCTTTTCAAAAATATAAAAATATAACAGGGCGTTCAATTTGAAGAATAATCGAAATTATTAATTTTGCAAATATTGAGCACCCTGTATAGCACTAATGCCCAGATCCACCATTTTACATTTGAAAGGTAGTTCACGAAAACCATAATTTTTTGATAACATTTTGCTTCATTCAATTATTGTTTTCTGTTGCTTACAGCAGCCGCCTGAAGTTCAGCATTGTTTTAATAAAATCGTTAATATCTCCAAAACAGTTGACGCTAGGCCCATACAACTTGATATCGAAATGATGAGTATTTCAATGCAAAACTTTTAAGATACCCAAATATAGGGCATGCCATTTAAAAAAAGGAAGTTTGATTCGCCACGCTTTTTTGAACCACCCTGTACAATAAAAAATATTTTAGCAATGTGCACCACCTTTGTAGCTACAACTTTTATATACACAATATTCATGTAACTCGCATAGTTTTAGAAATAGCTTCCACGCCCGCGTCGTTGCCTGACCCTGTAGTGCATAATCAACTCTTTATACAACAAAAATATGTAAGATTTAAACTTATGTTTTATCTTTTCTGATATGAACAAAAAGGGTAGTTTACCTGAAAATGAAATAATTTTTGCTTCCCCGTCAAGGCCTACTTGTTTTTCAAAATCTGAAAATATTCTTAAAATTCTTTTCAAACCAAGCAGGACCGAATTCCAGAACCTTAAAATAAAATTAAAAAATTTTTAGTCCATCTCACCTCTTGGAACATCAATCCTGGGACACACTGTATATGCCCAATCAGGTCTGTGGAGGGGATTTAAAAATGAGCGGGCATAACTTGGAAAAAGTCGAAAACTTTACATACCTTGGACAAACGACAACTGTTGGAAAAGTTAATCATGAATTGAAAGTTGAGAAAAGAATACGAAAATTAGAAGATACTCTAGAAATGAACATACCTCTCCACCTTAAAATAGAATTGTACAATGGTGACCCATTTTTGATGGGCCAAAGTCTCCATTATCATTAGACCTAAAAAATGGTTTGCCAAGTTTTCATGAGAAAATTACCAAACGGTGTAAATTACTAATATAAATCTATAGTAGATAAGTATGCTAATAATAAAATATTTATTCATCAATCACAAATAGAACATTTATGCCGAAATACTCAAATAAAATATGGTCGCAAAATAACAAGGCGGCATTTCATTAAGAACGAGTAGTTTCCCACCCTAATAGCTCTTCCACTGGCGCCACGACTAACTGGAAACATGTAATGTAAATAAATTGCCTACAATTAAGTTATTCATTACAAAATGTATACAAGTGATGCCGTTGCACGTTTACTAATAGTGCCAAAGTACTTAATTAAAGTTACTAGTTGTTGATGACGTTTAACTTATTTACATTCTACATACTCGTTTTAAAACTGATGAAATTGCATGTGAAGGAAATGTGATTTACTTAAATCGTACATTTGGGGTATGCACATCCGTTTTTTAATTTATATAAATAAACTGGACATGTGATTATTTCGGAGGATTTCAAGCATTGTCATTAAGTAACAAACGACTTCAGGGATTGGACCGTGTCATCATTGAGGTCGAAGAACTCAACGTTTTGCCCACTTTCGTAAGGGGCTTCATCAGGAGGAAAAGCAAAAGAGCACGGTAATTCAAAGTATTGGGAACGTTGTACATAGTATGAGTCACAAAAATTTCGACCACAATCGTCTTTATATGAATTATATTTTTCACAATCCAACTCAAAATAAAGTGGCCTCTAGAGGGCGCATCCCCAGGTAGCGGATCGCTACGCTTACCAGATATGGGTGGTAAGAGGAAAATCAAGTAGCTCTACCGGTCCAACAAGTACTGCAGCGTCTGGATGGCTGAAAACAACGGCAGGGCTCACAGTGGTCGGCTGAACAGTACACTCACCAATCCACTGTCAGAAAAGGCAAACGACAGAGGGTGAGAAAAATACTCGGGTATCCTACCAAACCAAGCTGAAGATAACAACGTACAATGTGAGATATATTTCATCGGAAGAAAAACTGTTAGAGTTAGAGTATGAATTACGCCACATTAAATGCGACATTCTCGGTATTAGTTAAGCTAGAAGGAGAGCAAAAAATATGAAATTGTGAAGTCTGGACATTTGTTCTCCTACGGAAAGGAAGTTCAATGTTATAATTGGAGGGGACTTCAACGCCAAGGCAGCGGTTTGGTGCTCCCCCATCCAGGACCACAGCGGTTCCTTACTGGTCGACCTGTTTGAGGAACACAACCTGAGAGTCCTCAACACCGACTGCGGACCAACCTTCCAGGGTCACAGAGGTTCGAGCTACATCGACATTACGGTCGCCAGCCCACATATATACTGCAACATTTCTAACTGGCGCGTCACGGATGACGAGACCCTGTCGGACCACCGCCTCATCATTTGGAATCTGAACCTGGACCAAGATACACAACCGGACGCTACTCCGCTCTCCCGGTTCTGCAACAAAAAAGCATACTGGTCGAGCTTTGAGGAAGAAACTCGCCTTCGCCTTCCACCAATTCAGGAACGGGTTCAGGACTGCCAAAACTCGACGAGCGTGGAAGAGATAGCAGAGGAGCTGAACCAGGCAATAACAACCGCCTGCGAGCGACCAATTCCCCAGAAAAAAGCCAACACCCGCATCGTACCATGGTGGCCCAACGCCCTAACTCGACTGCGTGCAGAAACCCGCCGACTTAGACATCGTTATCAACGAGCGAGTCCGGACAATCGGGATATGATGCGGAACGAGTACCACACCGTCAAAAGGCAGTACAAAGCGGCGATCAAGGAGGCCCGGGCGTAGAGCTGGCGAGATTTCTGCACAAAAAGCGCAGAACGCGACCCCTGGGGAACGGCATACCGGGTACTACGAGGAAGAACAAAACAACGGTCGACCCTGACATGTGTGCGCCGAACACACGGGAGTTACACGAAAACAGCGCGCGAGACAACAGCGTACCTTCCGGAAACCTCCCCCCCCCTAACCCCTGGCATTAACCTAGGATTAAGTTAGTTAATGAGTTAATTAATTAGTTAGTTAAGAACAGCGCGTTACCAAATAGTCAACCTGTGAGCGGCAGCGTCTAGCGAGGACAGTTCGTGAAAGACCTTAGCAATAAGTTACAGTTAGGTTAAGCCAAGTAATTTAAGTAAATAAGAGCCAACACAACTGAGCATAATCCTTGGGAGAACGCAGTGTAATACCACAGAATAATATCCTAAATCAGAATGGCCCCTCTGTGTCGGCGCTTTTGATGTCAGCATACTCAATTTTTGTGACCTTGAAATTGTCCGCCATGATCCTAGTGGTGTGCAGAGGCGGTAACTTCAAAATTATGCGCCCAAATTTTAAACTGAACAGAAATCATCCGTACGTTTAAAGTATATGCAATTTATATGGAAATGCACAGTACACCATGTGCCACCAAAAGATCTTTTCTGTGCACTCATATTAAATTAATATTTTAAAACCACTAACACAAAAAACATAACCTTCTTATAAGGGGTCATTGACCGCCACAAGTACTCGTGTAAAATATGGAAAACAGCTGACTGCACACCACCAGAACTCGCGCATGCGCAAAGAAAAAGCTAGCTGAATTTTAAGCCGACAGGCCATTCTGTATTATTCTGTGGTAATACTCGCAGTCGAACAGTGTACCAATTCATTAAGTATGAATAAACATAGTACTGGACTTCGTAATACACAATAAGTTGAAAACAATGTAGAAAAAATGCACCCCATATCCGATAGAGGGCGTAACATTAAGTATCAATAAGATAACATCATTGAAAATAATCTAAATGTATGCAACTACGTACATAGAAGAGAAGTTTTAAGAGAGAACAATTCGTAGAAAAACATGGTCTTGGGGAAAGCAACCTTTGTTAGCAGATTTCATAAAACAGAAAAAACAGTATAATGCAAGCACATCTTACGAAACGAAAGATAAAGCTAGGACCTAGATTAGTCCGGATAAACAGATGAAAAATCAAATTGACTAAGTTTTAAATAAAAATCAAAGAATAGTTCAAAATACCCTAAATCGATTTAATATTGGTAGAGACCATTGGCTCGTTAGGGCGACCATTCTCACAAACAAAAAATAGGAAAATGGAAATAAAAGGAACAAAAATAAAACAGTACCAATAAATCGTGTAATATTGAAATAAAATGCAGAAAGCGGTAAAAAAGTCTATCAAATAAACTAAAAAATATATAATAAATATTAATAAGCAAAATAGCTAAAACATTAAAAAAGAAGCAGCCACGACACCAAAAAATTTTTGGAGAAAAAGGAAACATTAATAAGCGAAATAGGCTTGAGCATGTAGAACACAACAACACAGTTCGAAAAACAGCAGTAGAAAATAAATGTAATAGTAAACTGACTGAGAAAATTTTTGACGCAAAATAATAATGCAGAAGACTAAAAGCCGTGTTTACACAACTAAAAGTACTATGGTTGCGTTCCACCATTTCTATTTTCGGGTTTTTGTAAACAAACTTCCCTTAACTTTTAATAGCGATATTATCAGAGAAAACAATTATTTATTATGCCTGTTTCTTGTGTTTTTAAAACTACGTACGCAGATTGAAGCGGAAGTCCATATTGTTTAGCAGTCATATCTGCTTACTGAACGCTGCCAAGCAAGCAAGCAACGAAATCCAAGTAGCATAGTGTAAAAGCGACTCCAACGTTAACGCTACATAACCTATATTTCTGCTAATTTTTATGCTTGGCCTTTTCGCCCAGTAAAATGAAACAAGCTGGTAAATCATAGCGGATAGCGGCAACGACGACAGCAGCAAATCAAAAAACTTCATGCAGAAAAAGCCATCCATGAATGCAAGTGGGCGACAGAAGTAACTCGTTGTGCATTGAGCATTGTTCTTTTATATTTCTGACTCAAGTTTAACCTACAGTTAGTATTGAAGATGTTAAGAAATTCCTAGAAGATAATCGAATCACGGTGCGCTCCTGCGAATTCCTTAAACCCAACAGGTAAATCATGCTGTTATGGCAACTTATGACCGATGTGATCAGCGACGACAGCAGCTAAAAATGTTGTATTTTAGGTTCCGAGTTAGATATGAGCATGTCCATCGAAGAATGCCGCAAACTCGAAAATGATACTAATAAGCAAGCAAATTCTGCTGCGTGGTACCAATACAGAGCTGGTCGAATTACAGCTTCAAAATTTAAAGGGGTTCACAGAACAAAACTGGAAAAACCATCCACATTGGCATAGATGACCTAAATGTTCTAAAACGTGCAGGTGTACAAAAAAAGGATGAAAAATTTAAATTAGAGCATAACCATCCCAGCAAACACAGTTAAATAACATTTAGGTACATATAACATTGTTCTTTCAAATATTACATGTAACATCACCAGGTTATTACATGTTTGTTGCATGTAAGTTTCAATTTCCCACTCAACTTATTATAACTGCAATGTAACAACTATAAAATTTTGCTATATATCTGTAACAGTGCAGGTATATCACTGTTGTGTAACTATTTCAACAAGTAACATTGCTGTTATATGTTTGTTATGCAACGTTATTATTGTTGTTATGTAACATATACAGGGTGTAAAAAAAGTCTGGAATATAGCAAATATTTCAAAAACTACCAGAGATGAATTTTTCAAAATTTCCAGACTTATATAGGTAAAAACGGCGCATCTAGGAAGGACAAAACCGTTTCTGTAACTGTATAGGGTGAGTCAGAAAAAATACCAACTTTTGTATTTTAAATTGGACACCCTGTATATTAACGAGGAATCAAATAGTCCTTCAAAAGAAAAATTCAACGATATAGGGTTTGACGGATTTATCTGTCAAAATGGCAAATGTGGGGTGACTTAAATAATAAGGTTTACAACAATAGATCGGTTAATATTGAAGCTTTAAAGGATCATATTAAAAATGAGATACGTCAAATTTGATGGGATACTTTTGACAACGTCTTACGAGAATTTAAAGACAGTATCCCATCGAATTTGACGTATTTCTTTCTAATATGATCCTTTAAAGCTTCAATATTAACCGGTATATTGTTGTAAACGTTATTCTTTAAGTCACCCCACATTTGCCATTTTGACAGATAAATCCGTCAAACCCTATATCGTTGAATTTGTCTTTTGAAGGACTATTTGATTCCTCGTTAATATACAGGGTGTCCAATTTAAAATACAAAAATTGGTATTTTTTCTGACTCACCCTGTACAGTTACAGAAACGGTTTTGTCCTTCCTAGATGCGCCGTTTTTACCTATATAAGTCTGGAAATTTTGAAAAATTCATCTCCGGTAGTTTCTGAAATATTTGCTATATTCCAGACTTTTTTTACACCCTGTATATTACAGATTTACAACCTTTATACAGGGTGATTTATTAGGTCTAAGCCAAACTTGGCCACATGAAAGGTGAGGTATTCTAAAGGAAAAAAAACCCTACAGAAATGAAGATCACATAAATAAGTTACAGCAGTAAGTGCTCAAAATGTCCGCTTCTGCTTAAACACATGCCTCACAACGACGCACTAAAGGGTTTTTCACTATAGTGAAAACGTTTGGTCGATTTCTTATTTTAAAGTTTTATGAAGGTCTCATCGCATAACCACTGGAATTATTGTTAATAGTTAATCAAAGTTGCCTTGGAAAAAAACGAATCTGCACATGTCAGTCTGCTGTCAGTGTTGTTTTTTATCAGTTATTATTAGGTATTGCATATTATTACGTTTGTTCAGTTACTGGAACCACTGAAAATGTACGCTTATAGCACAGAAGAGTATTCTGACATAATTTTCGTCTACCGATATAAAGATAAGTCAGTTAGCAAATTAATTAAAATTAAAAAAACATGTCTTAGCACAAAAACGGAGCTAAAATTGGACAAAAGGCATCCATATTTTTTCAAATTCAAATGCAGATGGCTTTGACCAGGACAACGTTTTGCGTTTTTGTCGTGTGGAGCAGAAAAGATTTCTTTGTAGAAAGAGTAAATTTTGATATTGATTTTTGGAATGAAAAAGTGCTATTGCATTGCAATTTCACAGAAAAGTTGTTTTTCCTGAGCTCTATGCCAAGTATTTCACTGAGCCAAAAGAAAAACAATACAGTGCCTTTATATAGACCACGGCCTCCTGGATTAGTGCGAGACTGACGTCTCGTCAGTCTCGCACTAATCCATGAGGCCGTGATATAGACAGTGGCGACAATACAACTAAGCCACACCCCCGCCGCCATATTTATGCAAATTTCTAACGGGTGTTTATTTAAATCCGTGATCAGAGTCGACTGTGATACGTGTTTTACGTTTGGCAGTACTGAAAACATTCGAGATTTGCAGGTTAAGATTTGCGTCAGTTTATGTCAAAACTGACGCAAAACCGAACCTACTAACCTCGAATTTGACATAGACTGACAATACACTTCAGTACTGCCAAAAGTATAACACGAATCACAGGTGATTTAGCATAAACATGGCGGCTAAAACCACGTGATCTAGGGAGCCAATCAAAAATAGGACACCCCATTGTCGCCACTGTCTATATAAAGGCGCTGTAAAAAACAACAAATTGAAATGCCATCTATGACCACTGGTTTGGATTCAAGTTATAGTGACATCGCCATGGATATGCCATCTACGAGTGCTGGTCCAAGTTCAGATGACATCCACATGGACATGCGAGCTATAGATGTTGGTTCAATTTCCAGTGACATTGTAATAGGCACCGATGATGAAGAGGTTTGTATTTTTGTGAATTATATGTTACAATGTTATGTACCTATTTTGATTATGGATTGCAGCTATGGTGTCACTGTAGGAAACCAGACGACGGCGAACAAATGGTAAAATGTTCTGACAGAAAATGTAGAATAAAATGGTACCATTCAGCATGCCTACAATTAAAAAAATTCCTAAAGGAAAGTGGTTATGTGAACTCTGTAAATATAAATAGAATCGGCAGATACAGTGAAGGCTGTGTCGTCAGCGAAGCTAACGATTTGCGCGCATGTAACATGTAAGGGCAAATCGGTAACATACAATAGATACAGCAAGGGGCCTAATACCGAGCCCTAAACAACACCTAAGTTTATACGGACAGTGGTGGACGTTACATCATTAATTTTAACAAACAGTTTTCTGTTAGTAAGAAAAGATATCAGCCACATAAGAAGTGGGCCCCGAATGCCTAAGCAACATAACTTTTTTCTAATGCATTCCACATTCACAGTGTCGAATGCACACGATATGTCGAAAAATATTGATGCAACAAATTTACCGTTATCCAGTTGCTGATAGACATAGCGGAGCAGGCTAAAAGCCGTGTTGTGTATCGGAGAACAGATTGTATAGTCAAGGGTAATACCACAAGCAGTGGATATATTTTTGACAAATATTTTGTCGTTTCCATGTAAATTATTGCATTTAAATTTCACGATACAAAATAACATCAAAAATGTCACGAGCCGAAGGCGAGTGACATTTAAATGTGATTTTGTTGAGTGAAATTTGCAATAATTTCTATGGAAATGGCAAAATATTTAAAAAAAATATATCCACTTCGAGTGGTATTTGGGACGACTATTTAACAATATTAATACATAACGATTAACTTTATTGAAAAATAATCCAACAATTAATATAATTATTCATTCTCAATTAAATTCAGCGGAATACTTCCAAAACACAACATTTTACAATTTTTAAAACAAGCCACACAGCACAAAGCAACCACTAATAGAGCGATTTCTCAAACAGTAAGCTTGAATAAAAGTTTCAGCGCCCTACAACGGGTGGGCCAGAAACTATTCCAGCAAGGCGGCAAAATTTAAATACGCCATTACTACGATATTTGGATTAATCAAGGATATACCGTCAACACCAATACAAATTTTGCATATACATAATTTGCCTTCATCAGAATCTCGATTTTAAAGTTTTGAACCGCATAAATCGGAATATGCAAAATCTTTATAGGTTCTGAAGTTTACAATAATTATGGAAAATTCAAACAAAATATTTGCGAATAACAAATATATTTAAGTAATTCAAATAGCAATATTGTTTAATAGGTATTGTCAATCTTACAATAGTCGTCCTCAATTGCAACAATTTGCTTTGGTTCAAAATGCTTTTCACGCATTTTAAATGATTTGTCGGTGTCAGTTTGACGTATGAGTTTACTATTTACGCACTTTTTAAACGGCGGACAGGTGACACCAGCGCCTCCTGACGAATGGGCCAATCTCTAACAATTATTTGATTTGACAGATGCATTCAGAAAACGCTTCTATTAGTAGGTTTTTCTATGCCGTTGGGAAACTTGTGTCTCCTACACTAAATCGGAACAATTTGAAACAACACTTCTTCACATACCGGCCCATAATTAATTATAGTTTGGTTCACAACCTTGCCGAGTGGCGACACTAGCGCCTTCCGACGGGTGGGCCAGTCCCTAACAATTATTTGACAGGTGCATTTAAGAAACTCCTCTATTAGTGGTTGCTTTGTGCCACACAGTTTGTTGGGGTTTAGTGTTACGTAACCTAGCGATATTACTAAGGACAGAACATCGTTGCTAAGCGATACTTCGCAACAAGGCTATTTATTTTTTGAGTACGTACATTGTTTTGTGAATATTTTGCATGGTGCCCAATATTCAGTGATGTGTCTGCAATGTGATTGGTTTATATGTTATAGTGTTGAATAGTCAGTAGTTATATCCCTAGTGCATTCTGTATATTCGAGTATTTCTCGAAAACGCGAAGCGTTTGAGAGAAATACTCGAATTATACAGAATGCACGCGGGGAATATTGCAAGACTATTCCTCGAAGAAATGTCATCCTTTGTATACCACACTATTAATTTTTAAAGAGTTTTCAGTTTTCTTTCTGAAATTTTTTATGTGCCTAGCTGGTTTGCTCTTCTTCCCGCAAATACTCGATATTGCACTTGTGCAAATACCCGGGTATTGCACTAGTGCAAAATATTCGCTGTATTCGACTCTGATTGGTTCAAATTTTGAAAATTGATTGATGGGATTGGTTTATATTATCTGAGGGGAATAGTCAAAACTATACCCATTCGGAGTCACGTGACTTTTGTCTGTCTCTGTTCATCTTTAGTAAAATAGATGAAATGGAAGAAATTTGAAAAAAAGGCATGTCGATTCATAAAATTAATTTTAAAATTTGACGTTTCTAATCTGTCAGATTATATTTTTCGTGTAAGTTATTGAGATAAGGGTAATAAAACCTAAAATTGTTGAGCCGAAAACTGGAAATTAAAAGAAACCATCGGACATGCGGTATAACGAGCAGTCACAACAATTAATTTGAATATTATGCGTTTTTTTTTATGAAGAGTACAATATTAATAATAGTAAATCAACAGTTTCACCCTCCAACGCTGTTCGCCGTGCTTCTCTTGCGTTAAATATCTCGGAGAGCACAATTTACCGAAAATATGAGCCAGAAAGTGAAGAATGCAAAAACGGAAGTCGACGAAGCAGTCAAGACACGGTATAAAAAATGTATGTAGCTAAAGAATTTGTAACCATAAAAAATCTAAAAAATGCTTGGTTGAAGAATCTGGAGATTTTTCACATTCAGTTTCTTCCCTAAATAGATTGTGCAAGGAAATAGGCTTCAAATGGCAATGTTCTATAACAGAATATGCATGCACAGAAATTGACTTAAAATTTGCTATACGCAGCAGGTTTTTAATGTAGCAGCTGACATATCTTTATTATATTTACATTTTACGACATGTTATGTTTTCTTTAACCTGTAAATTCAGTTTGATTTCATATAAGAGAATAAACCCGTAGCAACCTTGTTTTAGAAATTGGCATATGTCAGGATAACCTACAAAACGGAATGTCATTTATTTCCCTAAAATTGCATTTTTAAGAATCGACATACGTAAAATTACTAGATTATCACGTGACTCCGAATGGGTTTAAATTTGACTATATTTACTCAGGAACGATACCATTCCATTTGCCACAACAGTAGGATTTTTTTAATTAATTTCGGTGTGTTAAGTGCCACTTTTTTCACTGAGTGAAAAAAAGTGACACTTTGCTTTTAATTTAGAAATGAACGATTCTAATTGGACGTTTCCTTAGTTACCAATCGACGTTTCCTTAGTTACCAGAACTGACCAACGCACTTCACTAAAATGAAGGCAAATACAATTCTATACAAAATAGGCTTGGATTTGAATATTTAATGAAATTTTAAAAAATCTTATAGACAACTCGTGTTAGCGTGCTTATTTTTCACGCGTGTGAAATATTAAACTTGGCTGCGCCTCGTTTAATAACCCTCCACACTTGTGAAAAAAGTTGCACTTCTAACACTTGTGGTCTAAATAACTATTAATACTTTTGTAGATATTATTATTATTATTATTAAAGTAAAAATAATTAGATTAACTTTGTTAATAAGATTTATTTCATAATTATACAATTATAGGAGGGCATAAATTTACGAGTGCACAAGAAACTGTTAATATCTGATCTACCACAGCAACATCGTCAGTTTTCTTTTTCACCAGGAACATGGGCATCGTTTCGTGAAAAACTGTATTTTTTTGACGAAGGACAATATCGCGTTTGACGTGTATTCTGAAAAAAAGATATAGGTAATTAAGATAATTATTGTAATAATATACTTGCACTACCTCACGCTTGCTATATTCCTGGTTGATTCTATATCCCTTGGATCGAGCTGCCGTTTCCCTTTTAGAAAAGCAGGCGTAATCACTGTGGCCATATGTAGTCCTACGGAGTCTTTTATTAAAAAGCCAAGATCTGCCAATACAAAATCTCCTGGCAAGAGATTGTTTAAAATCCCACAATCCTCTGTTAGACCTTTATCGCTTATTCTGCCACCATATCCATGTGATATAAATGATATTAATCCAGGAGGAGTGATGCCTATTAGTACCTTTACCGTATTATGTTGTTTGTACGTAGACCATGTAGTACATTGTACTTCAAGGCTACTTGATTTTTCCACTCTCATTTCAAAACAATCGATTATTACTGAAATCTTGTTGACAAATGCTACCTTGAAGCATTCTGGCATTGATTTAATCACCTGATCTCGTTCAGGCCAAATAATAAAAATTTTCATCCGATGATACATAATATTCAATGTGGTATAAAATATTCTGGAAATTGTTTGTACGCTGACGTTAAACATGTATGCCAATAAACTAAAATCTAAATTTAATCTAAGTTTTATCACCGTTATCAAAAACGTGCCTCTAAGCATGTTTTACGTACTGAATTAGGAATAAATATATATAATTAAATGTGAACTGTATATATTGTATGTATTTGGTGTAGCATTTGCCATATAGTAGACGTGTGTAAAAGAATTTTTTTTTGTAATGTCACAAATAAAGTATATCTATCTAACACGCAAAACTTTAAATGCGCGCGGGCTACAGCGTCATGCTCACTTAAAACTTTTACATTCGCTGGAAAATTCTCACTTTTTTTAACTTGTACAACAATCTACTATTAATTCACTAGCGATTTAAGAAGAAAATTAACTCGCTAGCATATAAACATTATAAACAGTTACGTATGGAAACTATTATAGAGATAATAATAATAATGGCAGTTTAAAATAATAATTAATCGAGTTATTTAACAATAACAGTAACGGCGTAACTGGAGACTTGAGTTACCACATTTATATTTTTATGACGCTCAACGCCTCAACGGCTTAAACCTGAAAAGAAACACAGATTGCAGGCAGCTGAAAATTATTTCGGTGGCGCAAATAATTCTCACATATAATCTCATAAGAGCATTAATTCTTTCCGCAATTTTTGTTACTGCGTTCCAACAACGTCGTATTAATTAGGACGCCTTCCAGAGGCGAGAGTTTCCTTTCCAGAGACTTTCCATTTGAAAATATATTTTTTGGAACTTTTCCTTACTGCCAATCTCTAGCGTGCTTTTAAAACTTTCTTTAGTGCAACAAAAGTTATTAAATTCGTTGTACATTTTAAATGCGGCATATGCCGCGGGTTTCAGCTAGTAAACATACTAAGAAAGAAAACAAAAATTAAAAAAGACAAAAATTGTGTTAGTACCTCAAACAGAGCTTAACTTTTAAGGGTGGTGGAAGAATTTTCTGAAATAGAAATCAGGCGACGCATACAACTAGCACAATCGGCTATGGTGCACCTAAACAAAATATAGTGTGACAGTAATATAACATAGACAACGAAATCGTCACGAAAACGTATAGACTCTTTTAAAATGTGGTTTGAAGACGAGCACGAGAAACAAATGCCTCCATTTTACAACAAATAAAGCCAAAACAACGCCTTTTCAATATCGTTCATAAAAAATTATTACCTTTTTTTAGCATATTTTAGGGAAAAACGATTTTATTGACAAGCTAGTTGTACAGGGAAGAAACGACGCTCACCCACTAGAAGGTGGCAATTATT
This sequence comes from Agriotes lineatus, assembly GCA_940337035.1. Lineage (NCBI taxonomy): Eukaryota > Metazoa > Arthropoda > Insecta > Coleoptera > Elateridae > Agriotes > Agriotes lineatus. The sequence continues at coordinate 19,631,173 of OW679195.1, read as the reverse complement.
GTATATCTTGCAAGAGATCGAGAAAGAGGGAAAAATTGTGTTGGAGGAATAATACAAAACAACACTGATACTTGAAACATGCTCGACATGCTTTATTGAGTCGCAATGTGTCGGAAAAGAGATTTGATGAAAAAGAAGAAAACATTAAAATGCAAGAAGGCACGGAGCAAACTGAAAAATGAACGATTACAAATGCCAAGTCATATGAATTTCCATATATAAGCAAAAAGGAAATAATGATAGCTCCAAGACAAATGAAAAACAACAAAGTAGCATGCAAGGACGGAGTACTAATAGATATATTAAAGGAAGGAGATGTGGGGACTGGCGAAAGAACTAGGAAAACTAGTTATTTAACGGATGCTTAAAAGAAGATGTCTCTGAGGATTGGGCCAATTCTACAAAATGTTTTAAAATTGCAATAACGTTTAACGAAATAAAACTCGTGAAAATATGATATAAACAGTTTCAATAAACATAGGTCCGGAAATTCGATTTAAGGCAGCTGTAGCTCTAAGAAAGGTAATGAAAGAACACGGAGTTTATTTAATTAAAATAATGCAGATACAGCAAATTTGGTGTAATTTGGCATATCTTCAGAAGGGGTAGTATATGTAAGGGTGGGGACACGTTTTACTTCGGCACATCATGCCGTAGTATTACTTTCGGGCTCAACCATATTTACCAATTTGTAGTTATTGCCGCATCCGCTCAATAAATAGCGACCAATCCAAAATGATATGAAAGGTCTCATGAAACCGCATATTTCTTATGGCAGATACAGCAAATAACAAATATTAAATATAAACAAATACACAATATAAATAAAGTACAATACAAAATATAACTAAAATACAATACAAAGTATAAATAAGATTAAGATAAAATACAATACAGTCAATAAAATAGGAAGTAAATCAATCATAAATTTGGGGTGCAAAGCTAGTTCGCGTCCGTAGCAAAAGCTAAGCTACAAGCCTTGGGCTACACGTGCATCCTGGATAGCGCTAAAGAACTAGCACATCGGCTGCTGCCGCTGCTGGACCTCATATAATATTGTGAAAGATATCCCGGCAAACGAATGATACAACATCAACATGAATTCGTGAATTTGTGAATACGCAACAGCTTTTGCGTTAAAAGAAAAGTCGGGAAATTAAATTTACCAAAGATGTCCCTCCAGATAGCTGTAAACATTGTATTTTGAAAACGACATAAACTATCAGGATCAGCATGAAATATTAATGAAAAATGTTTTGTAGGTAGACATTATTTCTTTTTAGGGTTTGTGTCGTTACGATTTTCTTACTGAATCTGCATTCGAGACTTATTTCATATCCGAAAATTCCGTAAAGAATTAATGCTTTTATGAGATTATATGTGAAAATCGTACGACACTCATTAATGACCAATAGAAAAATTAGTTCACGAGCCGTAACCAAGACAACAACAAACTTTCTTGGAAATTATTTGTAGGTAGACCAACCTAACTGTGAGGGTTTGTGTCGTTACGATTTTTTTACCGAATCTGTATTCAAGCATTAATTCATATCCGGAAATTATTTTTCGTGTATTCCAACGACGTCCTAATTAATACGACGTTGTTGGAACGCATTCAAAAAATTTTCCGGAAAGAATTAATGCTCTTATGAGATTATATGTGAAAAAATACTTCTCCTAAAGGGAGAAGTTAAAATTATGTAAACATATTACTTTTCGGTAACTAATAAAAAATCTAAAGGAATAATTAACATTTTCTGTTATTTTTTCCAATTTAAATCTTTCAAGTCGTCATACAAACAATTAAGTTTTGGTATGTAATTTTTTTTTAAATATTAAAAACTGGAAACTAATGTTTGCCAAAGTTAAAGAAAAATTGAAATGTTACATACGAGTAATTACCCTAACAACCGCCGCCTGGTCCTTATTCACTCCATATTCTGCCGAGAATTTAAGCTAGCCAGAGCTGTGTCACTCCTCGTTTAAGAGTGTTATAGCTGGGGCAAGAAATTTACGATATTAAAGCTTATTCAGGTGCCCGATTTGTGTCTTCTTTCGGGCGGGAGCCTGTGAGGAAAAATCATAGTCCGGAGCAGTGTGTGTCATCGAAAGTTGCTATGAGGATCTGGTTACGCAGTGAACCACGTTCTAGGCAGATAGTTGGTAGAGGAGTTCTGGCCCACTTTTTCAGGAAATTGGTCAGACGAAATCAGGGCAGGAATGGGATATGTAGGTGCCCAAGTCTACGCTTCGAGGGGCTTAACGAATGGCTTTCTTAGGTTTACCACACAGTGTAGCCAGTTAGTTAAGTAATTGTAATCAGTTACATCAGTGCAAACTCTTGAAGGCTTAACCTATGGCGTTTAGAAAATTCGAGATTATTACGTCTAAGTTGCATTCGCTCCCCTGTGCTTATATTGAGTGTCACCATTTGGACTTCACCATTTTACGTTCTTAAGTTTACGAGCAATTACGGTGCTGAGTGAAACTTTTATTGCCGAATTAGAGTATAAGTTGCGTAGTTTTGGTTGCTGATTGACTAATATAAATCATTATAAAATTACAAAATTTCCAAAGCGGTTAGTGCTCCGGGAAAAAGTGCAGGTAACTGGATGAGTACCCCTCGATTACACAGAAGTAGATTGTGTTTGAGAAGGTGTAAACACCTTATTCACTCAGCGAACAAAAGTTAATTTCTCCAAATTAGACAAACCTAATTGCCCGATTAGCACTAGTACTTAAATTGATGATTTTCAAGGGACCAATACTTTAATAAGTAGAAACACTCAGCGTCGGTTCTTTTGATGTCAAAATATCGATTTGAATGACCTTGAACGGCATCTGGGGGGGGGGGGGCTACTTTCCGATATTATCAACAGATGGCGCCTAAGCTGCGATATTTAGCGATTGCTCATGTGTAGTTTGGTTATATAGAGTACCGCAGGCAGACGAGGCTTCCAACCCCATTTCTATGTTAGATATAAAGCATAATTTTTCATATATTTTGTGATAATTAAATGTTCTCAAGAATTTAACTCGGTTTGTTAAATTAATTTGTAATGATTGATTACTTGCATGTCACAGTCAAAAATTGGTTTTTGATAGACTCTCATCAAACAGATAAATAATAAATGTAAAATATATTTTTACAATTACTATCTAATACGCTAATCTCCTTGGTTCTATTAAGTATACTATGCAATAGTATTAAAAATAATCGTATAAGTAGTTTTCATTTGATGGTTATAATTCAGCGCTAAGTAAACTGTTTTTAGTACATTTAAGAATGATTTCTTCGTTATTTTGATTCAATGACACGTACGCGACAGTTTATATTCGACAATTTTTACAACTTCTGTTCAATTATTAATGTCACTACAAACCTTTTATTTCCTTTGCTTCGCTTCATTTAAGCTCAATTTAATTTATTATAAACGTTTTAACAGTTACTGAATAGTTGTAAAACCATTTATACTTCATTTTAGGATTTGTTAAAGTAAATAAAATTACAGTTAAATATCAATTTAAAATATGTAAATTAATATTTATAGTTTTAAACACTAATATAGTTCACGCTATCTAGGTTATATATTCTTAAAAGCTAATTAATATTTTTATTCGAATCTCAAAGGATCAACTTCGCTTCTTTTATGATTTCTAGGTTTTTCTCTAAATAAGGCTTCGAATTCTGAAGCAGAGAAACAACACCCGTTAAACTAGCAACATCCGTAATTGTATGTCTGAGTTTTGTTTCTTTTATTTTTGTTGTTCTTTACATTTAATGTACTCTGTATAACTTGGAAAGCCAGGGTAGTAATGTCATGAACAAATATCTGATATGAACTATAAATAAAACATTTTTATTCAAATTTCTCATTTTTATTATCATAATTTCTTTGCAATTTGTTCGTGCTGGTAACACTCATTACGTCACCTCTCAGAGTTTTTGCTTTGTTCTGAGATTTATTATTATTACGCAGACTTTTTTTGAAAGAAATTACGTAATTGTTTAAGCAAAAATAAGTCCCAAGGTTAAATGAGAATAGTGTAGACGTTGAGTCAGTGTGATAAGAATGGTTAGTTGTGAATACATTACCCTTAATGCCACCTTGTAATGCAGACATATAATCTACAATAGACGTTTTATCGTTAGAAGAATCGTGCATAATTTTTCTTGCAAAAACTCTTACGTGACGTCGCTGCTCTAAATATCGTTGCTGCTGTTAATGGGGTAGCCTATATTAGCTGATTTGTTCATGCATGCCACAGGTGTTCCAAGAACTGTAGTCACATCTTTCGAATGTGATATTTTATGGAAGTTTCTAGTTCTCTTCTTGTGTATTCACACGGGGGAGCAAAATACGTGCAAAGTTGGAAAATAATCGAAAACGATAATGAAGCCCTTTGTTCACAGTTTTAAAAATTATTTGACAATTTACCGTTTCATTGACCATTCGGTCGTTCTGAGTGCAAGTACACATTAAAACTGTGCTCCGTAAAAACAGTGATTTTTGGCAGAAATATCAGTGCAAAAAGTGAATAACGTGAGTTGCGTGGTCAGTAATGGTTGAAGATCAACTTTATCCATATAAAGAAGAAAATCTCATCACCGTTTAGTCTAAAACAACTAGTTTATGAGTTTAATGAACACAAATATCGTAAAATAACGCTTAACATCGCCAGTGGTTTATTGGAGGTGACTGCATGGACATACTAATCTTATCACGCAGCAGCGTGCATTTAAAAATTATCCAAAAATACTGTTTTGTTCGCAACTTCAAAATATAAACAATAACGAAATGAGTAAGTGTCAAAAATGTTTCAGTGCAATAGAAAATTTGGACTTTGCTAAATGTGGCCAATGTCAAAATGCGTACCATTTTGAATGCTCGATTGCGGAACAAGCATATAAAAAAATTAATAAAAATAAAAATCTTTGGAAGTGCGCTCTTTGTTCAGGTGTAGTTACCAGAAACAGAAGCGGAAGTACAGCCAGTTCTTCAGTTGCTGAAGTAAATAAGAACATTGAAAATAACGATGTACCGCCTTCAACCAACACTATGAGTAATGATCTTTCTGGTATAGTGGCTACGCTTGAAAAAATGGACAAGAAATTGTCATCCATAGATGGCAATTATAACGGCCTTAAGGATGAAATTAAAGAAATTAGTAAAGCTGTGTCATTCATATCTGATCAATATGATGAAATAATAAAAGTAGTGCATACTCTACAAAACCAAATTCAAGAGAATAACAAAGATATTACAAGCTACAAAGCGAAATGTGACGGTTTTGAGAAAATAATAAAAAATCAGAATGAGAAAATTAATGAGCTAGAACAATATTGCAGAAACAAAAATGTGGAAGTATTTGGAATTAAACAAAGCCAAGAAGAAGATTGCAGAGAGATAATTGTCAAAATCGCTAACGAATTACAAGTTACTCTGGAAAAAGAAGATGTTGACATCGCTCATCGACTACCAAATGCCAAAGATAAATCCCCACCAACCATTGTCGCGCAATTTCGGACCAGAACAAGAAGAGATGAATTTCTAGGCAAACGCAAGCTAGTAATTACCAACAGAAATATACAAGGTGCTGCGCTCGGCTCTACAGTGTTTATCAACGAACATCTTACACCATACAACAAAATACTTCTTGGAAAAACGCGCAGTCATGCCAGAGAAACAAATTATTCATTTTGCTGGTTCAAAAATGGAAAAATCTTTGTCCGGAAACAGCCTGACAGTAACGCCATTAGAATCCGCAATGAAGACGATTTAATGAAAATTAAGTAACTTTTTTATGGGTAAGCCGAAGTTTTTTTTCTTTTGCGTTTTTCAGTATTACATGTTTAAATCTAATATGGAGACACTAATCTTAGGAAAAGAATTAGACGATGACACAATTGATACTCATATTTCTGATCATATTGATGATAGTAAAAACATTATTAGTACGTTTTGCCAAAATTTTGAAAATTATTTCAATATGCTTAATTTAAATATACGCAGCGTGACAAAAAACTTCGACGAACTAGAGGTATATATTGGTGAATTTCATAATTATTTTGATATTATTGTTTTAACTGAAACCTGGCGAGTCGAGAATATTGAGTGCATAAACATAAATGGCTATGTTACTTATTACAACTGTAGTTATCAAAATCAAAATGATGGAACGATAGTGTTAATTAAAAATTCTTTAAAACATAAAGCCACTGTAGTAGAAATACAAGATTTTAAATTTCTTAGAATTGAAAGTGAGAAACATCGGGAGAAGATTTCGTTAACTGCCATTTATAAATTGCCCTCATACGACACGTCACTTTTTATTGAGCATCTACAAAATTACGTAACTGGGTATTGCGGCAGAGGTACGGAGATTATTACGGGTGATATAAATATCGATATCCTCAGTGATAATCATAAAGATAGTCAAAAATATTTAAATTTAATGTATCTACACGGATTCATTTCTTATATTAACAAACCAACCAGAATACTAAATAACGCTGCTACATGCCTGGATCACATATTTATAAAATCCCTAAATATTCAAAGAAATAATACACTCTCAATTATATTTCAATCCAAAATTACAGACCATTGTCCTGTATTTTGTTCTCTAAAAATAAATAGTATCATTAAGGCATCTGGCATACAACATCGAACACGAAAAATTATTGACTATAAGAAAATTAAGCAGAAAATAGGCGAGGTTAACTGGGAACATGTAATCGATAAAGATGTTGATGAATCTTGTAAAAGTTTAACTAAATTAATACAGTCAGAAATTAAAAATGCAACAATAATAAAGAAAATAAATAGCAAAAACTTTAAACGAAAACCTTGGATTACGCAGGGTATCATGAATTCAATTAATATCCGTGATGCTTTATATAACCAAAGTATATATCAACCTAATAACGAAATAATAAAAAACCTTTACTTAACTTATAAAAACCGCATACCCAAACTCATTAAACAGTTAAAGTCAAATTATTATAAGGAAAAAATTACAAATGCGGGTAACCAGCCTCGAGACATATGGAAAATAGCCAATGAATCTATCAACAAAAATGTAAAGATCAAAAATAAATTGCCAGATAGTATTTCCCCGGATAATTTTAATAACTTCTTTGTTAACATTGGATGTCAACTTGCAGAAAAGATTAATATAAATATTACTGACCAGGCTCAAATGCTCAAAAATATCCAAAAGAACAATAACTCTTTTTTCTTAACTCCTACCGATCCAAGCGAAGTAAAAAGCGCAATTAAATCTTTAAAAAATAGAAAGTCACCTGGCAGTGATAATATTTCTGCGGAAGTGCTGAAATGTATCATTGATGATGTTTCGGTGCCTCTGTCGCACATATTCAACGAATGTTTTGTACAAGGTTATTATCCGTGTTCGCTTAAAGAATCGGTAGTTACACCGGTCCTCAAGAGTGGCTCAACTGATAACCCGAATAATTATCGTCCTATATCATTAATTACAAACATAAGCAAGGTATTAGAAAAGTTAATTAAAAAAAGGCTTATGAGCTTTATTTCTACTAACAATATTTTATCAAATAATCAATTTGGATTTGTTGAAGGCAGGAGTACCAGTGATGCAATCTCTGTGTTAGTAGAGCAGATTTATTCTTCCCTAGATGAATCAAAATCATGTTGTGCAATATTTTTAGATTTGAAAAAAGCATTTGACACAGTTAATCACAATATATTAATTCAAAAATTAGAAATTCTAGGAATCCGAGGATCTACTCTAAATTTATTCAAAACCTATCTAGATGGAAGAACACAAGTTGTTGCAGTTAACGGAGAAAAAAGTCAACCGAAGACGGTAACCTGTGGAGTCCCTCAGGGAACAGTGCTGGGACCGCCACTATTCTTACTGTACATGAATGACCTTCTTCATTTGACATTAAATGGGAGGGTAATATCATATGCGGATGACACAGTTTTGTTTGTTGAGGGTTCCACTTGGGAAGATGTTGTAATGAATGCTGAACAAGACATGACAACAATACAATCTTGGTTAGATTTAAATTTTCTAACACTAAACCATGAAAAAACCAAGTTTATGCCGTTCAGCATTTATTCGCGCACTCAACCAAAAATAAACAAATTAAAAATACATGCAACGGGTTGTGAACAAGCTAATTGCTCCTGTAAACAAATTATGTCAACAAAGACAATTAAATATTTAGGTATCACTGTTGACTGCTTTCTTAGATGGGACACACATATAAATCTGCTGGCTAATAGACTGCGAAGACTGATATTTCCGTTCAAAAAATTACGAGATATTATACCTATCGATAAACTGAATATTTTTTATTGTGGTTTGGTTGAGTCACTTTTGAGTTATGGAATTATTGGATGGGGTGGTACATACACTACACATATTAAAAAATTATATACTATCCAGAAAATTATACTTAAAATAATATTTAAAAAACCCCGCCATTATCCAAGCCATCTGTTGTTCGAAAATATCACAATACTACCTGTTGCAAAGTTATTTATTTATAGTCTTAAAACAAATACATAAAAGGAGTAATTGTATTTCTATAATTAGTCATGGCTACAACACACGAATCAGAGAACAACAGATGGCCGAGACTAAAAAGATGAATAAAACATTTGGTCAAAAATGTTTCTTATATTACGCACCAAAGGTATATAACCTGTTCAATACTTACGTAAATTGCTTTAGCATAAGGGTAACTAACGGTAATTTTAAACACATAGCTAAGAAGTGGAGTTTAGAGTTGTCATGGCAAACAATAGAAGAACTTTTTGATTAAAAGTATAGAACAAATTAAACTAACTTTATCTAATTTTTATCATATTTTGTGTACTGTCCTCAGAACACCTTTAATCTAATGAAGTTAAATTAAAAACCACACACAAACTGGCTATCAGTTTTCAGTGGTGTAGCATGCACTCACTATTCTCGAGTGCATGATGTTTATTCGGAGGTGAATACTTATAATAGTATACAAACCTTTTAATGGGTTCGTCACATTTTCTACATTTTCTATATTTTGTATTTTTTTTTCTTATGAATAAACATTGATTTGATTGATTTGATTTGATTTGATTGCAAATATAACTTCAACTCTACGAAATTGTGCTACTAATGAAGATATTAGTTTACAGGTCGCGTATAATGATCGACATAATTGGAGATAAAGAAAATTCATGAAAAACATGAATACTTATAGTATGAATTCTTCGAGTCCAGGTAAAAAAAGAAAACTTTATCGGCTGATACTACGAGAGGTACCTGAAGATTGGGTTCACTATGACGTAATAGAACATTATGACACCTGAAAATAGTATTTCGTGCTTTTTAGAACCTTCTTGAATAATAAAATAACACATTTAAAACTCTTTTTTGTTTGTAAACAGTAGCCTTTCACACCATTAAGACTTTTTGTAAAGCTTTCCAACTAATTAGATATCCAAAAAGTGTTAGACAAAACAATACAACCACTGATAAATTCAACAACTATGATGAAATTTCCAAAATGAGAAACCTTTTTACTACCGGGAAATAGTTCTGAAGGGTATTGCTAGCACAGCAAGTGGAAACTACCGCCAAATTGTATCAGAACAGATGCAATAGATCAGTGTTTCCCAAACTTATCTAAAGCGCGACCCCTTTTTGTAAAAAAAATTGTTTTCGACCCCCTATTTCCCCCTACTCATCACTCAAACCAGAATAGCGACAAAAATAACCCAACTAAATTACAAGTAACTGATTGTCAAATTTTATTTTACCTTACTGTTTAAGTTTAAAATAAAAATTAAATTCAACAGTTATTTTAATTGCGATCTGTCCCACTAGTAACTAGTAGTTCTTCTGCCAGACTACCATTTACAATAAAACTAAATGAAAAAAAATCGACTGTAGGTACATCGCGATATCTTTGTTTGTGTCTACATCGCGATACTTTTCCACGATATTCGCGAAAGCGCTACTCGCTACTTCGCTACTAGATGGCACTCTGGAACGTTGTGGATAGTGTCCCTGTATATAATAATAAAAACTAATATTATACACAGACTCTATTCTCTAAGCCTCGGTGTTGCTTTATATAAACAGCGAAGTGCAATGAGACTTCAGTTCCAAACAGAGCGTTGTGGTGATTGCGGTAGCGGTAGTTTTTACGGACTTATTAATGTTTAGTTTTATGTTTCATTTGCTAACTAATTGTTAATTTTTATTTACGTTATTAAAATAAAAATACATGATTGAACAAAGTGTTTTTATCTTATTTTGGAAATTCCCGGCGACCCCCCTAGTACCTCACCGCGACCCCCCAGGGGGTCGCGACCCACACTTTGGGAAACACTGCAATAGATCATAGAGACCGTAAAATGAGACTTGATGACAATTGAAGATGAAACTGTCGACAAACCCGATAAAAACCCAAGAATAGTTTTCACGCGAATAAAAGACTTTAAAATGTTGAAGGCATACAAACTTGCAGTTATTAATTCTTTAACACTTTGAATTTTAAGTTCATTATGTAGTTGTTTGTTTCGCACAAACCATTTAGCATTGCAAATAATGCGAATGATTTTGTTCTGGATTGTCTGAATTTTATTCACATGTGTTTTCGCCGCGGTAGGTGCCCCAGATGACTGAACCGTAAGTAATTATAGGGCGTATGAGTGCTTTATAAAGCTGTGTTAAACACTTGATTTTTAACGTCAATTTCCGATTTATTACCGGATAGAGAAGATTAAGTCTAGTATAGCCCTCGTTAATCTTTTTGTTAATATGAAGCCCCCATGTTAGTTTTCGGTTAAAATACTTCACCGCATCATCGTTCGCATTCCGTGGTATAGCTATTCCATTTACTTGCAATTTGGGAGGATTTATAAGGTGTCTTGATGTGAAAATTTTGACTTGGCATTTACAAATATTTAATTGTATTTTCCATTTTTCGAACTATCGTTGATACACATCAATTGCTAGCTGAAGATCGGTAGTAGATGAACACCAAAGTTTTGTGATATGAGAGCTGTGTCATCAGCATACATGGTGAGTTCAATGTTGCCAAAATGTAGTATATCGTGGGTGTATATATTATACAATGAAGGTCCTAGAATGGAACCCTGAGGTACTCCTGCTGTAATACTTTTTAAACTAGAGTAGGTTGAGTTTATTCTTACTTTAAACGTTCTATGAGTGAGAAACGACGAGATAATTCTAATAAGGTAGGCTGGTGGGTTGAGTTGTGTTAGTTTGTAAATGAGGCCTTCTAGCCAAACCTCATCGAAGGCCTATGTAATATCGAAAAAGGCGATTACGGTGTGCTTTTTGTCTTGAACCCGTCTGATACGATGTTGTTGATTCGTAGTAATTGGTGAATCGTTGAATGATTACTGCGAAAACCATATTGAGTTACTGGAACGATTTTGTTGCCTTCCAGAAAGTTGTTACGACGGTGGTGAATGATTTTCTCGAAGAGCTTCGTCAACGTTGGAAGCAAACTAATAGGCCGATAGTTATCGACTGAAGTTTTATCTTTTTTTGGCTTAGGGAACAGAATAATATCAGCTTGTTTCCAACTGTTGGGAAAGTAGCCATTTCTAAGGCATGCATTGTACAGGTTTGCTAAGAATGCGAGGGATTTACGAGTTAAGTTTTTTAACACAACACTGGCGATTTCCTTAATGAAAGTTTGTTGATAAATTCCTGAATTTCACGAGGACATGTTGGTTTAAGGTCTACTGAACTGTTGGGTATGTTTCTTCGTGCGGCGTTTTCCAGATCTTTGTGTTCAATATCAAGATAAGGTTGAGAAGGATGAGATTTAAAAGTGTTTTCTAAATGTTGAGCAAATAAGTTGCATTTCTCTTCATTGCTTTCATGCGTAACCCCGTTCTGTTTTATTGAGGAAATTTCTTCACGTTTTCTCAGAATTCTTTTAGTTGGTATCCATAATGAGTTATCATTAGGATTTATTTCGGATATGTAGCGTTGATAAGAGGTTATTCGAAAGTTGTCTAATTCGTATTTGACTTGATGCGAATGCCCATTATAGATTTGTTTATACTGTCGATCTCTTGTTCTATTCCAGAGCCTTCTTGCTTTGTTTTTCTCTTTAACTAAATTTAATATATACGATGGGGGATCAGATCCTTGTCTATAATGCTTGCTTTTATTTGGGATAATTGCTTGACTTATTGCATTAACTAAGGAAGTGGCGAATGTCTTGACAGCGTTATCGATGTCATTGTCGGTGGTTATCATATACGGGAATAAAATTTGATCTAACTTTATTTGAAACATTTCCCAGTCAACTTTTCCATTGATTAGCCTAGGAAGAGGTTTATTGTAGGTATACGTAGTATTGCAAGATATTACCACTGGAAGATAATCGGATTCAAGCTCGCACACAGCATTTTGAATTATAGGCACAGATACATTTTTAAGTAGAGCTATATCTAAAATGTCTGGCTGTTGGCGTTCTTTTAAAAAACATTTATTTTAAGATGATTTTAATAATGTTTTATTGATGCTTTATGTGTGTTTAATATGTTGAAACGTACATGCGATCAAACCCAGCTCTACTGCACGTAGGTTTTATAGGAGTTAATGCTAATTTCTTTTACTTTCATTGGTGTTTTTTCTATCTTTTTGTTTGCGTTCTAAAGCCAATAGATTGATATAAACAAATTAGCTTTTCTTGTGTATTGATTCAAGTCAATTTCACCTCGACAACACTACAGGGACAACCAGATTTATGTTTTGGCAAATAGTGATCTTTCATAAGCCACTAACTGAGAGATTAAGAGGCTTTCGTGTTCACTGAGCTACTTAACTAGATACATACAGAAAATAATTGTTTAAATATTACACCGTCCAAGATATCTTGTTCAAATTTAACGTAACTATGCGAGGGTAAACAAACGAATCATTTGAAATCTGTATACTAGTGTTGAACTGAGAATTGGAGCAGAACTCAAGTAGTAACTACTTTAATATAAAAGAACATAACAAGCACGAAACACAGTTTCTCAAAAGCATATATAAAAAAACATAAATACAAAATGACAAACCAAAATTATGCAATTGCCAGGTTAATGGATTTAAATACAATATTTTAATACTACGGTCACTAGTCAGAGGTGCACAGACCAAAGTACTTTCTAACTCTCTCATCCTAGTATTAATTTTCATCAGTGTTAAAAATGTCTAGTTTCCTATTTTGTAAAGCTAGTTCGTTGTGACATAAACGCATTCTTAGAATTTGAAAGTATTTTCTAATACCGGTTCTATATTTTGTGTAAAAAAAATTTTCGTTCTTGCTCTACAAAAAGGCACATAGAATACAATTTTTTATCTAAGATTTACTTAATCTATTTTATATTGTAATAATTTGTAGAAAAACATGAGCGATATGACTTTTCATCTTTGTACTAATTTAAACATTCTATTACAATTCTGAAGCTGGGTAGCCGGTTCGAATTCCGCGAGGGCCGGACCATTCACAGTTGGGCACCAAATTAACTGTGCTCTACTAAGATCCACAGACCTAAGAGATAGAGTAACAAGGTCAACATATCAACATGACACACACTTCACACAATTGTTGCTGTGCAAGCACAAAATGCGCGTTCCAACTTTGTATCCCGAATCCGGGGCAAGTTAAGCATTGTACCGCCAGATGCAAACACATAAAGCACCAGCGTCTACACCGCAAGGTAAAACGAGGTTAACGATAATACAATACAATACATTCCAATTCTAATACTCTGATACGAATAATGTTATGGATACAGTCCAGATGTTTTGTAATGTAAATATTTTACAGATTTATTTTGTGCTGTTTCTAGAGCTTTTAAATAAGTTACTGCTTCTGAATACCATATTACAGTTTAGACCGTATCAGAGTATCACACAAAGATTTAGAGCATTGAGATTAAAACATTCTTTGTAGTTTCCCATAATGAAACCTAAATTTGGCATATAATTTTTAACAATTTTATAAATGTGTATATCAAACTATAAATTTTCAACAAAATGCACGACTAAATCTGTAGTTGATGTATTCATATCCTGTGTCAGTCTATTATTCATGTAAGCAGAAATCATTAGATGTTTACTCAAGATTTACCTCATCACTTTGCATTTATTTGTATTGAAACATAATTTATTAGCAACATATTTAAAAAAACAAAACTGGAACCTCAAAGTTCATGAAAGGCAATCGTCACAAGGAAAAAGGGTATCAGATATTTCAGTAAAGAAACATAGGGGCCATCAATAAGGAAAAAAGAAGCAGAACAATTGGCAAAATATATAGACTAGAATATTATTTAGATTGTTATGCTTCTATCTAGGCAATGATAACACCGTGACAACTCTCGTACTTTTATTTTCGTAACTTCAAAATTAAAATAAAGCTCTTGGCGAACTGCTCAAAAACCTATCAGTTAAAGGGAGATGCTAACCACATGCTCCATTTCACCGATAAAAGTTTTACTCGACTTGGCATCTCTAGAATTATGGCTATATAATCTAGAGCACCATATGAGGCTGATGTCAACTTGTGAATATCAAAAGGCTCTTTGTAGAAAATGTATTACACTGACATTATTAAAATGTATGTGGTACAGATAGAAATGTGCGTTAACTTACTATATGTAGCATGACTTTCTGGTAAAATTAGGGCCATTACGATTTGGACTTAAATCATTATGGAAAATACCTACGAAAATAAGGACATTGACATCATATCAAAGGACTATGCAAGGACTATTTAAAAATTACTAAAGGAGTTGTTGTCACATCGAGAGTCGTTCTAAAACGTCTAAACACTGTATCGACACAACATGCAGAAAGTCAGTATGATTATAGTATACTATCAGGTGTAATGTTAAAACAAGGCATATTAAAATAGTATATTATGTAACAAGTTTTATAAGCGTCACTTTAGTCACGAGTTGTTTTAGGCACGAGCGGAGCGTAGCGCAGCGGGTGTTTAATAAACGAGTTTCTAGACGAGTTTATATAATGTGTTACATACTATACTTTTTCTACGACCACAAATTTAGACAATATAACATCATATTATTTTATTAAAATTTTGAATGTTACGTTAGGTTAAATTATGCTTAACAAACTTTAAAGTTGCATGTTGAAAACTAACTTGATTTTAGTTTTGGCTGTGGATAATAAAGCAAATACTGTCTGAACCTAACTTCAACCCGTGACTAAAACGTAGTTGCCAAGTTTAGCCCGTGACTAAGAATCTCTTTAGTCACAGGTTATGAAGGACTGATTAAAATGTCACTTAGCGACGTGTATACGTATTAGTTTGTTATATGCTGTTTTAGTTACAGGAGTAGAAAAAATATATTTTTCTACTCCTGTAACTAAAATGCCATTTAACATACTAACATACACGTCGCTAAGTGACCTTTTAATCATGCCTTCATAACCTATGACTAAAGAGCCTCTTAGTCATGAGCTGAAGTTGGCAACGATGTTTTAGTCATGGGGTGAAGTTAGGTTCAAATAGTATTTGCTTTATCAGCTACAGCCAAAACTAAAATCAAGTTAGTTTTCAACCGTCACTTTGACGTTTGTCAAGCATAACACTGATCAACAGAGTTGTTGGTTCTCAAACAAAACTAGGTAATATGTATGTAACTTTTCCTCCTGGATTCAAATCTGTCTTCAGATTTTTTCTATCACGTCTAGTTTTTGAAATATATGCATTTGAAGTTTCACTAGATAGTGCAATTACTGTAATTACGTTAATAGCGTAATTAACTATTAAGCCGGTGACATACTAGCGATTTATTAGTACGATTTATTCGCAGCGATTTGTTCGCAAAAACGTGTTACACTGCTTTGAATGTACAACGACACATTGAGCGGATGTTCCGCATTCGTCCGCTCGCAGACGCATCTTGTTGCGTTCGAACCGCTAATTCGCGATAACACAACATACACTTGCGTACTCTCCGCTCAGTTTGCTTCCAGAGCTGGAAATCTCTAGTTCATTCAAAGCAAGTGACCGCAATGTTTGACATAGAAAAGTTTATTTTAGCCATAGAAGCACGCGAATGTCTGTGGAAAATATCTTGTAAAGAATACAGTGACAAGATAACGAAGTCAGAGCATGGAAGGACATCTGCAAAGAAGTGTATCCTGAGTGGGAAACCAACTCAAAGAATCTTCAAATTTGTAACCATCTCTTCTTCTGACATAATTATGAAGTACTGTGGCGGCTTTGATAATATCAACGGCAAATTCTGGTTGGACTAGAATGCTTGTGTGGAATACACGCCATTTATTTGCTAGTATACCAAATGTACATTCTACGAATCTTCGAGCTCTTGTTAAAAATTTAAAAGATACCTTCATGAAGGAGCTAAGATGTCTAAAAATAAAAAAATCAGGAGAACCGGCAAAGAAAAAAAAGAAATACATCTATTTTGACATCTTGCAATTCTTGATCCCGCAGACAGAGGGTAGAAGGTGGGTTACATTGTTTTTAGCACATTTTTACAGTACAGAATCGAGCATTACTAGAACTGCTGATATCGATCCTGATGACAATGGAGAGCCAGAGGATAATGCAGAGAATGAAGTAGAAATGGAGGCTGCAGATATTGATGAGGAAAATATGTGAGGCAAATACTGTGGCTTCGTCTAGCAGTAGTAAGAAAACTAAAAAACGTGGAGAAGATTTTGAGAACAAACTTCTGGCTATATTAGCAAGTAATAGATCTGCAGCAAATGACGAAGATATGGCTTTTTTCACGTTTCTTCTACCTAGCATCAGAAAGCTAAATGATAATCAAAAGATGGAATTTAGACTGCAGACTTTAAATGTCCTGAAAAACATTCAAACTCCATCTTTTGCTTCACACAATCTATATCAACAGCCTCCTACTTACTATGCCTCTGCATCGGTTCCTACTCATTATCTGCAGCAAACTCGTTCTTCAGCAGCATCAACATTAACATCAGTTTCTGGTTCTTATTACCATGACTATATCTCATCGCCGTCTCCTGATTACAACGAATTTCAAAACTTGTAATTTTGTTATTGTATGTATGTTGTTTACTACTTTAAATATTGTTCCTGAATAATTTTATTTTGATAATTAAATGCGTAAAATGTAAATTTCATTTATAAATACATATATCAATGTATATATCTCAACGTTATTGTTAACCTATCTTCAACAGTGATAGCTTTACGAAATGGCGTGTCTAGCTTTTGGATGTAATTTCGGAGTAGATCCAACAACTGATCAAACGATGGTATTGACATCCTATAATAATTGAAGAATCTATCTGGGAATCTTCTTAAATTTCCATATAAACACTGGAACTGACCAACGCTAAGCCGTTTCAAATTAAGCGGATGCACCCATTGGCCACGATGTTTTGAACGTTTTTGCTTCATATATGCATATGCATTACAAACAATTTCAATATCGGTCATTTTATATAATACCGCATACCTTCATGCGACCATAGTCGACGTACAACTGCGGATATCTGCCAGTAATATCACAGAGATGTGACATCTACTTTATTTTCGCGAATAAATCGCTGCGAATAAATCGCACGAATAAATCGCTAGTATGTCACCGGCCTTAGTGATAAGAAGTTTTGGAAATGATGTAATTACATTCTGCATTTATGTTAGAAAGCCATTAATATGCGATTAATAAATTGAAACACTGAGGGCCGGTTGCAGAAAGCAATGTAAAGTCTGGTGTTAGCTAACGCGACGTCAAAGTGAACAAAATCGCATCAAATTTTGTTTACTAATGTATTAGTTACCATAAGCATTTGAGATTTGATTCGCTTTTGTTCACTTTGACGTCGCGTTAGCTAACACCAGACTTTACATTGCTTTCTGCAACCGGCCCTGAAAGTGATAGCTTTGTTATTAGGAATGCAACTGGGATTCACAAAATACTCTTGCTTTTTGTACGAATGGGACAGTCGTGCTAAATTGCAGCATTATACTGTGAAAAGTTGGCCAAGTAGACAGATGGTTGCTGGAGAAAAAAATATTTTACATGAAAACCTTGTGGATAGAAACAATATCTATTTGCCCCCTGTGCATATAAAGCTAAGGGTGATAAAGAATTTTGTAAAAGGTATGGATCGCGGCGGAAAAGCTTTTCAGTACATAAAAAAGAAATTTCCAAAAGTCAGCGACGCCAAGATAAAGGAGGGCATATTTGTGGGTCTCCAAATTCGACAACTAATGAATGACAGCGGCTTCGATGCGGTTCTGCAAGAAAAAGAAAAGGTGGCGTGGAATTGCTTCAAATCTGTAGTAATCGACTTCCTGGGCAACAACAAAGCGGAAAATTTCAAGAATCTCGTCGATGCAATGTTGTCAGCTTACCATATAATGGGATGTAATATGTCGCTAAAGATGCATTATTTACACTCTCAGTTGGATTTTTTCCCAAACAATTTGGGAGCTGTAAGTGACGAGCATGGCGAGCGTTTCCATCAAGACCTCTCAACGTTGGACAAACATTACCAGGGAAGATGGGATGCGAACATGTTGGGTGATTACTGTTGGTCACTGATTTGAGAAGACCTTAGTGCATCGTTACACAAAATAAAACTGTTAAATACAACATTTTAATGGCTAGTATGTACATTTTATTATTAAATGCATGTAATTACTTTAGCGTTTTATTTATACACAAAATCATGTTTTTGTTTGAAAGTAGACGTGCTAGCGAAAAACCAAAAGCAGATTCGGATTCAACATAAAAAAATGAATCAAGATCACCTATTTGTAATTAGGAACCAAAAAACAACTTTAAATTTGTTGATCAGTGTAATTTAACCTAATATAATAAATGTCAAAATTTTAATGAAATAATATGATGTTATATTGTCTAAATTTGTGGTCGTAGAAAAAGTATAGTATGCAACTCGTTTTATAAACTTATTAGTCACTCATTTTATTAAACACTCGCTTCGCTCGTGATTAATAAAACTCGTGACTAAAATGACGTTTATAAAACTTGATACATAATATACTATTTTAGACGACCACGTATGAAAGTAAAATTATCGCGACAGCAGCCTACTACAGAAAGTTGACAATTTCATACACTAGCACGATATTATATCGTGCTAGTCATATCGTAACGGCACAAAGTTATTCAAATCACGGCATGCTTAATTGTGTGACAAACGTCACTCTGACGTTTGTCACACAATTCAGCAGACCGTGATTCAAATAATCCAGACGCTTTTGCTTTATTCGTTGCTCTGCTTCCAACAAGCTCTAATTTTTTATAATTGTACCAATAATAATATAACGATCAATTTTGCAAACGAAATAAAAACAATTCTTAAAAATAGAATTTACTTTAAGTGGTCGTCTAAAAAATAGTGTTCATAACTCGCTCGAAAGTGCAAACATCTGTGCTCGTGTTTTAGATCCACTCGGGCTTCGCTTCGCTACGCCCTCGTTTGTCTAATCAACACTCGCAAGATATTTGCTACTTTCGACGCTTGTCATGAAAATAACTATTTTCTACTCTTGCCATTTATGGTGTATGTTTCCATGACGCTAAGTAATCTTTTAAACACACCTTCACAAGCCGAGGGTTCGTGCGTTTTAGTCACGGACTTAACTTTTTAATGGCAAAAATCAAGTTAGTTTTCAACTTTCAACAGTCAACGTTGACGTTTGGCAAGCATAATTTAACCTAACATAATTTTCAAAATCTTAATGAAATAATGTTATACTGTCTAAATTTGTGGTCGTAGAAAAAGTATAGTATGCAACGCTTTTATAAACTTAGTCACTCATTTTATTAAACACTCGTTCCGCTGCGCTTCGTTCGTGATTAATAAAACTCGTGACTAAAATGACGTTTATAAAACTTGATACATAATCTATAATATAATTTTCCTTAATGTGTGTCTGTGGCACAAAATAAAATCTCACGTTCCGGCTTCACAGATGTTTATATTTGTTTTTCTTATCTTAGCGCTCGGCTCGGAGCTTGACCTTTCGCGTATCCTATTTCACATGCGCGCCGATTCAAGACTCGCAGCGCGTAGCGCGCGGTTTGCTTGTATACTATTATATGCACTCTGTAGAATGTCTCACCTTCTGTGGCCAACCCGCAAGCGTAAATAAATTGAAATCTACTAGTTTGTAGAGCATGATAGCGGTAGCATGCTTAACTACATCAATTTACGCATAGGTTTAAAGATGTATGAAAACTCATATAGTACTACGATATTAGCAATCAAACGAAACGATGTAAACATTCATTGGAAATTCTAACAAAAAATATTATGGAAACCATTAATCAGAACGAAACAATACCCCATTGAATTAATTAAAGCAGCAGTTATTAAAAATTTAATACGCCCTACACAATCTCGGAAATAATCGATACTCTTATTTACGGTTTCGCTATTAATCACTCCCATTTCCGGGCCATACATCGGTTCGACTTTAATAAAATTTTAGGAGCCCCATTGTGATCCAGCAATTACAAAATCCACTTTTGAAATTAGTAGGTCACAGGGAGCCCTCAATCTATAAGCTGATCTTGGAATGCGGATAACGTTTGGTCACCACAAAACGGAGACGGAAGGAAACCGTCTTAAAACTATGGTTTTTGTTTTTCGCTAAAACGATGCACACAGTATAGGTATTTTAAGATCGAAAGCACCAACATTCAGAGCTGATAGTAAAAGTATAATTAGTTAATTGCGTATGAAATAATCAACCGTAAATTACTCTCTCTACATAACGCAAATCATACTAATACATGCTAATACGAAATTCCTGAAACAGTAAATCAATATAGTAGTTACGATATGATATTTACTTAATATTTATATTTTCAGAATAGCCATGACTTAATAGCTATTTAAGTAACAAGGAATGCAAGGGCCTATTAACATTTGAGGTAGGCAAGTACAAGCCAAGACGTAGTCGCGGCTTGTTGCCTGCCGAAAATGTTAATAGGCGATACATTGCGAGTTATCTTATTATATTTTTCCCGCTGCTTATCGAAATTTTCCTAGATTTTTGAAAAAACGTTTGGTTTGGCACCTGTCACCAGGATTAGTTTTCGTGAGTCGTGTTACCTGTGAGTGTCACATGTCATATAAACACTTGCAATTTATAAACAAAAAGATCTAAATCTGCATCTTGCTTTGCTAATTTTAATATCCTAGGAACTTAATAATAATATTAAGTTCCGTTGTCAAGAAAAAGCAGCAAACTAGTTATTTTCATTACAAGCGTCGAAAGTAGCAAATATCGTACGAGTGTTGATTAGACAAACGAGGGCGTAGCGAAGCGAAGCCCGAGTGGATCTAAAACACGAGCCCAGATATTTGCACTTTCGGGCGAGTTATGAACACTATTTTTTAGACGACCACTCAAAGTAAATTCTAATTTTAAGAATTGTTTTTATTTCGTTTGCAAAATTAATTGTTATATTATTATTGGTACAATTATTAAAAATTAGAGCTTGTTGGAAGCAGAGCTACGAATAAAGCAAAAGCGTCTGGATTATTTCAATTAAGCAGGCCGTGATTTGAATAACTTTGTGCCGTTACGATATGACTAGTGCGATATAATATCGTGCTAGTGTATGAAATTGTTAACTTTCTGTAGTAGGCTGCTGTCGCGATAATGTTACTTTCATATGTGGTCGTATAAAAAAATATAATCACCGACTTACACGTTTTGTTACTAAGGCTGTATCACTGACTTACATGATCAGCAGCGGGAAAAATTAATTTATTTGTAATCTTTTTCTTTTTTGGAGTATACAAGTGTGTCCTACTTCTAGTAAACAACATGTCAACCATGGTGTAAAGAATACAAGGTGAAACCTTCCCGGAGATGCGCAGTCGTTCAGAAACTAGAGGGGAGTTGTCAACCAATCCCCAACGGGCCTAGTAAGGAACTCCATCACGGCCGCGATCATGGTGTAACCATGGCCGAGGTGGTATATTGTTACTGGCGCTGTCAGTCGATGTCAAATTCGAGGTGGCAAAATCTAATCTCGAATTTGACATCGACAGCGTCTTCAACAATACACTCCAGTACTACCGTGCCATTTGTGGGCCCATGTCCTGTTGGTTGAATTTGAGGTCCGCCTACATTCTACGGAACGTTACACCTTGTATTCTATGCACCATGATGTCAACTAGGTTTTAGTTGAGTATAAGGATGATTCCTTTAAAATTCCTAAAATCCTACTTCGGAAATTACGGACAGAATACTTTGTACAGAGTGGACCGTTATTTTTTTATTAAATCAAATACAGAATGAGTTCAATGAAAAGGGTTGTTTGTTCAAAAGCAACTAGTATAACGCACACAAAATAAGAAAGGTTTATTAACAGAAAAACTCGTTTTAGTCTTATACAAAAATATGTGCTCTTTGAGATAATAAAAGTACATTTGATAAAAATTGTTTAACATTTACAGAAAAAAAACTTACCACGAAGCTCATCGCGCCAAGCTACCGCGGGAAGCAGATTTTCAGTTAACTAGGGCACTTGAACAAACTGTTATCGTTCCGTAAATGTAGCTGTTTGAGCAGCCCATTAACGTTATATACTGTTTGAGGCTTTCGCGGTTACTCGAATTATTCTTTTTAACATAGAATTTCGCGCTTAGATCGCGTAGTATTTGCATATGAACACCCAGCATTCTCTGGCTTAATGTGCCTTACACTTTGTGAATTCGAGCAAAAACCCGCGCGATGGCGATGCTCTTTGGCGACTCGTGTTGTTTGAGTGTCTTGAGAACTAGGATACTTAGGCAGATTTGGCCGTTTTGCTGTTTGTGCATCCATATTCACTAACGTTTCGCAAGACCTTGCAGCTTGCATCATCAGAGTGAAAGTCGCACTAAGAACCGAAAGGGTAAAGGTAGTTAAAGGTTCAGGATCATTTCAATTCCCCTAACTGGGGGCGGGCTGCTATAGTGACCTTGCGTCCCTCTTCAGCCAAGTACAGAAATTATAGGATGGGTGAGAGAAAGGAGGGGTGGAGAATGGAAAAGAGGCCAGGAAAGATGGGGAAATAATGCCCCGGCATTCGCCTCAGAGAAGGTACTCTGTTGACTCAGGAAAATCACCTAAAAACCTGAATCAGATCAGACGGCCAAAGGTCGGTATAGAGCTATTTATAGTCCTCTGTGCAGGCGCGCGGAATGGCGTAACGCTGGTTGGTCGTCCGAGTGCAACGTAATCCGTGGGGCGTGGCCGTATGACTCACAGTGGTTGTAATGCTTTAGATCGTGTATCACAGGGGTCCACGTTTTACTAAGTTTAAAACCATCTTGCCTGTTGATATTATTTGGATGTTTTTCTATTTATATGGCTTCACGTATCACTCGTGGGAAGTAGTTAGATATTCTGGCCAGTACTCTGGGGTGCTCAAATTCTAAAGTGTGCCCATTTGTAAACGTATGCTCAGCTACGGCTGATTTTGTGATGCGTTTGTGTTTGCAATCGCCTTTATGTTCTTGGTCTTAGATCAACGGAACGACCAGTTTCTCCAATGTAACTCGAGCCGCAAGAACAAAGAATGCGATATGCGCCAGCGGTTTTTAAACTTGGAATCTTGTCTTTCACCGATCTGAAGCCGTTACCCAAAGTTTCCTTGCTCGTGAACACAGTTTTGATGTTGCATCGTCCTATCACGTCCTATTGTATCAGTCGAGCCTTTAACGTAAGGTAGAAATACTAAGCCGTCCAGAGGTGATGATTCTTCTTTAGCCTTTTGTGTCATAGTCTTGTCTAGTGGTTTTCGTATGGCGGTAGTTGTGTATTTGTTCTTTTGTAAAGAGTCAAACAGATGTAGCTTTTCTCTCTCTAGATTTTCCTCATCTGAGACACGAACGGCTCTTGTCGCCAAAGTCGGGAAAACAGTTGCTTTTTGCATTGGATGATGGTGTGAGTCAGCATTTAGATATCTGTCCGTGTGTGTTTTCTTTCTATAGACTGCATGTCCTAAACTACCATCTGATAAACGTTTCACCAGGACGTCTAGAAGCGGAATACTGCAATTTTACTCTACTTCCATTGTGAATTGTATGTTAAGATGTACAGAATTCAAATGTTTTAGAAACAGATTCAATGTCTGGCATCCATGTGACCAGATGACAAAGGTATCATCTACATATCTCAACCAGCAAGTCGGTTTTAGCTGCGCTTTTTCGAGAGCCTTGGTTTCAAAAGCCTCCATGTAGATATTAGCGATAACAGGTGATAGCGGTGAACCCATAGCCGCTGCTTCGACTTGTTCGTATATGTTGTTGTTCCAACTGAAGTATTTTTCAAGCAAAGGCACATTAAGCCAAAAAAATGCTGGGTGTTTATATGCAAAACTACGCGGTCTAAGCCGAAATTCTATGTTAAGAAGAATAGCCCTTTAACGTGTCAATGTTGGAAAATTAAGACAATTGTCGGATATTCCCAGCTTCAAAAACGCAGCTTATCAATCTGAAATTTCTATTTTATCTCATGGGACTACCGCAAAATTTTAAGTCAACATTGGTATCAGATACATTTAAAGTTCAGAAGAACCCTTGCGCCGTTCGCTTTAATAAATTGTGTTAGGGAAGATAGACGGTCGGCGTTACCTTTTGGCGAAAGTTGTATTTGTTATTTTGCCGGCTGGTAACTATCGGCCTAGTTGGGTTAGCTCGCCGCGAGGGTCGCAGGGTTCCATCTATGCTGAAAGAGAATTAAGAACAAAAAGAATAGGAGAGGGCGCCAGGTCCTCGACGTAGATCGAATCCTTGTGCCGGACCTTCACAAGGGAAGGACAATTTCCAGCAGAACAAAAATAATCAAATCAACGACCAATGAAAATATCACAGCTTTATTAACAAACAGGCAGGTGGGTACTATAGTGCGAATACTAGTACAAAATGCATATTAGCTTCAGGCAAGCAACAAAATACAAATATAGATACGTTGCAACAAATATAAGTATATGTAACAATACGGTTAGGTACATGCAAAATCAATAAAAAAAATGTTTCGAGCCGACTATATCATTACCATGCATGCATCTATACAATTTATTTAGGCCGCATTACAGCGGACAATACCAACACACTAAAAGTAAACAGCGAGGTTACGAAGGACGTCGCGAAGGCAATTTAGAAATATATATACATCAGAAGTTGTGCCTGTACGGGGCTCAAAAATAAATACGCCGTTTCAGAGCGATACAAGACTAACCTGGCTAACGTTGGACCCCAAAGGTTAGCCCGAAATGACGTTGACTCGCGGCTCAAAGAAATTTCTAAGGGTCGGAGCAACAATCGCTCACGTGGCCACGCAAAACACGTCGATGTCCTAAATATTAAAATAAAGTATCAGGGTGTCCCCATATAATATTAATTATAACAAACGCTTGGATCTGCTCTTTATCCGGTTCTCGTTTCCGACAAAATAGTTAATGAGTTCGCGGCGACTCCAAAGTGAAGCAAACGGCTACCGGCGTCGCTTCTCTAGCCACTACCACTAAGTGGCTGATGTGCAAATGGCGACGAAGACCGCTGATGAAATGTAAGTACGGCCTTAAAACTGAAATAATTGAGCGAAAGACCTAACATACAGTTTACAGGGGAAGCTCGACGGGGCGCGGCGACCGACGGGGCCGCCTGTCTTCAGCGGAACCTCCAAAACAGGGCTCTAGTAAGTTTATCTGACGTCTGACATTAATTTGCCAGGCTGCATATAAATGAAAACAAGGCAGCAACATGAAAGCTA
The DNA here is from genome assembly GCA_940337035.1 of Agriotes lineatus. Taxonomy (NCBI): domain Eukaryota; kingdom Metazoa; phylum Arthropoda; class Insecta; order Coleoptera; family Elateridae; genus Agriotes; species Agriotes lineatus. The sequence continues at coordinate 19,605,363 of OW679195.1, read as the reverse complement.
GCTATTCTGTAATTCGTAGGTTTCGCAGAGAAGCCGTGGCTTGGGGCTAATTCAAAATCGAAAGCTCCTGCCCGATTAAGCCGCAGGACTGTCTTCACGGGCTCGGGTAAGCTCGATTAATAATTCAATAAAGATCACTAAACTGCACAAAATGGTCGCTCGAAATTTGCAAAAGCCCTATCATAACAACACATCAGACCTATACAAAAGCATGCCCTAATACCTAACTATACGAAGCATTGCTATGCTAAAAATATCACACATGCCCCAGCTACTAACGAAACGAGGCACTACTAACTAACTATAAAATACACCAGGCGCAATGAGTAATAGCTATATCAGTTTCTTGCCTGTAGGAAAAACATGACGAGTCCTAACCTTTCCGTTGGCTTGAGGGGGTCGAAGACGGCTGGAGCAGAGAGGGTTTCGGCAGTCGCAGCGAAAGGCCGAGCGAGCTGAGGAAGCGGTGGTTGGCTTGCAGGTAAGTGCAGTGCTACTCTCTCTAGCGTAGCCCACGGGAGTTGCAAAATTCCTTGACAACTCGACAGTTTCAGGAGCCCAAATCGACGGACTGGATGCCCGCAGAGTGAAGCCAAACGGGGAATACTAAGCCTCTTCAGGGAGGAGTTTAACCTCTCGCAGGAAGCGTCCAAACTCTCCCAGGTAAATTTGGCTGTAGTGATGACTGGCATGCGACAGGAAATGGCTATAACGCACAACGCCCAAATGAGTTCCGAATAAGAAGAAACGGGCCTTATCTTACCTCACGCTGGTATGGAGCCAAAAGAAAGTGCAAGAACAATGCTGGCCTCACACGAATCCGCAATTGCGAATGACGGTACAACCAAATCAAATACGAACGTCTTAAGGGCACATGTGCTTTGTAGATCCTCCGAGGAATCGAAACGGAGCGAAGCTACACTAATTAGCTCATAAATTTAAGCACACAGCCGAGGCACCAGCAGCCTGCACCAAGTTTAAAATGGGAAAGAACTCAAAAATCCACCAGTTACCAGTTATCAAAACTTTCCAACATTTTGGGTCAGAAGATGCAAAAAAAACAGCCTGAAAAGTGTGACTGCAAGAAGAGATATCCTTTATCTAGCAACAAATAGTATAGTGCAGAATAATTGCAACAAGGGTTGCCTAAGCGCCATACACAAATATCTGTAGAAATGTAACCAGAATAAATTTAATTTGTAAAATATGGGTAATTATTCGAAGAGTTGCTTACCAAACTGCTTGATAATTATAGGAGAGAATTTAAAATTAGGATACCGCTAACCAGACCTAATTTAAAGCATGCAAAAATTCCGAAAAGCCACCTAATGATACTCAAAGCTAAAAATTCAACTAGCAAAAGTTTGCACATACAGGGGTCGCTCTAAAAGTACCGTAACAATTGGTATTAATGTTATAGAGTTCTTAATTTTATTGTATGATGTTCATTTGTCAAGCACAGTGCAGTTCCGTTTATTTTGAAGCCAGATAAGCTATTTCTGAGATCGAGAAACAATGTAGCTCCAAATCTCGGGGCATAGATATTTCTCATCGTTAAGAGGAAGATTGTCCTAGTAGAAATATTTCACCGGCAGACAAAGCACAAGGTAGCGCCCTTAAAAGCAATGCATTTTGCTGAATAATTACCTTATATCATAATGAATATTATTTTTTTGCTCAAACACTATTAGTTTAACTAGATTGTTTTTTTTAGGGGCCTCAATGGGCGAGCGGTCCCGCCGCTCGCAGTCGAAGTCACAGTGGGAACTCGAGCGCTCGGTAGAGAGTTCGACACCTGGTCGGGGCGCTCCAGTTCTCACTTAGTTTAAAGCATGATAGGTTAAGTGACGCCCGCACCCCCCTGATGTAATGCGAAAAGCGGTTCCAGGGGGGAAAGGTAGAAGAGCTTAGGGAAAAAAAAAGATTGTTTTTTTAAATAAACCTGGATTTCAAGTGCATATTGTTGCATAATCAAATTCTTGTTAGTCCAAAAGGTTTGATATAACCCTCCTCCTTAGGAGGGTGTAATTCAACCGGGAGGGATTTAAGAAAAAAAGTTTATATAAAAATTCCCCTTAATTTTTGACAAAAATAACTCCCTAAAATATTTATCCCTTTTTTCAATACCCTATCTAAGTATTTGTTTATATCCTCCTTTAACCGATATAAGACTAATTTTGGTCGTTTTTTTAAAAGGCGTCGGTAAGTATTTTTGCTGTTCAGTCTTTAGATTGGTAAGTAATTTTTTGTCGTCGTAGTTATAGCAACTGGAAAATTCCACTTACTGTCTTGGAAACACCCATGGTAAATAGTCAGAAATGACGGATCGTGCAAAAAATATCTGAAAAGCATAAATTTTGTACTGGCAGCTTTGAAAAGTCGTAGTGGAAAGTACCGAGAGATCAGGTACATTTATAACAATTAAAGTCGCCTGTGATTCGTTTGGCAGTATTGAAGTGTATTGTCAGTCTATGTAAACTTAGAGGTTAGTAGGTTAGGTTTTGTTTGTTATTTAACACAGATTGGCGCAAAATTCTTTGTGTATATTTTGGGAATAAACTATTAACGGTAAAAATCTAAAGCTTCAGAATCTCTGAAGTCAACCCGCATACAATTTGTTGAATCAAAGTTCAATGTCTATTTTCTTAAAATAGAAAACCCTAAACGTCGAATAGTAATACAATTTGTAGGTCAAATAGAAACACTACATCGGCGCAGTACAAAATAAGTGTAACTAAGTAACAAAGTTGGCTATATGAAAACGGTGTACTAAACATCGTGTTTTTTTACTTATACAGGGTGTCCCAGAAATAAACGCACAATAAAACCAAAAACGGTGCCATTGAATTAACACGGCTTCTGAAATAATTATGAAAATCGGCTTATGCATTGCTGAATTAAAAATTATTAAAATTTTGCATAAAAAATGCAATGCGCCATTACTATTTTACTTTACTGTTTTGTTTGTTTGTTTGTTTGTTAATGGACAAGGTCTAGGCATGCAGGGTACCAGGTACCTTAGACACCGACTGCTTTGGTCATATGGTCAAATACTTTACTGTTGTCCTATTAATTGCTGTTGAGAGTATTGTTGTTTGCCACTGCAGTGTTATAAAAATCTTATCACGTAGTAAATGTATTTCCGTAGCAACTATAATTGGGTCGGATAAAGAGGTTTTTTAATCAAATTTCGAAATTCCAAAAACAAACAAATATGGGTTATCTTTCACCTGGGGGACTGTAGTTTTTTGTGCACCTTTTCTGGGAACCCTATATACTTTTAGTTCTAAAATATATTATTTAAAGTGACACTTACGTCGAACCTTTACTAAAAACACTACATCAGACGCACAGACAGCCGTAAGACGTTTTTCGATTAATCTTTACGCTGCAAGTGCATCAGATGGAAGAATGGCCGAAATTGTGGGAGTTGCTATGACAATGCATGTGTAATCATTAACGGTGCATATTTCTGTTGAACGGCACATTTCAGGCAGCTCTATTAGCTCGACTTCCAACCGAAACATTCGCCTAAATTAGATAAATTGGGGAAGGGGATATTTGATTACCAGTTAAATAATAACCCTAATAATCAAAAAGGGACTGTCACACGGTGGAACATCAAAATTCTTAACTAAGTTTCAAAATTTTCCAAAATGCGTTTTTATCTTTTGATATTGACTATCATAGCTGAGGATTGCTTTGATTTTAAAATAAGCCGCGATTTCGTTAGATATCATTTGCACCACTTCGTGATTCGAGCTCGTTTTCAGTTATGTAAAACTGCCCGTCCGCGATACTAGCAGGTTTTTCGATTTTATCAGACACGCTGCAGTATTACTAGCGCTGGTGCATAATGTCTCTGATTCAGCAGCGATTAATTGGTGTTTTTATGTTGCCACGGGTGGCTTTTACTTTTTAACTTCTGACCTTATTTTGGAATTAAAAAATTAATTCAAATGTCCTTTTTTCTTTTCGAATTCAACAAAGTTTTTCACAAATATTACTTCAGGATGGTTGCTACAATCGGTAGATACTATGTGTTTTAAAATAGCTAGAAATAAAAGTACTTCAAACGTATCGAAATTATTTCTAATCGCATTATAAGGGTGTCTAAAAACGCGTCAAGAGTGCTTTGAAAATTTTTGTTAGCACGTTGCATACCTTAGTAATTTACGTTACAATACCGGAATGTACTGTTTGAGGGTTTGGAGGTCGAGCCAAGTATACTCCAAGGCTCGCCTGCTGCTCGCCATTGCAAATTCATTTTCGCAAACTCAAAAAAATTATGACATTACTATCTACTATTTGACTTATCCAAACAATAACACACACTTGATTCCATAGTAACGGAGGCACCAGAAACCGACAAAAGCTTTTATTTCCTCTTGACTTGTTAAACGGTCATTTACTGTCGTCTGAACTGACTCGGTAAATGAGTCTTTACAGGCCAGGTGCCTGTAAAGTTTTACTGTCGTCTGAACTGACCGTTAAATGAGTCTTTACAGACCAGGTGCCTGTAAAGTTTTACTGTCGTCTGAACTGACCGTTAAATGAGTCTTTACAGGCCAGGTGCCTGTAAAATGCTGCCATCGTGACTTTACAAGCACCTAGTTTTTTAATAGATACATCCTTTATTAATCACTAATATGAATTTTTAGGATTTTCAGCAAACGGAAATAAAACGTTGTAGGCGGCTTACTTGCAATTAGCATTTATTGGGGCTCACCGGATTACAGGGCTCGCTCCTACGTCGCTCACCCTGCAAATAATCCGGCTCGCCCATAAAGGCTAATTTACTAAGCTTGCTAGGCAATCGCTATTTAAGTAACAAGGAATGTAAGGACCTATTAACATTTGAGGTAGGCAAGTACAAGCCAAGACGAAGTCGCGGCTTGTTGCCTGTCGAAAATGTTAATAGGCGATACATTCCGAGTTATCTTATTATATTTTTCCCGCTGCTTATCGAAATTTTCCTAGATTTTTGAAAAAATCGTTTGGTTCGTCACCTGTCACCAGGATTAGTTTTCGTGAGTCGTGTTACCTGTGAGTGTCACATGTCACATAAACACTTGCAATTTATAAACAAAACGTCTAAATCTGCATCTTGCTTTGCTAATTTTATTATCACATATAATCTCACAAGAGAGGCAATCCATACCTACAAAAAATTTCCAAGAAATTTTGTTGTCGTGGTTACGGCTCGTGAACTAATTTTTCTATTAGTCATTAATGAGTGTCGTACGATTTTCATATACAATACCGGGAGCGGTCGACGAATTGCCGAAAATTTTTGTCAAAGTGTATGAGAGTTTATTGCTTCAGCACGAGACCAATTTTGAAGCAATAAACACGAATAAACACTTTGACAAAAATTCATGCAATTCGTCGGCTGCAAGCGGCATTTGAAGGACTATTCAACGAACAAAATTGACATTTCTTAGTAATTAATCAATTTTATCACGTCACTGTTAAAAGTTAAACTTTATTTCCCGTTTTCCCAACCATACTGACTGTTTTTCGGTTTTAATGCGGGAGCAGATATCGACAATATCAAATTTTAAAATGATAATATCTATACCGCAAGGTAAAATGAGGTTACCGACAATACATATACACACAAACGATCTTTTAAAAAATGGGTATACTTTTCTTCTTGATATTCTCTTATTAAGAATTAGGCTTATGTGTTTTTGGCATTACCAAAACATTTCAATTCTTGATATAAATTGCTAACTTTCGCATCGTCCTTTGTGCAGCTACCAGAAAGTACAGTATCTACCACAAAAAGGTGGTCAATGGCACTACTATTAAATATTCACGAGTTGCAGTCAAAATATCAGTTACTTTAAGCAACACCTGCAAACTACTAACATCAAGTATCACTAAACGTCACTGAACCAAAACAGGCAAAGACGAACATCACATTGCAACAGTACGGCTTTCTATTAAAAGGATGTGTAGGTAATGTTAGCGTCAAACTAATTTTTGAAGTAGGATCAACGAAGGGTTCACTTGCGTCTCGCGAAAACGCATTCAGGATACCCGCAAGACCATATTCAGAAAAGTGTCATCACCATATGAGAACCGATATCAGGGTTATATTCAGAAGTTTTTGTATCAAATGTTTCCATAATAATGTTGTCGATAGCTGAAGGTGAAGGTAATCGGGCGACTGAACCGTTCTTTCCTTGGCAATAACATATCCTTCTTTCTAATAATTAGTAATTAGTGTACTTCGATTATTAGTAATTTGACATTGATCCATTGCTGCTCAAGTGGGGTTGGATTTAATAATAAATTTAAATGAAGAACTTGAAGTCTTCCCCACAAATTTATTTGATATAAAAAAGTTAAACGGTTATAATGTGTGTATGACTAGTTTCGACAAATTGTCATCATCAGACGTAACCTTTTTTAAGGGCTAAAAATGATGTTAGGACACTCCTTAATAGTAGAGCGATCGACTTACCTAAGGGTAACAATAGTTAAGATAGATGAAGTTGCAAGTAACATTTGGGGCCTGAAGGGCAAATTAAAGTTACAAACTTTTGGAAGGCAATCAATAAGAATGTAACAAATATCTGTAAAAGGTTAAAACTAGTTACCAAATTATAAATACTTAATCGAAGGGTTCGTCTTACCATAACATGAATTAAATTTAAGTTAAGCGATTAACCAAATCTCTAGGAGACCTTTTTATATCAAATAAATTTGTGAGGAAGACTTCAAGTTCTTCATTTACATTTATTATTCGATTATTAGATTAGATTCTAGATATAATTGTTCCAAAGTCCGTTGCAATAAGTTATAAAACGAATAATGAATAAAGTTGATTGTTTTATCTACTAATTTTTTCCTCGATTCTACTCTTTTGTCTTCTAAGATTATCGGATTCTCGATCTATTTTTAATACTATATTATCTTCTTTAGGCATATTTCTTTATCCGTGTTAAGCAGATGTTTATCTCACTTTAATTGTTCTTTTTAGGTCGCTTACACCAATGGTTCTATACTCAATTTTTCCTTTGTTACTAAATTGCAGTTGAACGCTCTCGTAGACGGATGTAAAAAAGCAGGACTCCGAGTTGTGAATACCCAAAAGAGTCCGTAACAAATAGCGTTCAACGGGCCAGCTGACCTATTCCGAAGGACAGGTGAGTTAACACTAAAATGATCAAAACCAAATAAGGGCGCCATCAACTTGATTCATCAACAACTCGTAAATCTAAGTTGAAAGATTTCCCGGTGCTCTGGCATTCGCAACTTACACTGAAAGGAGATATCTCAAAAATGCATTTATCACACGCATGCTCTTTGATAAACTGTAACCTGTTATTAAGAGCAAAGTACAGAAACGCAGCGCAATAACGTGCCATCTCCAATCCTACGTAGAGCAATAATGAGGAGGTGATTAATCAAACACCATTTACAATGGGATGAAAAATACGTAAGAAGAACTTGCCAAAATGCGTTTCACGACCAACACTCGCCATAAAAATCTACCTTCATTCAGTCCATCAGATGGCGTATTCCAATATACCATTTGACCAACCAAAGATAAGAATTGGAAACATCAAGGAAATGCAACAACCTGTAATAGCAATGGCTTGTTTTCTTTTTACGAGCTCGTGCCAGACATCGTTTTATTAAAAAATAAAAAAATCGATAAGCGATTTTACCTCCACTGTGGGACCAAATAACTCTGACCGTAGAAGAAAGTTTCTAAGCAAACGTTTTCGAACTAGACACGGCAAAATAAATCATTTGACGAAATAGAGTCGACGACACGTAACCTCCACACAGAAATTTCCTGGAAGCTATTACAGTACAAGATATCAAGATATACGACCAGAAAAGCTTAAAATGTAATAGCGGAAATGAGCGTCCAAATAAATTCACCCATGAAGAACAAGAGACACTGTCAACTCGAGTAATACCGTTTAGATAGATTGCCTGAAAATATATAACCTATACCTAACCTCCAAACGTCAAAATTATTACTTCGTTTACGAAACAGGTAACAGAACCGGTGTAGGCGCTAGGCTTGCATTAAGCAAGTCCTCAGTTCGAATCGGGGCCGAAATTTTTTCGCAGTCTTGGCGATTCGAATCGGGCTCCCTGAGACAATTCACAGTTGGACACCAAATTAACTGTGCTCTACTCAGAATCACAGACCTAAGAGATAGAGTAGCAAGTTCTACACATCAGCATGACGCACACTTCACAACGCCAGATGCCAGCGCATAAAGAACCAGCCTCTACACCGCAAGGTAAAATGATGTTATCGATAATATATACATACATACTAAACAGGTAAATATTAGACAGCCAGAGCTAATTAATCAAATAACGCTTTCCGATTTGTAATTTTAGCACCTAACGAAATTCAATTAATGTATAAATAGTATGCTTGTAATTTATACGGCGCTTTCTTTCGTGCGCGTGGATTATAGATAAAAATCGTGATGGTATGGATTCAAGATACGACACTCGAATCCGCCCTTAAAACCAACGCTGTATCCTCTTTCGGCCAGGACTACGACAGCGTATTACTAGAGACGACAACAAACTCGTCTCCAAGGAGGTCACAGCGATCGCGTAAATAGCGAACTCTGAGGCGTCACCCAGGTCATTCCTGGCTAGAAGTAAGGGCACCTCATTGCCGTTATAAAGACACTTTCCTGTCCATCGGTGAGATCCTGCCGTATCGCCAGACGAGAATTATAGCTCTTAATTAGACCGCGAGGCAAGCGCAAATTCGTGGTCCACAGCCGGCCAAACTTTCCGTGCGCCACCGGGCTTTTGGCGAGGTAGGAATTTGGATTTTGCATTACCCTCCGAGCTACAACGTGCCGTCATAAACCAATTTTCACCATCACCCCCAGCTATACCAGGTCCTGGTCAGTGTATGGTGGGTTGCATATCTCGTCAAGCTCAGCTTTACCTCCACCATCCACAATTATTTTTATTTATGATTTCAACATTGTACAGACGTTATTAAATTAATTCTAGTTTAAGACCTAACTTGCAATTTTACAGGCCAATAGAAATTTTATATCCAATGTGTTTTATGTCTATAAACTTGAGTTATGTATCGGACCTTGGCATCTGAACTACCCATGGCAAAATTTAAAAAATTGCCAAAGTAATTGCGTAAAAATTATCCAAGCAAAGGCGTTTGTTACTTTTCCACAACATTACACAGGAGCCTAACAAAACCGGGAAACATAACGTTATTCGTGAAGGGAGAAAGCGAGAATCCAAAACCAAACGCATAGTTCGCAAAAGTATATCTGGTGATTTCAGCCATAAGTGCTTAGAAGCTGCAGGTAGGTAGCTACATCATTTTATTAAATACATTATTGAAAAACTAATTTAAATCCATAAATTATCCAACAGAACCGAAAAAGCGAAGTTTTGTAACCACAGTTATTAAAATAAAGAATTCGATTACCGCTAATTCTACTTTTTTATTGCTTCTGAACGTTCAAGCGGTCTTACGTCATTGAGTGTCTGTGCAAGATTTACATAACTATTTTAGCAGAGCGTGCATCTTATTTATGCAGAAATACCAAAATATGAGTTAACGCAGCATAAATAAACCACGCATTAAATACAAATAAATATACGCGTATTTGCAAAATAATAAACAATACTAAATCAAATTAAATACTTATTTGGTATTTATCTAGACCCCAGCAATTAATCAAACAGTGTGTAACAAGACACATAATTGAAGCAAGGTTTAAGATTGTTAAAATGAAACAAATGCAATATATTAAAAACCGTTTATAAGTTTATGAAAACGGCGTTTATATAAATAGAGTATAGAAAGTTGGCGAGGTAGATCTCTAGGGCTTTCATATACTATTAGGAAAAATTAGGAACCAAATTTAATTCGAAGTACGAGTATATAAAATACATACGAATATTTTTTTGTCTTTACTAAGTAGTCGGTTCAACAATGGTTAGTTGGATTTTTATTAATGTTTCTTAATCGCACAACTAATTTGTAAAACCAAGATGTGTATCCGAGAGCGCCATTCGCTCGAAACATTTCAAACCAGAAAACATAGAGGTAGAAATGTAAACTGCAAACTACAAAAACTCAATTTAAAAAGCATGCAGAAGTTCCTTAAACCCATTATATTTATTATTTTTCAGCAATGTTGTTACGATTCAATTGCACATCTATCTGATTTCGTTGTCTGTAGTACTTATTCCATATATCTGTACGATTTCAAAGCGAGCTTTGTATAGTAATGGTTAGCAAGTGTGCTGAGCATTTGGTGGGAGGTCGCGGGTTCGATTCCCCAGGGCCGTCTGCTCTAATTAAGGTTTTTAGGTGGTTTCCCTGAGTCATCAGCGTACCTTCTCTGAGGCGAATGCCGGGGCAGTATTTCTCCATCTTTCCTGGCCTCTCTTCCATTCTTCACCCCTCCTTTCTCTCGCCCATCCTACAATTCCCGTTCTTGCATGTAGAAAGACGCAAGGTCACTATAGCAGCCCGCCCCCAGTTGGGGGAATCGAAATGACCCTAAACCTTTACCTTTTTTATGGTACTCAGTTCATATTTCGCGCGCTTGTGCCACGCCTACTTCTTGGCTTGCAGCCCATATTTTACAAAGTCGTAATTGTCAACTCAGCGTTCTTTTCCGGCTTGCCTTTGTTAGCAGCATGAACCCAGTTTAAGCGTAAGTAAAAGGTTCTATGAATTGCTGGGTATGCAGTTTGATTTTGTGTATTGGTTGCTCGCGCTTTTCAGCGGACCTAATTTTCTACGCTGCTGCTGGTTTACTTCTTCGCACGTGTCCTGATCATCGTGTGGTAAGTAAAGAAGCCTTCTTCAGGTTGTATTCAATTTCACCTGTGTTCTATCATGGATTATTTTCCCCTTATAGCAGTCAGTGAGGAGCAGTAGGGACGTTTGCAAAGGTGTTAGCTTCCACAGCTCAACTGGATGCGGAAGTCGCTTAGGGCGTGACCTCCTCCGGTACTTTTCAGTCATGGTCGCTTTACACCTGTGGCGTGCATCCCTGTCGCTGTGAGCCCCGTTCGGGTATTCTGACGTTTGGATGGCCAAAGTAACCTTGGGAGTCGCTCGCTAGCTTTTTTTCTACCTGGAAGCACACTAGTCTATCGCCGTGCAAACCGTGCCTGATTTTAATGTGTGCGATAAATATTGTATCGTTGTATCGTATTGTGTACTTGAAAGTATGTATTAGACTTTATGCGTTTTGTGAGGTGCCTCGTCCTGAACGTTTATATATGCATTGATAGTAATTATACATGGTGATATTTGCATTTTGGCATTATTTATTTGATTCAGCTACCTGCACTTGAGTTGAGCTTCTCTTTCAGATTATTTTGTGCTACTTGAATTTACAAATTCTCTTTGAATGCCTGGATATACTTGTCGTTACTTGGTAAAAATTCGTTGACTCTCTTTTATTCGAGTATACTTAAAGAGCTGTACACACCGTCTCCATTGAGCTAGCTTCGGCCGGCAATTGTATCCAAGTAGTCACAACTCTGTATATTTTCTTGAGAGAATAGCCGAATAAGAATGTTAAATCTAATAAAGATACATAACACTAATCATTCGACCAAATATTCAAAAGAAATAATTTAAGGAATTTAGTACCCGAATAGCATACGGAGATTGTATGGTAAGATAAAAGATTCAATTATGTAGCAGTGCGCGGAAGCGATTAAGGTAAGCATAATCTCATATTAAAATATACTAATTAATACGTTAAAGCCGGCACATTGCGCGAAAAGGCCTTTGCACAAAATTCGAAAACCACGAAAAAAGAATGTAAGAAAGCTACCAAAAGTTTCTCAATAAGTTCCGCAAATACGCGCACAAGCTGGCTTACCGATTGATCATGACTTGAAGAATCGCTTAACGGCACCTGAGAAACGTTAACTTGACGGTACCCGAAAAATGGCTTGGAGTTAACTCAGACACACATCCAACTACAAATAAGGGGAGAAAAATCGTTTCATACCTGAGACATAGGCGGTCTCAAAAGGTTAGTTGCTTCTCAAATACCGTGAGATCCTGATTTAACCACTTAGATTACAATAACTCAGAAAACGCATAAATGCTGCACCCGATTACAGACGATTTTAGAGAACAAAACTCGCTCTCAAGGCGTGCACCAAAAGAACCTAAAATAATGTTCAAGTAAAAGCATAGGCAACCCAACATACGTCATCATTTTAAAATTTGCAAAAACAATATAAACAATAGGCAAGAAGTTGAGAATCATTTTCAGGACACAATCCCTAAAAATTACCAACCCAAACTCATGTGAAAGGGAACGAATCGAAGAGAATAACTACAAAAATTCTGTCTTAAGCTTGGGCATCAATACTAATCTTCGTAGTTAGGTGTAATTGAAATTGCATTAGTAAATATTTCTTCTATATGCTACTAATTAAATCTGACTCTTTTTTACTGCGCAGTATGAGACATTCTTCGCTCTGTATTTTTAATGCTTATAACTTTTTTTTAATATTAATTAAACAAAAGTAGGAAGTATTTGAATTGGATTACACATAAGAACAAACACTGCACCTGTACTTTTTAATTACTTCTGTGTAAATTTCGTAACAACAGGGTTTTTCGCTTTGCAAATGTTCTAAATTTTACAATATAAACAGTTTCGGCATAAACACATAATAATTATACGCCAAACAGACGTACAAAAGCAGCTTTATATCAAGTTCGTAGAAGATCAACAGCGTAGTTTGCTCAAAAGTCGAAACAGATGAACTATAAAAGTTCGAAAAAATCCTAGAAATGTAACTACATTTTTATTGCACTGCGAAGATATAAATTTCGGTGGAAACAACTACCCCATTGCAAAAATAAATCATTATTATCTCCCAATGATTATAAAAATAAAAAATCATATCATAAATGTATCGTACGTTCACGTAGAAGAATATTTCTAAGCGACCGCGCTGTCACTCACGGTAACAATACGACCAATTCGAGAAAAAACAGTAGGCATTACGCCAAAACCTAACAGAAAATGTCTGATCAACAAATACTGCACGGGTTATTACGCGCAGATTCGACTAAATACGTTAAACCCTGCATTAGCGGGAATGAACTATCAAGTAGTGTAATTCCCAAGGGACAAGGGACACCGCCGTTTTACAATACACACGTACCTAACCTCCAATATGTCAAAATAGACATTTAATTTGTCAGGTAAGTATTGAGCTCCCAGAGCTAATTAATCAACATACCTCTTTCAGAGAACCCTGTCAGAATCAGGAAACACTACATAACCTGAAGAATGCGTTTGCGAACATCCAGGTGAAACGCACGACTGCAGCTAAACTTAAACGTCAATGCTGGCAGACAGAACCACACATGACCTTTTAAATTTACCTAACTTTCGGAGAAAGCTAAGGTGAGTTAGACCGCTGCGCTAGGGCTAACGTTAGTAAATAAGGCAAAAATATAAATGCTAATGTCAAAATAAAAGTAACAAAATTGTCAGTCATACTTTTATGCAGATGGTACTCAACCTTACCTTTCATTTAAACCTGAACAAATGAGACAAGCTTTTGTGCCAATTATTTGTGTTGGTGAAAACTTACTAAAATATTCTGAAGATCGCTGTTCCAAAGTAAATTTTAAAAAACAATTAGATATTATTTGGTAGAAACGCTAATAAACTACAAATCTATATTGAAGAAGTTTCCATCCTAGTAGTATATGAAAGGGCACATAATCTTAGCCTATTTATTGTTAACGATTTGAAATTTAGCGATCATCTATCAAAGTCCTATTCAAATTTAGAATTAATTTAACAGAATATACATATCTGAAAGCAAAAGATAACAATAATATGTATAGTACCAGAGTCCTATTACTTTTTATTTTTCTGATACGATTGATTCAACGCAAAGAATTGAATAGTGTGACACCCATGTTTCATCCCTTAATGGTTTAGTGATAATAACCAACACCATATCAAATGATTACTTATACCCGTATGGAATGTCATACTGAATCTCCCAAATGGTTCCATTGTAAACAAGATTGTGTAATAATAAAACTACCAAATATAAAGCTGTAGCTCATATATGAACCCATGTCGCAAGCACCCACAAAATTCAGATTACACGATAGTAAAACATTTCGATTTTCCATAGTTATACTAAACTTGTTGAGCGTTCATACCTCTAATCAAAAGTCTTTTACCTTTTTCAAAACCCACAAACCGAGCACAATATAGCGGTCACATAATCATAGTTTCGAACGAAAATTGCAGCTTTCGTTTCCAATGAAATCGGGGGCCGGTTGTTTTGTGCACGTTTGCGTACGTCAGCGACTGCCCCAGATACATAAAAACAAGGCACAGCAGAACCAGAGCAACACACTAACCTGGGCACGCAAGATGCGGCGCACTTTGTCGACGTCCCCCTGTTGGCAGGCGTAGAGGAGCGCCGAGACGCCTCGCGGGTTGTTGGCGGCGGCCCGCGCTTGTTGAGACCCCGTCGCTGCGGCAACCACCGATGCATCGCTCATGGTCCGTCGAGGGCCCCCTTTTCTCTGGTGCTTGCCCCTGACACCATATTACCTGGAATCACCCCTTCGTCATTAAGGTTTCCCTGAACGCCGCCTTGTTCCGCGATCAGATAACATTTACGTCCCGTTCGAGAATTTACACGATTCTGGCAGGCCAAGTCGTTGAAAATTAAAGGCTAGTGGATTAGTCACGTTTGGCAACCTGGTGACCCCAAAATCGTATTTCAGACTTGTTAACGTGCAACAGTATTACAATTTTAAACAAAAACTGCTGTAATAAAAAGATTTGCTTCAAAAAACTGCTAAATAGATTAAGCTTAAACCGTAGCGTCATTTCAAAACCAATATAAAAAACACTGAGGTAAGTATGTTTTCGGCAGTAAATAATGCACAAAAATACATTATTTGTAATTTTTTAAAGATTTCCGTTTTTGGCTCGACTAAAATCAATTTATTATGGCTTAGATTCCATCGTTTTTATAGATAAACACCCAGCACTCGGCTTCATGTGCCTTATACGTCGTAAACGGAAGTCACACATGTTTGGTCCATGTTAGAGAACACCGACGCAAACTTGGCCTGTTTTCTGTTTGTGAATCCATACAAAATAACATTTCGCAAGATATTGCAGCTTACATCATCACAATCAAATAGTAGTGATGATATTTAAAGTCCTCTGTTTCATCTAATTCATTGTAAGTTTAATTATGTCTGAAGTTCTGCCGTGTTTATATTTTTTAATGGAACATCATCAGATACTCTGGAAAAAATTCAGGCGTGCTCACAATTTCAAAGTGTGTCCATGTGCTCAGTTAAAGCTAATTTGGTAATGCGTTTATTTTATATTCTTGAAGTCTTCTATCAATGAAACGACCGGTGTGTCGAATTTACGTCGAGCCAAAATATCAAAGAGGACTGGCACTGACACTATTACGGCACACAAAAAGTAGCAGTACTTCATAAAGCCAATTACTGGGTATTTCAAGTAGGAAAAGATCAAGCTATTGGGTTTTGAAAGCATATTCCCTTTAGCTACAGAGCAATGATGTATATTGAAGCAATTCAAAGGTCTAATAAGCATACAAACAGTTAGTCTTGGTGAAGGGACTGTTACATATAGCAAATAATAAGTTAATATAATAATAATAATAATAATAATAATAAGCTTTACAAAGGTTCATTTATTTACATCCTTTACAAAACAGTTAAATACTTTATACCATTAGAAACTAACTAAAAGGCTAATACGATAGGTGTTTATAAACTTCAAGGTCTGGCTCAGCTCGGTGTCTAGTTCCGTTTTGTTGATGTTTGATGTTCTATATAATGTAACCTAAAATGTCAGCTCATTCTATTAAATAGTTTTCAAGTTATAGCTGGTCAAAGTGTTAAAGATCGAGCGGTTATCAAATACAGGTTCAAGTCTAAAGCAAGCCATGAAGACAAGAGAGAGCTTAAAGAACAGCAGTGGTTTGATAAAGAATTGTTTTGGGCAGACCGTCGAAAGAAGATGAGTGAAATATCTGAGGCTGGGGATATCTCAACTAAACGAGTACATTGAATTGGGAATGAGGTAAGATGGGACTCCGAAAAAAGACGTTTTCGGCATCAAATTTCCCAGGAGTGTTTGAACCGGTATTTGACGAACCCAAGCGATTTGATGCCCATATTTATCACTACAGACAGAAATGGAAATGGAATCATCATAACTGACTACCTTTCAAAGGCCTAGACCAAAATTGGGGAGTACTACACTAACTTATTAAAGCTATAAAACAAAAAGTAATTAAAACAGACCAGGTGCATTTTCATTGTGACAATGCCCCGGCTCAATTGTCCTGAAATACAACTTCCAAAATTGAAGAAATTAGTTTCGAATTATTTTCTATACACTGTAATCTCGAGATGTAGTTCTCTCAAACAATCAACTGTTTCCAAATACGAAAAAATAAATGAATTGGCATAGATGGAGAGCTCAGGCCAGCTGTACTAGCTTACTTTGATGGCATAATGAAGTTGGAACATCTTTGAAATAAATGCATTGTCGTTTGAGGGTATTATTTAGCAAAGTTAAATGCTATTTTGAATCTACTGCATAAATGTATCTATCCTAGGCAGCGAACTTTTCCTACACCTCTCATAATATTTGCGATTGCAGTTACTTGCTACAGAACCGTTATCTAAATAATATAATTGCAATTAGGTATGTACTACAGATTATACAAGCAAAGGCGGTGGTAGTTATAGCTCATCAACGCATTTACATGAAATCATTTTAAATTTTTGAAATCATTTAATAGATATTAACGATCCATTACCGCACTGTGCGGTAATGAAGCTCTTGACGATACTATATTTAAAATGGCTAATAGTTTATAACAACACCGATGAAGATAATAGATATTTACCATACACGTTTTATTATGAGTATCTTAACCAAACGGTATTGATTGCCAGTTCTACTGCAATAAAACGAGTTTCACAAGCAAACGTGTATTGTCCAATATTATATCGTCATCAATGAATTCTGGTTAAAGGTATTTTTTTGTTTTGTAAAAAGAGTGCGGTGATATCATCCATAATCACTGAATACGGTAATATGCATTACCGCACTGAGTGCAGTAATAAAGCTATTGACGATACTCAAATTGATTGATAAGTAGTCTATAACAACACCGATGAAGATAAAAATAATTACACTGCTGCTGTTATAAAACGATTTTGATATATGTCGAACAAAAAAGCAGGCTTGTGAGGCGCAACGCAAGGATTTAAAGAATTTCGACCTATATATCTCTTTAACCCTTTCGATCCCTACGCTCACAATTGTGAGGGTCTTATTTATTGTAGTTTTAAGGTTCAAAATATAGCAAGACGTCGTTGAATCCTGGATCACATGATTGTGAGTGTTACATAGAAGAAGGTTTGGCCATTTGCTTATGCAACTTTAAGTGCAAGGGCTCCTGAACAGTGGTTGTAGTTTGCGTAAGACGAATATTTTTGTTTTAGTGTGTTGTCATGGGTTCCAGAAGTAAGTATTTAGCAATAAACAATTTACTTATTATTGTTATGCCATGAAAATTGTTGAAAAGGTATCAAATGCTACTTTGCATACAAAAAGTTTAGATTTCATGTTGAGGGTAAGTGTCTACATGTGACTTTTGAACGCATGTCACAATTGTGAGCCTTAGGAGTGATTACGTCAGAAACACCTCTTTTGTAAATTACAGGAACTGCAATGAATGAAGTTTTATTTTGAATTTTTATTATAGAAAAGCATAGTAACATAGATTTACAAAAACTTATAGCAAATCCTGATGCAATCTACTAGCTGTTGGCTGAAATCGATTCAGATTTTGAATTCGATAATGACAATGATGATGTTTGGGAGCCAACTGAACCTAATATTTCATCAGATGAAGAGGAACTAAACGATGATAGCGGAAAGGTTAAAAGGTATGACGGATACAATCATTGACCCATTTGCGAAGACAAGAAAAATCCCCCGATTTGTCGCCCCAGAAGGATGCAACTGTGGTTCCCGAACCCGCTGCAGCAAGTGGAACATATATTTATGTTTAAATAAGAATAATAACTGGTTTATTAAATTTCATTGCAGATAAATATAACATTTGTTCACAATAAAAAGGTGTCCTACAACGGTTTATCTTTATACGCTTCCCAGCATGTACACTTGTGAGTATGTAACACTTGTACGCATGTGCATTTGACTCCTACATAACACAATTGTGACTATCCTTAAAATCGTAGTAAAAAGAAAAGGACAATTTTCAAAAAATTGTAGGTGTTTCAGATAACCAATAAAACTAGAAAATACATTTTAAAAAAAAATTTACTTCGGCTTCACTTCGGGATTAAAGGGGTTAAGCTAAAATGTACTTATACGAAATCTCCTAAAAACAGTCTAAGAAGAGTCGAAATATAACCAGAGAAGTTAAATGCGCAACTAATTAGATACTTTTAAGACAAGAATACGTGTGTATTACCATCAATTTTGGAAAATCGAGACATACATTGTATTTTGAATGGCTTAAACCAGGTTTTAGAACATGCCGTTTTTGCTTTTGATATAAGAATGCAAAAGTGTAGATGCGGTGGAAAAATATTTAGTCTTAAAGAATTTATAAAATCTTAAAGTACAAATGAAGCTGGAACAATATTAATGCTCGTACAATACGCGTACCTCAACATGGACTACCGATTCTAATCACGTAAACACACTACAACGTTCCAGTTAGTTATTTATATTAAACGATTTTTAATTCATGAAATTCAAGCTTAAAAGTGCACGATTCTGTTGCTTACGATTTCGCATAAAAATGTTCTTGCGGTAAAAAGGGGAGAGTTAAAGGATTTCCTACATTTTTACTTCCATCGTCTAAACGACGAAGGAAGTATTATAATCGTGACAACCATAACCTTAAGAGATTTCTTCAGATCTTTACTTTTCATGGTCGCTAGATGACGAAAAAATAGTTTCTCAATTATGTCTATCTGTATGTCGGTCGGTCTGTATATGCGTCTGTCCATCTGATGACGGCATAGATCAAATACCACTTGTTGCGGAAGACGATATATTGCATGCGGATTAGATCTTTACCTGGGACAAAACCGAATATACTTTCGGTCAAATCTACAGGTTATAAAAATTCTCTATGAACCATATGATAATCTAGAGTAATTTCTCTATATGAAAATAATTGCTTCTCTAATTAGTTTAAAACCAACTTGTACAACACCTTTTAATAGAGAAAAAAAACAGCTTGTATTCATACCATCACTTATCATTTTACATTTCGGAAAACACAAAAATTAGATAAACTAAAATTACCATTTTCACAAAAACCAGTGGTGCCTCGAAATTGTTGGAACATCTAGCCACTCTTGAAATAATGTGCTAGGAAACTACTGTCGTTAAAAAATATCAGTGTAATTTTGACAGCATTATATGCTATAAATCAATAATAACCGCAATAAACACTCAACACTTTAAGGCACTACTGATTTTTGCTAAATTGTAATTTTAATTTCTTTGGTTTTTTATTTTCTGAAATATAAAAAGCCAAATGATGATATGAATGGATGCAGAAGATACAGGGTGAACATCGCAAATAGAACAGAATTGTAGAGCGTCTTTATAAAGCAGCGAGAAGCGCGGGAATTGCGCACCCGGTCATGGCGCAGTGGTTGCAGCTCGAGTTCGAATCTCACTACCGGCATTGGTAGTTTTTTATTTGCAAATTGATATAATAGGCATTCCTTTCACCGTTTCAGTATTATTAGCATTAGTTATTAGTTGTACCTACATTGTATTGTAACAACCTTGGAATCAGGCCATTGCAAACATATGACTCAGCGTCCCGATCATTCGAGAACGACCTAAGGCGGGGGCAGTGTCACAACCTTGAGCCGGTTCACGTGTGGACGGATGAGTCACACCCTTCGAGAAACGACCTTGGTGCCTCTTGCGCGCGAACACGTCAGCGTTGCAGAAAGGATCAAGCAAGGTCTCGACGTTTCCGGGATGACTCACCCGGCGCATATATAAATACGCGAAAAGGAAATAAGGAGTCAGTCGAAGTCGAGTGCCGATTCCAGCTTTGAAGTACGCGGAAGCTGCCACATAAATAAACCCGTGTGTACATAAAATCTAGCCATATAAATAACGCGTTGTAAATACATCTAGCCAGATAAATCATTAATGTTTAAGTCGCGTAAAAATAAATGAAGTGTATTTGTTGTTAGAAATAGTTCTTGATTAGTTTATAAATAATTTGTGTTCCGCCTTAATAGTCTTGTGTTTTGTAAATAGTAAAGATAAATTGCTGTAAATAAATGCTTAAAACAAGAAGCGGCGTATAATTTTAAAATAGCCCAGAACGTAAAACGTAACAGTATATAATTTTGAACACTCTTGTTTTCCTTCGATACTGCGATACCTCCATACTTACGTACGCGTTTAAGCAAAACTCTACATAATAATAAATTTTTAGGAAATATTGTAGGAATCTAGTGAGCTTTAAACTTGCATTTTCGTTCAAATAAATAGCACTAAAACTAAAGTATGCTGCTGTACACATATAGCACTGGTTTAATTTTGTGTAGAAACAGTAATACGTATTGTACATTGAATATACACATTTCAATAGGATAGGAGAATTAACTGAAATATAAAATAACAAATAAAACTATGTCACCATATACATGAATTCATTTGACTCAAATACAAGGTTACTAATTTACCAAAGCTAATGTAAATGAAATAAATTACACCCCTCGAACATTAATTTTTAAATTGCGTGAACTACATTAAATATGAAGTAAGTCATAAATTCGAATAAAAAAGTCGCCTTCTCATTTTTGTTAGAATAATATCATATGTGATCTTGCATTTTACATATCTATTCTGATTATGTTTATATTGTTAATAAAATAAATAGTCAATTAAGAGTAACTATAATACAAGAACACTATTATAAAATTGTAACAATCATAAAACTCAGTTATACAATTCTTAAACTTCCAGCGACAAAGGAATTTCACATCAGATAAAGACAGTTAAATGTATAATACGTTTTGATAAAATCTTAAACAAACACAGCACTACACGAAAACCAATCATTCAAACAAAATGGGTTTGCTATTTTTCCCCCAGAGAAGGTGGAACTTCCGGCAAATAACTGGCAAAAGAATCAAAGATTTGCAGAAAAGAAAGATAAATTCCAGAAATTACTGGGAGTTATAAATACAAAAATAACCACATTCGTATGATAATATAATACGAATAATACTTAAAACCAACGACCTATAGAAATGACTATTGTTGATACGCGACACGGTCCCACAGTTCCGAACACCACCTAGAGAACACAAGTGGCTGACGAAGCGAGCGCTTCACGTCCATCTCTCGCCGTGGATGCGAATTAGGAGTCTTATTTTATTAATTGCTTTGGTATTGTGGCTGAAGGATAAAGAAGATTCTCGTTTGAGAAGATTGAAAACAGGCGGACACTAGACATGTGTTAGTGGGTCAAAATCAATTACGCAGTTTTATGCGATCCGATCGTAGTTGAAGCGATAATGCTCCGCATGTTACAACCATATTTTATCTACGACAGTGTGTAAAATTGCCTTTTAGTTGGCAGTTTTAAGTTTCTAAAACAACTGTTTAATAACATGTTTTCGTTAATTTACGTCGTCAGTAGTAACGTGTTTAAAAGATTTCATTAGACATGTTGTCAGTAGCAACGTGTTTTAAAATTTTTTAAACACGCAAAATTACGACCGGTTACTGGTAATTTCCATTTATTTTTTTGTATATTTACCGTGTTTTCTAGGTTCTATCGTAGATAAAATATTGTACGATGCACATGCGTAAAGCATCTTTAGTCAGTCGCGGGGCTTAAAACGCTCGCTCACTCGCGTTTTAACTCTACCCCACTCTTGCCTAAAGAGTAGCTTTAAGCACTTGTATCATAAATTACTATATTGTAACTATAGGTAAATCACGGAATCAAACGGTGCGCGTCATTAAACCGTAACTTTATATTAATAACTAAATATTTGGTGACGTACACCGTTTGTTTCCGTGATTTTACTATAGCATGACAATTGAATTTGTGCATAATTCTTGGCCGTGTAACACTCCTTTATTTGAACGCGGTCGTCGTGCGAATGCAGTTTTAGCGGTTATGTGGCAATCGTCTTTACCGTTAGACTTCAGGAGTTGTTTCAAGCCATTCGTATTTTTGGTTGGTCTTCTCTGTTTTAGCGCCATGGCGGCAGCATCCCTGTGATTGTAATTAGCCCTTAGCTTTAGGTATTTTTGAAATATTATTTTTGGAAGCTTCGCTTGTATGCGAATACGAGGCCTCGGACACTTGTGTGGGGAAAATACGTTCACGTCCTTGAAACGGTTTATTTATTACAGGATTGCTAGCTTCCTGGTCAATTATCTGCATTACAGGCTGAGTGAAGTACTTCAATTTCAATTTTGGTAACGTAATACATTTAGCTGGACTTCGTCCGGCATTCCTAGCATCCCCTGTGAGTTGCTAAACTTTAGCGATTCTGCTTGCTTGAGAATTCCCTCCAGGCATCACACGAAAGCTGTTAGAGCTTCAGCAATTTCTCCTACTTTGGAGGACCACTCTGCTTCTGGGAGCTTAGTTGATTTTGGGCTTTAGCTTATGAGTGCTCTGCTGATAGCATGAGTGCTCTGCTGATAGCGTTTGCTGCTCCACCTGCAGCAGCAGCTTTGAGTCCGATTGGGGGCTATTTGATTGACCTCCTGCAGAAGCATGAAGCTCTCAGATAAGCAGCTAACGACCTAATGATCTGTGTTAATGTTTTGCCGCACGCAATGTGAAAAAGCTGTAGCTGTTATTAGTATGTAATTGTACATTTGACTGGTTTAATATTTAATTGCGCATTTAATTCTGCTAATAGCTGTTATGTTAGCGTTAATTGGGGATGTACCTTTCGAGTAAATAACGCCTAATCAAAAATTGTACAATTTCTGTATCGGTTATGCAACGTTACTTAATAAATCTAATTCACTGTTTATACTATTCGTTGTCTGATTTTGTTATTGCCACCTTCTGTGCTTCAGATATTGTGTTATAACCTGCTGCGATTAAACTAAGTTTATACGTTCTTAACCTATCTGAGTATATTTCTTGTAATTAAAAAACTTGTTGACGCTCATTATATTTCGTAATTGCATCATTTAAAAAACTGCACGCTACACTGAGTCTAACTGGCAAGCTCTCAAATATACTCTTGTAGCGTTGTGATATTTGAAAATATTTTGGTAAACTATAGTTAACAAAAAGGGGCGTTAACAATACTTACTTTAGTTACTCTGTAATTATATATTTCTTTATCGTGTTTATTATTTATGGTGTTCTTAGTTCATCTATTCATAAAGTATGTTAATTATACCCCAAACATTTTTGTAACAGTATTTTCTAATTTAATTTTAACTTCTTCAAACATGATGTGCATTTTTACAGCATTTTTGCTTTGTTAGAAAATAAATGTTGTTATCTACATTCTAATTAATGTTTGTTGCATAACTTTTCAAGGTTTTTCGAAAAATTGTGAAGTTCTAATATTTTATTTTGTCAATTATTACAAAGTTTGTATTTTCTTAAACAGGTGCACACCTGAATCTTCCATACACTGTTAAAAGAATTTCAAACCACAGTCTACTTTGTTTCTATAATAAAAAATCAGACTATTTATAATATGTGTGGGGGCGGCCCCACATGCCATCAATAACGTAGTTGGAAGTAACCAATCAGAGAAGTTTTTCATTGATATAATCTAGAGAGTTTAAGAACGTTGAGCCACGTGCAGCTTTGGCTTCACTACTTGTCGTAAATAATAAAGTGTGACAAGCACCTTGCTACCCTCGTTCGCTTCGCTCACTCAGTCATCAAACGGTCCCCGGTAGTGTAAATCTTACCTACATCCCTTGTAAAGTAATATACTATTTCCCGCTGCCGATCATGTAAGTCAGTGATACAGCCTTAGTAACAAAACGTGTAAGTCGGTGATTATATTTGTTTGCTGCTTTCGCTTGACAACAGAACTTAATATTATTATTAAGTTCCTAGGAAATTACCAACGCAAGATGCAGACTTAGACGTTTCGTTTATAATTGCGCAAGTGTTTATGTGACATGTGACACTCACACTCACGAAAATCATTCCTGGTGACAGGTGAGAAACCAAACGATTTTTTCAAAAATCTAGAAAAAGTTCAATAAGCAGCGGGAAAAATATAATAAGATAACTCGGAATGTATCGCCTATAAACATTTTCGGCAGGCAACAAGCCGCGGCTTTGCCTTGGCTTGTACTTGCCTACCTCAAATGTGAATAGGTCCTTACATTCCTTGTTACTTAAATAGCTAGTATTTAGAGTATTTAAAGGCAAGGAACGTACGTAATTCAGTGAAACCCAATATTAATCCCGCAGTGTCTACACGCTGCGTTCACGTCACGCATGTGATTTATAATTTAAAATTTAAGTTTAAGGCGCAAATAAACAAAGCGCAAGATACGTAGAAAATACGCATATAAATCACTACATTTATACATAAATGAAAAAAAGGGAAAATCCAGTTACCCAAGTTCATAATTACATACAAAAATTCTTCTAAAAAGAAAACGAAAGCCTTGCATACGGAAATTCGAAATTCTATAAAATTCTAGAAAAACTAGAATAACTAGGAAAAGATGTCTAACCAAAAAAAAACCCATTAGCGTATAGATGCCTTTAAAAAAACTTACTTTTAACGTGAATTGGTTGAACGTTCTCTCCCCAGTACTACGTAGCATAATCAAGGAGGGGCAGACTTATATAAAAAAAAATGTAAATCGATGGATTGTTTTTATTTAGCTAAAGCCGGCAAATTGTTCACTTGAAAACTAAAACAAAATAGGTTAATAAGTAATTTTGCCATGACAGTGTAACGAAATGACACTAGAGTAGCCGAATATTGCAATCGACTGGATACGTTCTACAATGTATTACTAAGAATGAACTGTCCTACGGAACAATAGATACAGCCTAGCGCGTTCAAATGGCAGTTGTTAAACGTCAAGCTAAGCACTCACTTTGTCAGGTATTGAGCTCCCCAAGCCAATTAACCCAAATAATTATTTCAGAAGGAGCTGAACAAGATTAGGAGGCATACCATAATTTGTGGAGAGATAATGCCAGAAAACCCCAAAACCAAACGTATACTTGTAACGAATCTCAACGATAACCTGTCGCAGTTAAAATCTCTTATACCCTTTAAACCTGCATATCAATTAAGTGGCTTAAGCTATGAACCACTCAGGCGAGGCAAATCATTACGGCAAAGTTAATAAATAGAGCCCAATGAATGTAACCAAGCCAATTTCTTCAGTAAGCCAAATCCACAGCAACAGGAGGGCCCAAAACGTGAAAAATCTAGTTCTGAAAAGACTCATCCATAACAACCCATTAGATATCCAGTTGTACTACGACCTAGAAGCGGTTAGAACAAGTTGTTTCTGTACACGACTTGTGAAAAGTATTTCAAGAGCCGTTTCCAACGTAAGTATTGAATTTTTCATCGATAAGGTAGCACTCGAATGCAGCTGCAGTGATTCCTAGAAGACAGGCACACGCGCCAGGGCGGTGTTCGAAAAATAACACCTTCGTGCAACTTTTCATGACACAAGTAGGCGTTGATTGTGTGAAAGTTGAGTTCGGTGCACGCAAGACGGGTGCACTAAGGTGCAAATGCCGGTCAAGGGGCAAGGGGTTGAAGAAATCTGGGTCACCTAACACCTGCTGGTCAGGGACGGCGAACACTTCGTGCCGGAGACGCAGAGCATGGAGTGGATATCGGAAGAAAACTCCACTGAATCCGCGCCGAAATAGACATGAACGCTTCCAAGGTCGGTTCTAATTCGGGGACAGTTGATGCGTTTATAATTTGGGGCTAATTGCCTGTTTTTAAACTTAATGCATTAATGTAGTTGAGGGAAATAAGTAAAATGCTAATTGAACACGCTAGAAACCTACAATGGGTATTGGTCAGTAAAACAAAATTTCCTCAAAATAAAATGTCCATAAGGAACAACTGCTTAAAAATTTACTGAAGTTACAATTTACCAACCCTCGCTAATTCATTGAAAATAAACTTGGCTAATTTTAAAGTCTGGCATAAAATTTGCAAAATCCGAAAAAATTAGAAGGGATAGAAATAAAGAAAAGTTTTAAAAATTTTCACATCTTTACTATTATTCTTCTTAAAAAATATATAAACGCAAATTAGTTTGTTCTCAAAATGATTCTCATTATGAGGGCGTTTCGGCGGCTATACGTGTTAATGGTAAATCTTATATCTTTAATGTAGTGTATTTTGTACCTAATGCCTCGCAGACGGTTTACAAACGTTTCTTTGATTACTTTGAAATTAACATCAATTGGATTAACAATAAAATTATTGTAGTTGGGGACCTTAACACACCTATTATCAATAATAGTAATTATTATTTAAAGCAGAGAAATGCAGTAACTAAAAACTTTAGCGAATTTAATCATTATTTGAATTTAAAATTGTATAATAACGTTGTGAATGTTGATGGTAGAACTTTAGATTTGGTGTTGTCTAGTATAAATTTAAAAGTAATGGAAGAGTAACCACTTCTTCCTGAGGACTTATATCATCCGGCTCTTGTATTGCCTATGCCGAAATCAACTAGATTTAAAAAAAGCAGATTTCTTACAGATGTATGTATTATTGAGGGATGTAGATTGGCGTGTTCTTGAGGGGTTTTCTGATGTCAATTAATGTGTTGAACATTTCTATTCTATTTTTGAAAATATTTTATGTTCCACAACCCCTTTTCGACGTCGGCGTGCAGATGCGGCTTATCCGAGTAGGTTTTCTAAAGGAATGAAAGATATTCTTAAAAATAAAAACTTTCACAGAAAAACAATTCAAAATGCAGCCTACCATGCTCGTGAGTTTAAACGCTTACGTGCTTTAGCAAAAAATAGTAGTAGACAAGACAATAAAAAGTATAATGAAAATATCGAAAATAACCTACAAATAGATATTAAGGTGTTTTGGAACTATGTAAATAGTCGAAAATCAGATTCAGGTGAGACGTACTCTTACTCTTACTAGAGGAAGAAGATTTCACGTTGGAAACAGCAGCTCGGGGATTCGCCAATTAGGTACTTTAGTTCGGTGTATAGACCACCCTCAACATATAGCTTATCGGTTAACAATAGAGTCACTAATGAAAGATTGGATTTACTTGTTACTGATGATATCGAAATTGAGGAGGTTCGGAATGCACTTAAAAACCTTAAACCCAAAAAAGCTTCAAGTCTTGACGGCATACCACCTTATATATTAAAAGTCTGTGCCGATGAGCTGGCACTGCACTTGCAGATTCTTTTTGGCATTAAAAACACGAATGTTTCCAACTCTCTTTATTCAAAAATAATCCCAATTCGTAAATCTGGAAAGACATACAACATTTAAAATTACAGGCCTATATCAATTCTTTCTGCTCCCGGTAAAGTTTTTGAGCAAATTTTGTATAAAAAATCTGTAAAAGGCTTTACCCAGAACTTCCCTTATCGACATTGTGACACTAATAATTTTAAAAATCAAATTAAGTTAGGAGTAAAAATATCTTCAAGTTTCTAATAAATTAAATAAATTTTCAAATAAAAAAAACGTTAGTGGTGGTCGCATTCGAACGGCAGGTGGACCGCGTATGCAGCCCCAACGTTTTGTGGGATATTGCAAGGGAACGAACCATTTCTACCTGAGCTACGGATTACCGACCCTTTAAATTCTTGCATTGCAGCTATATTAAGTAACGCACTAATTTGTTGCTCCTTTTTGTATCGTACAACATTTATTCTGTATATATTGGAGACCATTTTTCGTAAGAATACATCCTTCGCTATGTAGAAAATATTACTTATATTTATTGCTAAGTTAAATAAAAAATAAACAACATTTTATTTTTTTAAGGTGCTCACCCTGTATATATTTGTCTGAAATTTTCTCGGTTTCATGCCAGGTAGATATATAATGTGTATGCAAAATATTGTCTTCCTCCGACATATAGTTCTTGAGTTATACCGCCAACAGACAAACAGGCAGACAGACTGACGGAATTGATAAAACCTGTTTTTCGTCATCTAGGGACCCTGAAACGTGAAGATCTGAAGAAATCTCGAAAGGTGATTTTTTCGCGATTACAATACTTCCTTCGTCTTTTAGACAAGGGAAGTAAACGTTATACCGACACGTAAAACCAGAAATATGCGTAGAGCAGCATGATTTAAGGGAAAGTCTGTCTGTGAAAACTAATTTGGCCTTATTTGTTGATTACATATCGACTGCTTTTGAAAATTGCAGTCAAGTTGATGTAGTGTACACCGATTTTTCAAAGGCATTCGATGCAGTAAAACACGATATTTTACTTGAAAAACTTGAGATGTTAAATTTGTCTTTTCCTTTATTTCAATCTTATCTGCAAGGAAGATCACAATACGTCATAGTAGGTCCTCATAAGTTTGAAGCCTATGGTATGCCGTCGGGAGTTCCTTAAGGATGCAATTTAGGCCCTCTTCTATTTCTGATATTTATTAATGACATTTCAATTTCAGTTAACGAATGCAACGTCCACCCATCCATCATCGAACTGTTGCATACTTGAATAACATTTTCAACGCTAATGGAAATATTGCTAAAACAGGTCCACTAGAATTGAACAATCGAGAGCACCACTTACATTAGATGCAGTAATATTAAGAGCGTATAGTAATAATCCTCACACGAGTTTACGAGATATAGTTAGAAGTTTAAATGAGATGTCGCGTCGTCGCAAATTTAAACCGTATAAGCCAAAATATTTACACACTTTTGAATAAAGAGATCTCCTTAGAAGAGTATTGTCTATGAGCTCACGGTAATTTTCTAAATAACAGAGAATACGAAGCAATAAAACTCAGTAGTCTTCTCCATGTACATTTATTTAAATTGGCGACATGTTTCAATGACACTGAAATTATCAGAGAGGGTCAAAAAGTAAATGAACAAAGTGAAAACCAATGAAGGACAGAAATCAGCCAAAAATCAAACAACTATTCAATATTCAGGAAAATGCAATTGGTATCAAAATCTGTGACTTTATTGAGTCTGAATTCATTACCTATTATTGGACATAATTTCAAAAATTTCGAGGGAATTCAACAACTTACCTCTGTTAGCTATATGTAAAATTTTGTAATCTTTATTAGGAACAAAGTTGTGGTTGTGTTTCAAAATGTGATTAGCAAAAGCTGATTTATTAGGTTGGTCGAAATTAAAATTGTTGTTTCTAATGCAAGCTGAACGTTCTTTGATTCTTTTTTGAAAGTACGTCCAGTTTGACCAATGGTAAAACAGTTGGAAGACTAACAGTCAAGACGGTAGATACCAGATCTTTCTAATAAAGGGGTGGGATCTTTATTGAAGACTACCAATTTCTGAAGGGAATTAGTAGTAGAAAAGGAAATTTGAAAATTGTATTTACTAAGAATGTTTTTTATGGACATAGAGATAGTACCATAATAAGGAATTGAATAAAAAGTTTTGTTTTCAAAATCATTGATAGGGTTTAGGTTTGTTGAAAGTTTTATACGGAATTTATAATAAATGGGTAATAGTAATTTACGTTATAAGTCCGGTAAACGCAAGTTTACAGTAGCGAGTCCAAATGTTTCAGGACGAGGCGACGTAGGAGCCGAGTCTGGAATGTTGAGACGAGCTACTGTAAAAGTTTACCGGACGTATGTCGTAATGCGTTTTATTTCATACTGCAATTATTAGATTTTTACTTAAAACTACAAAAAAAATTTTTTTCAATTGAAAATGATAAATAGTTTGATTATTGATTTATTTCATTTGAGTCCGGTAAAATATTTTACCGGACCTGTTTATTTCATTTGAGTACGGTAAAATGTTTTACCGGACCTGTTTATTTCATTTGAGTCCGGTAATAGTATATTATTATATGAGCGATTATGACAGCCATTATTCACGAAGATGACATTTGCGCCACAAGCCGAAGGCGCGTGGCGCAAGTCATCTGAGTGAATAATGGCCATAATCGCGAATATAATACGATATTTTATCTACTCCTATGCAATAGGAGCCTTGTGTTCATATTTCAGAATTATGACATTTGTGACAGCTGTTAACTTCAAAAGTCATTTAATAATAAGAATGAATTTTGTGATTGGCTACAACCTATTGAATAATGAAAAGAGAATTTTCTGATTGGTTGCAATTTGCAAACTATTGAATAATGAAAATAGAATTTTATGATTGGCTGCAAACCGTGAATTATGAATCATAATTCATGGCTAAAGCTGTGAATATATGCAAAATGCATATAGTTTATTATTTAGTGTACTCAACTGAATTTTTAAGTATGAACGAATTGGGGTATTTCACACTGATTAAAGCCAATTTCAATTTGCATATTTTGCATATATTGACTGTGTCTTGCATTTTTTTATCAAACTTGCATATTCTGCATTTTTTCTTATTTTTCTTATTTGACTTTTTTTAAATTTAATTTGAAGTATATTTGGAAAATTGCGTGCAACTTATTCATTCTATTTTCGAATTGGTAACTGTCCTTGCGCATTTTAGTCTAAGCTAAGTGAGGATTAAGTTTTCTTAGAACTTGTTTCAAATGTACAACTTCAAAATCTTTTGTTAAAGCTAAATGTACCTGTCAATCATGCTTAAAAGAAGTAATTCTTAAGATAGTTTAACAAATAAACAGAAAAATTCATTGGCTACAGGATTTAGTACATTTAACTTAAGAGATTTAAAATGCCAATGCTTATTTCTTAAAATCCTAATGTGGTAATGTGCATTTTGCTGATTTAGAATATCTATTCTCGTTTTCCAAATTAACAGAAGGAAGGAAAGTGAGTTGGTAGGAGAAATAAACACTTAATTTCTATTTCACATTTTCGAAGTTTGTTTGTCGAGTAGCAGCATAGCTTGCACCTGAGCAGCATAGCGAATTACAGTGTCCAGTGCTTTGTTAAAAATGTCAAAAATTATTTCGTGGATAAAACCTTACCCAGAACTCACGTTAGAGAGTGATACAGTGTTTTGTAAACCTTGTGGAAAACCAGTAAGTATTTACTTTTCACTTACAGTTTTTTTTTGTAAATTCATAAAGAATAGAATTTTATTTTTCATGCATTAGTATTCAATTTTATTCACTTTTAAATATTACCATCATTCACTTTTTGTGCTGTGATTTCCGATTTTAAGTTTAATCTTATCCGATTTTCTCGTATTGCTTTGATTTTATTGAAATTGTTAATTGGTAACTATCGTCTGTCGTAGTTACAATTACCAAAATAAATAGTAACACGATTTAAAGTTATATTTGTTTAAATGCAGATATCATGCGGAAGGAAGTATTTGATTGAGCAACATTGTGGCACCCCATTACACAAGAGGAACTACGAAAAAACGAAATCTTCTGGAATGTACCAAATATCCATGAGGGAATCCATTTCGGTCAAAAAAACGAAAACAGAAGAAGAGCAGTTTAAGTTGGATTTATGTAAAGCTTTGGTGTCGTCCAACATCCCCTTAAATAAATTGAGTAATCCAACTTTTAAGGGGTTTTTGGAAAAATACTGCAAGAAAATTGTGCCTGACCAAACCACCCTAAGAAAAAAGTACGTCGAGGACTGCTATCTAGAAACCATGAGCAATATTCAGAAAATTGTAAAAAATCGCTATATATTTTTTGTTGTTGATGAAACCACTGATGTTTGCGGTAGATATATAGCAAATTTAATGGTAGGTGTGCTAGGCGAAAACAGTTCCAACAAATCATTTTTAATCAGTTGTAAACAAATAGATAAAACAAATAATCTAACAATTTCAAGATTTATTCAAGAAGGGTTAAGTAATCTATTTTTACCGGAAGCTATTCCATTTGAGAAAGTTATTCTAATGCTTTCCGACGCAGCACCTTATATGGTAAAGACGGCTCAAAATTTACGCATTTTTTATCCAAATTTAATCCATAATACATGTTTGGCACATGGAGTAAATAGAGTTGCAGAGGAAATTAGGAATCAGTTTCCCTTAGTTAACGATTTTATAAATAATGTAAAAAAGGTATTTATAAAAGCGCCTTTAAGAATCCAGTTATACAGAGAAATATTACCAGATATTCCTCTGCCACCAAAACCTGTACTGACTAGATGGGGTACATGGCTGGAAGCGGCTTTATTTTATTCGGAGCATTTTGAAGGCATAAAAAAAGTATTTTCCGAGTTGTCAGATGACAAGTCAGCTGCAATTATAGAGTCAAATCGATTACTCAGTAATTCTCAGTTAAGGCAACAGTTAGCTTACATTAAAAATCATTTTAGTGTATTTCCAAGACTATTTTTAGAATTGGAAAAGCAAGAAATTTTGCTAGTCGATTCTGTAAGCCTAATACAGAATTTAGAAAAAACTATAAATGGTTTAAAAGGAAAAAATGGAAATTGCATTACAAATAAATTTAATGAAGTTTTACGTAAAAACGAGGGCTTTCAAATTTTAAAAAATGTTTCAAAGTGTTTGAATGGTGAATTTGTTCAAGGATTGGAAATAGCTCCGGATATTATATCAGCCCTCGCCAATGCGCCAGTTACATCTGTTGATGTAGAGAGAAGTTTCTCTGCGTATAAATTAATTTTAAGCGACAGGAGACAATCTTTTCTTGCCGATAACATAGAGAAACATCTTATTGTTAGTTTTTATCAGACTGCTATGAACTGTAATTAAATAAATTATAAATAAGAATACTGTATGAAAATGTTACAACTTACTAACTATTTGTATGTAAATATGATTTGTTTTTAATAAATTTTATGTATATAAAGACTTTTTTCTTTATTTTATTGCATATTACCCATCAGATTATTTTGCATATAAACGAAAACTCTTTGCATATTTTACCCTAACTTAATGCATATATATGCGCATATTTTTCTATTTTTTCTTGCATATAATTCACAGCCTTATTCATGGCCATTGTGCAGTAGGAGTAGATAAAATGTTTTACCGGACCTGATACCGTAAAGCATCATTTTCCGGACTAAAATCATTAACTTAAACATCGGTTTTACGATGCAGTATGAAATAAAATGAGTTGAAGAGGATAACCGTTTGTAATGGCAATTTATTTAATTATGTTAAATTCACTATTGAAATTTTCTGTTGACATAGGAATGGAAAGTAAACGTCTGAATAAAAATTGAAAATTAGCAACTTTATGGGATAAGGAGGAATAAGGGATAGTATGGTTAGTACAACTGGGCTTCCTATAAATACTGAAATTTAAAGAAATAGTTTTTGTTTGTTTATTTGTTAATGGACAAGGTCTAGGCATGCAGAGTACCAGGTTATGGACTATTGTTTTAGTGATCAAAATAACTAGAAAAGGCAACGACTTATTATGTTCAATTTCAAAAGTAAATTTAATATTAAGATGTACTGAGTTTAGCCAGGTGATATAATCATTAATATTAGGATTATTACAATTGAAAATGACCAGGATATCATCGACGTACCTGCCCCAGTAAATAATGTTGTGAATAAAGGGAGATTTAATGAAAATTTTGTTTTCCAGGTTATTCATGAAAATCTCTGCTAACGGAGGTGATAGGTTAGATCCCATGGCTAAACCAGACTTTTGTTTAAAAAATTAAGACTCAAATTTGAAAAAGTTTTGTGTCAAAGCTAAGTTTAAACAAATAAGCAAAGCAGTGACCTTCGTCAGCTTTAGTACACAATAAATTGGATTCTTTAATTTTCTTTGAAACAGTGGCTTTGTCTAAAATGTATGAATTAATAAGATTCGGTAAAGTTTTTTTGTAATTAGAAATCTTCCTGCTGATCTCGGCCCTAACCAGATTCGGATTGTCAATGCCTGAAGACAATAAGACTTTCTCAGAGTGAATAGCTAAATCATTAAGGCAATTTTGATTAATGTTACATACCGGGTTGTTCTTCAAGCCCTTGTCTAAATTGTCAATCTCAGTGTCACTAAAGTTCTCTTGTGGAATTAAAAGTTAAAATTAGTTGAAAAAGAATTAATATTCGAATGCGATGTGTTATCTGTTACCATCAGAGTCAGAATAATTAAAATTAAAATCATTAAAACCAGAAGGGTTGTAAGAATTAAATTGTTTGATCTTGAAATTATTGCTGGAATGATTAAAATTGAAATGTTCAAGTCTTAAATTGTGAAGTTTTTTTTGCAATGTTTAGAGTGAATATTATTGCCAAAGTGGTATAGGTTACATTAAATTCTGATTAGTAAGAGATCCCATTCGAAAGCATTAAATTGATTAGATAAAAACAAATGTAATTTATAAATTTCTAAAGATAATAAATCTCTAGTGCGGTACCAGTGTTGGATTTCTTTCTCAAACCAGATCCTCTTGGCCGCATTGATAGCAGTAAGTTAATTTCTTTACTATGTACACTATTGTTAACCATGTGCCTCTGTAAATGATCATTTTGGCCCGAAGTTTGGTTTCGAAACATGTCGCCAATTTAAATAAATGTACGTGGAGAAACCTACTGAGTTTTATTGCTTCGTATCAAGACACCTCCACTATTAGCGTGATATTATGACAGAGAATTTTTGAAAAGAAATCATGTTCAGTGATGAAGCTACTTTCACTACTAACGGTGTAGTTTCGTCCCAGAACTGTAAATACTGAGCAACAGAAAACCAAATTGGGTTATCAACACTGTAAAATCAATATTCACAGAAAGTTAATTTGTCAGAATGTAAATAGAGGAATCGGTGGCCCGTTTTTCTTTTTTGATACGCTAAATGCAAAAAGGTTTTAACATTTTTTAAATACTGAATTAATGGATGCGCTGGATGATTTACCACTGGATGTGGGGCGAGATTTGTACTTCCAGCTAGATGCAAACATGGTTAAACGAGAACTTTCCGTTAAGGTCGTAATAGCCCTTTAATAGAGTGAGCTCCGAGATCGCCTGATATTACACCACTCAACTTTTTTCTTTGGGCAACTATTAAAAATGTTGTGATGCATCTAGACCTCAAAACGTACTGTGTCAGAGAATCCGACAAGCTTGCCGAGAAATTTCTCCAGAAATATTACGAGTTGTACTGAATCACAACAGACGCAGACGATTGGAAAAATGTATCCGTCTTCAAGGTGACTTAGTTGAAAAATATCCTATTTAAAATATTGTTCCTGAAATTGCTAAATTATGTTGTTTTTTAATGTTGAATAAAATTTGCGAATTGTTTCGTGTTTGATGGCACTCTTATGATTGCAATAACAAATTATTATCTACTGAGAGCACAAAAATGTTGTAAATTTTAAAAATAAACACTTTTTAAGCGAAATTTGGTATTTGGAGTTTTTGAATGATTTGTAACCACTTCTCTTAATATTTAATTGCTACTATGACTTTACTTGAAACGCTACTTTTTATTTTAGTCATAGTTGGCTAGATTTTGACTTTATAAATACTCTATTCATACAAAAAGATACAGTGTCGTGGCCTACACAACTGTTAAAAATTTATATTGATTGCTTTCAAAATAAAAAAGTTATTCAGATGTCCTCATGAAAAGTAAAATACACTGTATAAGACAGCTAGCTATTAGAACCATTTTGACATATGCCGCGGAGACAAGAGGCGATACCTAGAGGACAATACAAATGATGAGAACAGCTGAAATAAAAGTAATAACAACTATATACAGTAAAACACTACATGATAGAATAAGCAGCGAAGATCTAATACAACCAAGCAATATACAAGACATAGCCACACTGTTAAGACAAAGAAGGGACTACTGGAATAAACACGTACAAAGAATGGAAAACAGCAAAATAGTAACGCTCGCGAAAATTAACAAACCAGTGGGGAAAGGAACACAAGGTTGACCAACAAAACGATGAACATCGACATCCGAAGAGGCTTAGAAGGAAATTGACAATTGACTATTTATATGGAAACGATATAAAAAACAAGAAGAAGACGAAACGTCAAATTAAATAACGCGAAGGCCCGCCCCTATAACTTGATAGTAAATAATTTTTTATTTCGAGATGCATCTGAGCAGCAATAGTCAACTTTTGCTTCAAATGGCAATTATAATCCTTGTACTCTTTTTTCGGACTCCATGAATGTTTCTGCATACAAACATGTGGCAATCTTTTTTTCTTCCATATGAATGAAGAAAAATATATTTTCAGATCATTATATTCAGAGACATCCGTGAGGTCTGAAAACCGTTAAAAAGAATTAAAGTTTCTATTTGAAAAATAAAATTGACTATCGTTGCTCAGACGAATTTCAAATTTAGATTGACTTTACACCCGCAAGGGTAGAAAGGTCCTAGGATTAAGTAAGTAAAAGTGAAGTACTTTAGATTATAGGGGCTTTGAATTATTTAATTTGGTGTTTGAATTTAGAAAATCGAATCACAAAATAACGAGCTTACAGCTCTAGTCGTTTTTTCATTAACTTCTCTGTATAAAACATTTTTGTAATACTTCTCTCCACAAAAAGAAACACTAAAAACCTTATTAATATTGCTCCATTCATACATCGACTTTCAATGATTATTGTAATGAGCGGCAAGAGCCTTGCATATATTTAGTATAAATATATGGAGCCTTATTTATTTCCATCAAATCATTGAAGCAGTTGAACATCGCTACATCAATTAACAAGTGTACTTTGATGACAACTCAAATTCTTGCAGATTTGTAAGCTTGGGGATGTTTAAGAAACATTCCATTAATTCGAACAAAGCTTTCATTTTACATGTAAAACATGTAGTACCTAATACTTTGCTTCGAAAAACACAGAAAACCTGATTAAAATTGCTCCGTTCCTGCATCAACTCCGAAAAAATAATTGAGCATCGCTACCTCAACCAACAAGCCATGCCCACTTTTTGATCACAACTCACATTTCTGAAATTTTAAATATATTTTAAAATATTTGGATTAATCTAAACACGATTTCAAGCTTATTACAGAGTTTTCTCTCTGTAAAACAATTAAACACCGGTGCATTAACAAGCACAGTTTTCACATAACTCAAATTCCTACAGGTTTGGAAGCTTCAAAATATTTATTAAAAAAATCGAAAACAATTTCACTCTGGCCATAAACGATTTTCTTATGCTTCTACCGAAAACCCGTTCAAAATGTATTCTGTTTTTTAGTTGTCCCGCGTACTTACCGTAAAGTTTCACATCGTCCAGTGTGATAACAGCGAAACCGCGACGGCAACAAACTACAAAAGGTACACAACGTGACTATGCAGCCTGTGCCCTGCACTGGAATTCCACGTTTGTAGCGTACCGCTGCTAGGCAACCGTTTGTTGTGATACGGAATTCTTGCGCACTGCAATCCCCAACGAAATTATTTACAATTCCATATTTGGGAGTTGTATTTAAGCTGTAATGGCGTTAATAATATTTTTAAAAATGCAGCACTGATTACATTTAAAATGTGTTGTTGCAGGTTAGTAACGGGTTTATGTACGGCTACAGTAACTTTCACTGCAGCAGACGAGGTGGCCGAGTGGTTAAGGCGTTGGACTGCTAATCCAATGGGCTCTGCCCGCGTGGGTTCGAATCCCATCCTCGTCGGTTCATTTTTTATTTTTTAAATATCTCTTTAAGTCCGTTTTAAAATCCTTTAAAATCGTTACATTCAAAAGCTACATTCACCATTTAATTTAAAATAAAAACTTGATAATTTTAACATACTTCATAATAATGACTGCATTAAAACCAGATTTTCTATTGGGCGCAAAACACTCCTTCATTTTTATAGAAATATAATGTTTTTAAAAGAAGAAACTAAGGAATTTCGCAGAAGCGCTTTAAATGAAATGTCACAAGCTACGCGGTACAATTGTTTTTAAATTAAACACTTTAGGCATGGACGCCTCTGCGTCAAGTCGGGTGCGTGCAAATATTCTCTATATTGATGTGGCACGAAGTCAGAATGCATAAAAATATTCTATATATTGGGAGAGTATCATTTATTTTTATACATGACATATTTTCGTTTGCAGTTTTCATACCTGCTGCCCTCCCAGTATTTCCGCAGGTTTCTCTCAAACACTCCCTCTTTTATCACATTCCTCCATGTTCTTCTTGGCATTCTTCTTGTCTCCTTTCTCCTGTTAAAACGTCTAGGCTAGAGCCCTTTATAATACAAGCAGAAGCATGTCGTACAAGTTGCATAAAATCTTGCATCACAGTACTTTAGCGTTTACATGTTGTTGGCCATGATGTAACCAAAACATAACCCTACAACGTCAAACAGTTCACTCGTTATGGGTTATATTATCTATGCTCGCTGTTCTAGCTTCTAACCTTGTGTTTGAGTTGCCAACTGTGTTCGTTTTCCTGTGTCTTTTTTTTGTCTTTTATGCGTTGCCTCTCATATTCTTTATTAAAAAATCAGTCTTTCAACACTAAGGAATACTTTTTTTGGATATAAGGTAAGCCTAAAACATTGATTCATTTTTGAATGAACTATTTACGGTCTTTTCTGTTTTTTAGATTTCAAAATCTTTGAGCATGACCAGTTGTTCAGCCTCGAATTAGTACTATTAAACGTATAGACATTAACATATTTTCATTTTCTGAAAAGTAACTAAGTTTTTGAATTTGCCGCTTTTGTGATGTGATTCAATATGGCTGACATGCATGCTCGTATTATACAGGTGCTTTAGTCTAGGCATAAACGTGAAGCATTTTTCGGCGTATAAAAAAGTATACATACATCAAACAAGTAGAGACACTCATTCCAAATGTTCAAACCGGTCTAGAGTGCCTGGGACAGTAACTCGGGGGGTATTTCTAAGCTTGACTATCAGATGGCAGCACAAAATTCTACCAGTCAGAGCCAGTTACTAGCTCTGCTACCAATCATCTGTTAGTACTATCGGAAAGTACCCCCCAGGGGCCGTTCAAGGTCATCAAAATCGGTATTTTGACATCAAAGGAACCGACAGTGAGTGTCTCTACTTGTTGATTTATGTACGCTTCATTTATCTTGTCAATCAAGTCATATGTTTTCACTTTCTATGACGTTTGAAAATAATGTTGTTTCTCTCTTTATTATTGTGTTTTTGTTGATAGGCATGGGAAATAACTAGACAGGACAAATTGGGTTATGTTGTTTTATTTGAGATTATAATTTTTCATGGCTTGCACTGTTGCCATTTAAATTTTTGTCTTCTGTAAAATTTTCGGAATTTTTACAATAAACTTGCAACAACGTCCATAGATCAGGTATAAAAAATGTCATAGTTTTTCACATGTAGGTAGTACAGAGTGAGTATTAAAAATTAGGAAACGAGCGGGAATTTTGAATTAAATCCTAGTAATTTTTTGCTTTTATGTTTCTCGCAGGTGTATCACTTAACTTTCTGGTTACTGTAAATTGATGTCAAATTCGAGGTTAGCAGGTTAGTATTTGCGTCAGTATTGACACAAAACCTAACCTGCTAACCTCGAATTTGACATAGACTTACAGTGCCACCAATGCCATATAAACAGAAGGTTGGGGTGATGCACCTGCGAGAAATATAAAAGCAAAAAATTACTAGGATTTAATTCAAAATTTCCCGCTCTTACCTCACTTTTTAATACTCGCTCTGTATAGGTGGGGAGAAAAAACTAACACTGGAATTGTATTGTGGAATGTGGTACCACTAAGCGTGGCTTATTGGCAGGTCAACATGGCCGACTGGCTAGGCCCTGATTAAAATATGTTGGGGCCCAATAATGGAGTATTACACTTTTCAAAAAATTACTTTTCGATAGAAACTGAAACTACAGTGAAAAATAATTGACCCGTATTTTTTTATTTAATCAAAAATTGTATCGTTGGAGCGCAATAAATTAACGAAATGGGGCAATTTCGTTCATTTATTGCGCCCAAACGATACGATTTTTGACTGAATTAAAAAATACGGTTCAATTATTTTTCATTGTAGCTTCAGTTTACATCGAAAAAAAACAATTTTTGAAAGTATAATATTCCATCGAAGTAACTTTTCTTACAATAGGTTATCAAGTTTGTATATTGGGTCTTTGCTTCTTGAATAATATTATTCAATAGACACAGGCTCTCAAGCAATATTATTCAGTTATTTTGGGTGTATCAAAAACAATGGTAGTAGACATTTTATTGCCCTTTAAACAGTACAAGCGTATTGCTACTTTGCCTTACACTAACGGTTTTATTATTTCTTATTTTAGTTAGATAACACAACCTTAAATTAAAATATTTTATTATAATGGACTTAATCAATAACGTTCTATGGCTACTTATGAAGGATTCCTCAAAGCCATGTCCAATCAATGAGGGGAAAACATTCTTAGCTATGCAATCCCTAAGTACCAGCAACAAAACTTTTCAACTGAGAATAGTTCTCGGCCCATAATGATTCTCTGCTTAATCATAGTTTCACACTTGACGCAAATTTTGAGTACGTCTTCAGAAGGGTATTGGAGACCCCTCTTATTTTTCCTATCTATAAAAAAACAGAAAAGATCTTTGGAATGAGAGATGATCGAGTCCAATCATACTTCACAGATGATTTTCTTTTGTAAATAATAGACAACATACCCACCAATATATGTAATAATATGCCTGGAAAATTCTGATACGTTGAAAACGTTGTGGTCATTAAGTTCTGGGGGCTCTAATGAATCGTCCTCGGCCTTGTCATTGCTTGCTCCTGTTTTCTCTTGAAGTGAAATTAATGGTCTGAATGGGGCACTTCAGAATTTCTAATTCTTCAAGAGTAATACCATTCCCCCGAAAACTTACCTTTACTTCCACATGTACAAGTAATTGGAAGATCAACCATTGACCACATATTTTGCCTAACACAGTTAATAGAGAAAAAAATAACGGTTGTTAACCAGGAGGTGCATCTATTATTCATAGATCTATTAAAGGCCTATGACAATATACCCATCGGGAAATTATGGGAAGCCTTAGAACGAACAGGAATTAGTGTCACAATAGTTAAAGCTATTCAAAACTTATAGAAGGGATCCATATTAAAAATCCAAGTGGGACAACAAATAAGCAAAGGTTTTGAAGTCACAATAGGCTTAAGGCAAGGCTGTTGTAGCTCTCCAAGCTTATTTAAAATTTACATTCAACAAGCACTTAAAACCTGGAAACGAAAATGTGCAGGAGTGGGTATGCCTATGGAAAATGATACAATATACTCCCTACAATTCGTGGATGACCAAGTTGTACTGGCACAAGACTATGAAGAGCTACAATATATGACGAGAAAACTCATAGAAGAATATACGAAATGAGGGCTAGAACTGAATATGACCAAAACTAAATACATAAACATCGGTGGTATAAAGAAAGACCTAGAATTAGAAAACAATTTGGAAATTAAAATCTGTCAGGAATATAATTATTTAGGGGTTAAAATTTAAGACGATGGAAGATGTGACGAAGAAATAAAAGAAAGAAACATTCAAAGAAGACAAGCAATATCAAGAATGAATTCGGTACTGTGGAATAAAACAATCGCCAACAGGAAGCAGTCTTACATATATAATACAATTGTAAAAAGTATTACAACGTACGGTTCGGAGGTATAGCAAATAAATGAAAAAAACAAAAGAAAACTGTTAGCAACAGAAATGGATTTCTGGCGAAGATCAGCAAGAATCTCAAGACTAGACCATGTACGAAACGAAAGAATACGAGAAATAATGGAGGCCCAGTCACAATTATTGATGATATAAGAACCAGACAATTAATATGGTTTGGACACGTGCAGCGGATGAACCAAGAAAGACTCCCTATGAAAATAATCGAGTGGAAGCCACCAGGTAGACGCAAAATGGAAAGCGAAAGACCCAGACATAGCTGGCGAGACGGAATAAATGAAGTGATAGAAGAAAGGAACTTAGAGCAAAGACTATGGAACAAGAGAGGTAGATGGAGACGGGGAAACGGAAGAAGTCATCAGACGTTATGAAACGATTAATATATATATATATATATATATATATATATTGATAAAGTATACTAAGTCACTTCCGAAATAGGTACCGCACACACGCTGTGACTTCATATATAACACTGTCACTTCCGATTTCGGAAGTGACAACGTTTTGCTAAGATTTTTAAGCCATTCGATTGTAGATGTCGTCCAGAGCTCAAATCCCAATTTTGTTCTGGAGGTGACTTTGACCCCCTAATCAAAGTGAGTTCGTCAATTAGTTCGGCGTATAACCGTTGGCGCTGCCATCACTTCAGCGCTCAGGTACTCCTAGTACGAAGCGACTTCCGATGTATTTGCCAAAGTTTTTATGAATAAACTCGCACAAGTCACTTCCAAAATATGGCAACGTTGTAAACGGCGTGAATAGTTGCTTTAGTCGTGAATTTCACATGGGCTGAACTGGTTGGAATCGCCCACATCGAGTCAGTCCGATTTGGCGTTTAATAATGCAGGGAATCAGGGGTCATTTGTTGGTGAAAATGGCGCTAAACAAAGGTAAGTTTTTTACAATCTTTGCGCTTATAATACCAATTGCCAAAGTAAATGTGTTAAAATTATTTCACATTTTTAACTTAACGTACATTTTATGCCCGTCCGTTTCTAAACGTTTTAAAACGTTGAAGCCTATTTTTTAAATTACAGAAATGGAATTATCAAAAAACACTTCTTTAGCTACGGAAGGATTACGACGAACGAATTTTGAAAAGACTCGTGTAAGTACCTACCTATGTACTTTGATTGGTGTTTCAACAGAAGTTAATTCAGATTATTCTTCAATAAGGGCCGGTATTTCCGTTGTGGGTTAACGTAAAAAATTGCTAAGGCGC
The DNA here is from genome assembly GCA_940337035.1 of Agriotes lineatus. Taxonomy (NCBI): domain Eukaryota; kingdom Metazoa; phylum Arthropoda; class Insecta; order Coleoptera; family Elateridae; genus Agriotes; species Agriotes lineatus. Next base: position 19,562,288 of record OW679195.1, on the reverse strand, counting down.
CCTTATGTCATTGGAGTATGCCGCATGCAGCATATTAATAGTCGAGAATAAATAAGAAGCATATGTTCAAGGATTTTTTATATTGCATTGTGCGGATCCACTAGCGTTGACTAAGCGATACAATCGAGTCATAACATTACGATTTACGATGGGTCCGAATTGAGTTGAATAAATACTACTGGTGTGACATACATTTGGAATTATTAGTTACATTCGCTTGTTCTGCATTCAAATTAATTATATTCCGCTTCTCAAAAGTGTTCTACTCTTCCCATCACTAATTATTAAGCATTAATGTTTTCCTTTCTTTGCCTAGTAAAAGACGAAACGGTTTATTTTTATTGTATGTTTTGATATGAGAAACTTGTATTTCTGAGTTCATTCGGTTCTCGAAATATTTTAACAAAAAGTATCAGTTATGCAATGAAATCCTGTATGCTGCACGCTTATGACCTAACCATTCGGGGACTTCCCTGTCTTTGGAACGAAGCTACCTTAACGGACACCATAAACAACCCTATTTAAGAACAGGTGGCTGTAAGGTACGGGGGCAGATATTCGAGAATCGAGCTAAAAAGCAGTTTAAGAATTCGGCTATATTTTAATTATGTACGTTTTCTCAAAAGTTCTCATATTTATAATCAATGATTATAATAATAAATTATTTATTTTGTGAGCACGTATAAGTAATATATCATTACGTCTTACTATACATTTAACAAAATTATCCTAAATTGTACTATTCTGGCATCATTTTTATCGCATATTCTAAAATGGACAATTAACGCGCCTCTGTTGGCCACCGGTTTGTGGTATCTACGTGAATAATAATTTAAAATCTCGAATGGCTTAAGGTAGGCCCTTAAATACGCAAAACTTTCATTTGTAGTTTCTCAGTTGTTGTAATGCCCATTTGATTAATTTTTGGGTTACCTGAATTTTAACCCATGCGGTTAGGTTAATAATTAATTACACACAATTTGCTGTTGTAGAAATGGATTGATGACCAGGACTTTCTGGAATATTCTAAAACTGAACTTTTAAGTGAAAATAATAACGCTTGCATTTCCAAAGATGAAAACAACAAAAACAAAACTAGTTGCATTTACAATTTCGTAGATGAACCTGACAATGATAATCGAAATACTAATACTGATATTACCCTCTTGGGTGGTTTTCATGCTAACGATAAAAAAGATTCTATTCATAAGTTTGTCCTTAATCCTGAAGACCGTTTCAGTGGCAGTAGTACGTATACAATGTACATATCCGAATCGAAATGTGATGATGACAGAGACAAGGATTTTGATATTTGTGATTATTTGGACAAAAATACTGAAAGTTCTTCAACATCTTGTACTAGTATACCAGAAATTTTGGAAGTTAGTGAGCCATTGGTGTTCCACGCACCACCTCCCCCCCGAACACTGACTGAAGTACGTATGACTATTGAAAACGTTATTTCAAGTATTTTTTTCTACTAATGCCTTCAATTGTAGTTAGTAGGAATTTGGTAATAAATTTTTTCTGCGACAGTTAAAAAACAGTTTATTTTTCACTAATTTCCATGCATAAAGTTTGGTATTGTGGTTGGAGTAAAAAAAGTAACTTTTTCGTGCGTGCCATAATGACGTTTATTAAAAATTTAGAAAACCATTCTACTTTCACAATTTTTTATTAATTGCAGTCTGGTCGTAGAAAAGATAGTGTATGAAACACACCCCGAAGTGTCTTTTTGAACCGCGTTTCTTTAGGGAGCTCAACTACGTCTTGTTCCTTAAACTCACTCAGTTCAAATAGCACCAATTACAATCTTGCATAGATTACTATTATCTTACTGTTTTCTTACTATTTTAATACAGCAAAAGAAACGCAATGAAAAACAAATTAGATGTAAATTTTGTCAAGACGAGATTAATAATAAAAACTTTATGAGACATATACAAAGACATCATAAGGATGAAATGGAAGTAAAAAACATATTGGATTACCCCTTAAAAAGTAAAGAGAGAAGATATGCTGTCGCATTATTACGAAACGACACCAACTTTGACTTATACATAAACCAAGTAATAAGACCAAAACGCCAAGAAATTATGAATTTGGAAAATTCAAAATATTACCCGTGTCCCGACTGTAAGGGAATATATAAAAAAAATATTTAAAACGTCACGTTAAAGGATGTTCCTTCAACAATATCAAACAGAAAAACCCTCTGTCATTGTCGCAAACTTTAACTGCATGTGCTATGGATCCTACAAATGTGATTTCAAAGTTACATGTTAAAGAACAAGTAAGTACCACGACATAAAACACCATTTGATGTCTTTAATGTTATAACTAGCGAACTCACAATTTTGAGTAGTAGAAGTAGTAGTATTGGGTAACTATTTCATTTTTGTAATTAATTTACAAATAATATAAAACAGATTTTGAATTCAGCAAACTTACAGAAATTTTTAGGTATAGTCTATGAAATTTTCAAATGTAATTAATTATACTTCATTCGGAAGTTGGTATGCCTAGTTATAAAATTAAGGATGTGACATAAAATAATAATTATTAATGTTCATATGCAGGTATTTGATCTCATGAAACCCGATGATATTGCCCTTGAGGCCAAAAAAGATCTGCTAATTGCCAATTTCGGCGAGTCATATTTAAAAAGACATCGAAAAGAACGAATGGCTTACTCTTGTAGTAACAAGATGCGAGAACTGTCGCGACTTCTGCTCAGTTACAGAGGCGTAGTAAATAATAAAAACATAACTTGTAAAGATATGTTACATCCAAGAAATTTTGACAACGTTCTACATGCCACACGAATTGTTGTAGGATACGATCATGCTAAAAAATCATACAAAACACCAAGTTTAGCGATGCACTTAGGCACGTCACTAAAAACAGTATGTGATGAATTAACACATTTAATTTTGAAAGAAAGTTCTGGTTTTAAATGCAAGTCTGCAGAAGACTCTAGAATTTGGATAGATAATATAAAACATTTTAAAAAATTAGTTGAAACAAGGTGGAATACAGAAATGGCATCTCTTGCTAATAAAGATCTTAATGAAAAACGATGGAATAAGCCATTACTGCTGCCGTTAGTTAGAGATGTTAAAAAATTTAAAGAGGAAGTTTCATTATTGGCCCACGAAAGTTTACAGACGTTGAGTTCTAACAAAGATGAAAAAACCTACAAACTATTAGTACAATGTTGTTTATCATTACTAATTATATTCAACAGGCGTATGATTGGAGATGTACAATATATGAAAATTACAAATTATAAATCTGATAAAAAAAAGCAACTACAGCGATTTTGACCAAGTACTAACGGAAGCAGAGAAAATCTTAACAACAAAGTACAAGAGGGTTATAAATAGTGGAAAGGGGTCCAGAGCTGTTGTTGTCTTAATACCAGAAACTTTAGAAAAAATGATTGATACTTTATTGGAACATCGGCTAGAATACATCGACAAAGACAATGAATATGTTTTTGCGATGCCTGGTAGTCGAATTAAATGGGGGAAAGGTGATGTTGCCATACGTACTTTGTGCAAAAGAATAAAATTAGAATCTCCAGAAGCATTTTCAAGTAATACACTACGTAAACAAATTGCAACGGTTATGCAAATTCTTAACTTAAGTCCCAACGAAACCAAACAATTTTCAAATTTTATGGGTCATACCCAAAAAACCCATGAAGAATTTTACGAGTAAGTAAAAACCACAGATACAAAGAAACTTATCCCCAGTAAATGTTTTTTTTTAATTTTTCAGGATGAGTTTTTTTAATCATCTATTTTTATTTTATTAAAGATACTTACTTTAAAATGTAAACGTTCTAACTTCGTTTTTTAGATTACCAGTAGATGTTTACCAGACTGCTAAAATTTCTAAATTGCTGCTTATGATAGAAAAAGGATCTTTACCTGTACAATATAAAGGAAAATCTCTAGCAGATATTGATTTGGACCCAAATGTCGAATTTGCTGAGGAAGATATAAATAGTGGTATATGTCAACTTTGCACTAAACTAAGTTATCTACTTTTTTACATAAATTCTTTTTCTTTAACATTTACTAATACTTGTGTAATTTTGGTTTTATTTGTAGGAAAAAACAAGACTACATCTGATATTCAGATTGAACAGTGTATACATCAGGAAATCGAAGTTAGAATTGAGGATTGTCTTAAAACAAAAAGTTTTCAGAATGTAGAGTATACAACGAGTGCAAACAAAGATCTAAATGAAGAAGTTTTTTCCAATGAAGACGTTTTTTCCAATGAAGTAGAATTGTCGCACGATATAGAAATGCACGACAATAGTAAAATTATTATATACAAAAATTAATTTAAAGTACATGGTTTCATTTCAGATGGTGATAATACTGATAAAAATTATGAAATTTCCAATAATGACCAAGATGAACGTTATAAGCGTCCCCCCAAATCTTCACAGCAAAGAGTTTGTAAGTCATATAAGTAGATTCTAAAAACAACATTTTAATATTGTATTTTTAGCATGGTCCAATAAAGAATTACATGTTTTGAAAAAGGAATTCTCTACATACATACGAAAAGAACGTTATCCCCCTTCTACGGAAATAAAAGAATTTCTCAAAAAGTATAAAATAAATAGATCTATCACAGTAGTAAAGTCTAAAATTCAACATTTAATTAAAAAGCAAATTCAAAATTAATATTGTAATTATTTTATTTTTATTTTCTATTGTATTTACGAAATGTATTTTAATTTAATTTTCTGTTGTATTTAGGAAATGTATTCTATTTTAATTTTCTATTGTATTTACTAAATGTATTTTATTTTAATTTTCTATTGTATTTACGAAATGTATTTTATTTTTATTTTCTATTTTATTTACGAACTGTATTTTATTTTATATATTTTTATTTTGTAATTACTGATTTAATACAAATGTTTTCTTAAATTTACTTTATTTTCAACGTCATTTTTCCTCTGTGTTGTTGGAAACAAAACAGATGTTTAGGTTTATAGATTAATTAACTCTTCATACAATTAATTTCATCAAAGCTACGGGTAACAAGAGTCTGTTCAGTCAGTCTGTCAGTTGGGCGGTCTATATTCTGATTAGAGCTCGTGAGATGTATGTCAAAGGTCTCAAACATTGAACATAAATTATCAAATCAATAGAGTGTAAACTACCGAGGACAAAAATGGTTAAGCATAAAATATGAAAAATATATAAAAATAATCAAATCTAGCGTATTATGTGTATTTGCTATGTATTTCTCGAATCAGATTATTATAAAAAATAGGTTCGTAAAAAGACTTGTTGATGTAGGAATTTAATGAGAATTATAATTACCTATTACACACACAGTGTATCTACATCAAATGATTAATATCAGTATTATACAAACCAAATGTAGACATTGGTTGAAAGGTTAGTAGAGTAATATATTTTGTTAGTAATATTAGCACAGTAGGCGAAAAATATTTTTTCACTAACATTTCATACATTTTGGTTGTCATATTGGCATTTGTCATGGATTTGAAATCGGTATCCAATCAAATTTTTTATGCTAACATAAGCCAAACTAAATCTATTTTTTTGTTATTGAAATTATTAAATTACACCTAAATATTCAACATTAAGTACATGATCTGTTAAATTAATGTTACATCATAGCTCTTCTCAATAATATTACGCCACAGTAAAATAGTACATTGTACACCAAGGGAGAAAAATGCATGATTATTTCCGAGGTGCAATTGTAGCGAGAGGGCGAAGCCCGAGCGTTTAAAAGCACCGAGGAAATAATAGCATCCTCTCCTGAGGATTATATACTTTTTTGTCAAGCCCCAAGTAACATTAAAAGTGAAAAAATAGTTTAACCTGATTTACTGATATTTTAATTTTGACAGATTTACACATTTTAGTAGTCTCTGAAAATATAATAATCGTTTTTACTCCCTAGGGAAATAATAAAGTTATTATTTCCCTAGGGCATAACACATTATTTCTGTCATGATTTTTTAACCTGGAAACTGATTTCTACTCCCGGACGTGCAAAAAATTGTATTTTAAAAATATACTTTGCGTTACAGATTGGCGTTTCCTATTTAACGGCACATATTAATTAATGCGTTTCACATTCACGTGCTGAAAAGTACCTTCTTTTAAAAAAGAATATATTTGCTTGATAGTAATCCACATTTCTTATCAGAAGACACGGCTGCGATTATTTCATTCTAAGCGTTGTAATATGAAAAACTGACAACACTGGCGGATGTGACTTCGTGCGATTCATGTCTTATATATGGTTCCGTATGTTAATCACCTGCGGAAGTGACTTTCTATCTCACATATGAACATTATATATGAAAATTTTATTTCCTAAAATTGTTTCCCCTCTTTTGATGGATCTCTAGCGGAAGTTCCCCTCAGCACAAATATGGGTTTATTTTGTATATAATATTAGTAGAAAAGGTGGAGGTCAGTCCGTCACATCTGTGCCCCGGAAGTGACAACTTAACAGGTATCACTATATATATATATATACAGTGAAAATTCATGAACTGCGAACACGAGTAAATCAAGGCGAATTTACGATTGCCTAAAAATACGCCAAGACCGATGGACAGTCGGTCTAAGGTACTCTGATATTAATCCACGGGTCGTCTGCGTTGATTGTTTAAGTAATTGTTCAACGCAGACGCCTAGCGTAATTTTTTTAAAATTAATTATTATATCACAGATAGAATGTATGAGGTACTGTTAGTCTGTGATTAATTCAGGTGATAAATTCAGAGTTGAAAAACAGGATTTTTAGAGATTAACAGTACAGTAAAAGAAGGTAGTTCTCAAAGTAAAACGCATTCTGAAGAAAGAAATAATTTCTTCCGAACAAACTAACTCAGTAAAAAAAAAGATGCAAACAAAAATAAAACTATTTTTATTTCAAACAACAAAATTCAAGAAGTTTAAATTAGCTCTTGTTCAAAGAGCCTGCCTTCTTGCGCTAAACAATATCCTAAGCGATCATAGAAACGTATTAGTGCTAGTACTCTGAACAACCCTTTTAATTTTTAAACGCAGTTCTTCAAATCGTTAGTTGTAGTGAAAACGACTTTTCAGAGGACGTTTTAGGCATATCTGTCACAGTTTCACAAAATTCCATACTTCTGAAATGGCCAACGAGAAGAATATCGCAGCTAAATCTACTAGTTCTGCAATTTATTTAAATAAATAGTCTTGATAGTCGTTAGCGGTAATACAAACCTCTTTTAAATACCTGTCTTCATTGGGAACATTAGGGCTTTCGTTCTTTTGGGGAGAAACACATCCAAAGTTTCCAAAATTTGAAATAGGTAACTCCATGTAACGTTGATAACGATAAAGAACACCTATTTTCAAATGTTGTGAAAGAATTTTGAATTTCCCGGACCGTTGGACCCTGATAATACCATTTTACAATTTGCACTGATCCATTGCTTCGTAGTTATCGATTTTAAGATAGAAATGACAGCAGATATTATCTAATGACAAAATACGGGAACTGTCAAAGTTAAATTCTCGGCATTTGTAAATTCGACATATCGTCTGCCGTGTTCGTAGTAAGAAAAATCTCTCTGTATATACGTATATTCCTGGTGGAGGAATACGAGGTCACTTTTATAATAGACTTGCGGAATCCGAGATCATGAGATCCGATCCCCGGATCTCGAATCGCTCCGACGCGTTTTCTTGGCCCAATACAGTCTAATAAGGTCACAGGCGAAGTTTTAGACGGTACTCAAATTCCACAAAAACATTATAATAAATACTATTAGTCTGTTTGTTAGGGTCGTAGGTGGCGCTGCACTCAATTTTGTATATAAGTCTATGGAGGATGCAGCTTAATACGAGCTCCGTGTGGCAACCTGGCAACTACGCATGGATCTCGCTTTGGTCAGTTGAACATTTTTTGTATATTGGAAATAATTAGTATAAAGTGCTTGCACAGTTCGCACCCAAAATTCTAGACATAACAATTTGTTTCAAAACCAGTTGTGTATATCAGTAGTTTAGTGTCAGTTTAGCAGGTTTAAAACATGTTGAGCAGAACGAAAAAAATTCTGTAAATGGCAAAAATTAAAGCAAAACTAGAAAAAGGTAAGTGATTTTTTTACTCTTATATTTAATTTCGCGGCTTACCGATTCACGCTAAAATTGTCGTATAAATTAACGTATCTACATGTCTTATTTTTTCTGTTGGTAGATTAATGCATTAACCCTGGTAGAACCTAGAGTGAGTACCCACAGCTACATTTCTTGTATGATTTTTTATTCGTTTTTAAAAATTCTGAAAATGTAGTAATTTTTCGCATATATACAGGTTGAGTAAAGTACAGTTCGGGCACTTCATTCCACGTGGGAATAGAGTCCGTACTTCTAATCCACGCTTATATTACGAAAAAAATTACCTATCGTTTAGCTTTAACAAGAGATTACAAAACTGTGAGACAGGTGTATTTCATTTAAAACAAGTTTTGAAGGAAATCTAATCCTTATTAAAATCATCTGAAAAACAGAATGAACAAGCGCACGTAATTTTCCCAGAATAGTTCAAAATATATTCTGTTAAATATAAAAAAGACAAATTTTAAAATGTGCATGTTTTACATCAAAAATGCAAAGCACAGCTAATATTATGCAAAATCTGCCAATTTAAATCGGCTTCCATCAATGTAAAATACTCGTATCTCAATTCTTTCATATTCAAAAATTCAGTTGCAGAGATTAAAAACTAAACGATGCTTATGCATTTTGTTTAGGTTTACAACTTTAATAATCGGTGTTATTTTGAATGTATTACAGGATTAGGATTTATTTACCTTCTTTTGTATTTCTAGTCTATTTGTATTCGAAAGAATTCCAATTTATTCTAAAACTGCTTGGCACGCTTGGTACAACTTTTCATTAAAAAAAGCTTGGTTCTGCTAAGGTTAATAAACCCATGCAGATAATGATTATAAAAAAAGTATTATGCCCATATTGTTTTCGCATAGGACTATGTTTGGGTTGATAGAAAACATTAATTAATGACGAATCGCGGGTAGGGAGGGCACCCGGAGTGTTGGGCCGACAAGAACATTCTCGGCTCGAATGTCTTTGCTAGTCCAGCTCTGGTTATATTTTGCTGTATCCTCCACTGTAATTTATTATAAGTTTAAATTGATCTATACTAAATTTGAAATAAGAATGCAGTAGGTTGCACTCTTAACTCAACCTCAGTACTAGAAAAATTTAAGTTTGTTTGACTGCTCGTGTTTTACAATAATTTTTTTCTATATAATTCATATAAAGGTAGGCCAGCCTTTTTTGTTCACTATTTATATGTTTTCCATTTGTATCTTTAGAATTCATAGCAAATGTCAAAGTGACAATATGAAAATTTTCAGATGGTTGTAATGAAGACTTTGTTTCAACCAATCACCGCCATAGTTATGATTACTACTTAGTTCCAAGTACTGCATGCTTATTTGAAATTTAGTATAGTTACAAAACAAACAAAAAACGAATCTTTTATCAGTCTCGTATAATTTAAAAGTGGTTGAAATATTATCCGTAAGCCTGACTTATAGTGTAAGCGAAAGCGTAACGGAAGCACGATTGACAACCACAGGCATTTTTTACACTTTTACCTAAACAAAACGATTGGTAATACACAAGGGCCGGTTGCAGAAAGCAATGTTAAGTCTGGTGTTAGCTAACGTCGCGTCAAAGTGAACAAAATCGCATCAAATTTTGTTTACTAATGTATTAGTTGCCATAAACATTTGAGATTTGATTCGTTTTTGTTCACTTTGACGTCGCGTCAGCTAACACCAGACTTAACGTTGCTTTCTGCAACCGGGCCTTAGTCACACTATAAGGTAGGCTTTATTTATGTAATATTTATTAACTATTGCAGCTAGTAAATCATCCGAAAGTTCGTCTGAATCGGATGTAAACAATTCTGATCAAGACCCAAATTTTATCGGGTCGACCGATGGAAGTTCGACAGAGTCAGAGACAGTAAGCACTTCGTTTATAAAATTGAATAGGTATAATATTTAATAAGAATTTTAGAAAGAATTTGCTTTCCTTTATGGAAATTTAGAGAAGTATAAGAGAATCATAGAAAGGGACTTGGGTTGTTCTAGTAAAAATATTCCTGGAAGTTATGAATTCGCTTAACTATTTGAAAATACCCTAATACACTGGATACTAGAAATCATATTTTTAACAACCTCAGCTAGATCTTATGTCCAATACTCAGGTGATTTAGTTTTTTTTACTATACACATTTTTTTTTAATTAATAGGGTCCTTAAATTACACCGCTTGAAATTAAGATCTCAAAACCCCCGTCACCTGAAACACCTATCGTTGACACCATTTCACTTACGAATGTGGAGACATTAGGAGAAAACTACACTCCTGTAAGTAAGAAATGTAAATTAAGAACTTGAAGTCTTCCCCACTAGTAAATGAAGAACTTGAAGTCTTCCCCACAAATTTGTGGGGAAGACTTCAAGTTCTTCATTTGCATTTATAAAATCTAACCCCACTTAAAGCAGCAATGGATCAATATCGAATTACTCCTGTAAGTAGATGTTTTTAAAAAGAATGATTTAACTCTACAATACTGGCTAGATAAAAACTCAATTCATTACCGTCTATCATATTTTTTGGCATTAATTCAACTGATATTTCTACTTACAGCAGGGATATTCGGAAAGTAGCCCTATAAATGAATACCATCTAGCAGAGTCGGGAACTCTACCTTTTACTATAAATCAGGTATTTTTTTAATAATTAACATATGATACAATAATCTTGGACTTTCAGTATTTTTTGCACATTAACAGACAAATGATACAGAAGTAGTTTAAATAATCTGTCAATTTATTTAAATGATAAGGTAGTAAACATTTTATTATATATATTTCAATTTAGCCTTCTGCTGAACTTACCCGTTTCTTCTGTTTTGTGAATTTGATTACAAAAATGCGTTTTTTCAAAACAGTATTTCGAAGCAAGAATACCTACACCCAACAGAAGCAAGCGTATTTGGGATAAACGAGACTTTTGTCTCTATTGTTATGAAAATGTAACAAATTTCAGTCGCCACTTAATGCGCAAACACAACTCAGAAGTAGCTGTTCAGCAGTTTATGAAAATGAAGACTGGAAGCGTGGAGACAATTTTTTTTATTAATAAGTTGAGAAAAAAGGGAAATTTTTTGGCACCTACGGACAAAAAAACAAACACCAAAGATTAAAAAGAAGACTCCCACAAGACTTATTAGAATAAATACTCAACCTGTATTCACAAGCATTAGATATGTAGTTATGTTGCACTACTTCAATGAAAAGACTTCTGCTTTGCTAATGAACACTTTATTCTTATGTCATAACTAAATACAAAAACATGTAGGATACTTAACCAAACCACGATGTGAACTGCACGCTCTGCGACCGGTAACTGTCAAGCGTCATTTTTCGTGCGCGTGAGCCAATAGCGCCGCTTCGCCGGAAACGAGGTTTAACTGATGCGCGCAAACTTGGATACCCACTGCCGCTACATCACCCCCTTCCCAATGACGTAGTCATGAATCCGTGAACTGGAAACGTACGGGGAGAGTGATAGTGCGACCGGATCTGGTTGTTGCGGAACGGAGATTTTGCGGTTGGAGAGCTTCCGCGTTTTTTTCGTAAAAACAGGGTTTCAAGCGATCCATGGAGATGTTGACAGATTTTCCTTTAATTTTTATTGTGTACACCTTGCCTTTACGGTCCAGGACTTCGTATGGACCTGTGTACGGGGGCTGTAATGATTTTCGGACGCTATCATCCCGCAAGAAGACATGTGTGCATGTCGGTAATTCGGAAGGCACGAAAACTGCTGCTTGGCCGTGGTGTGAAGTTGTAGGGCGCATTTGCCGGATGGTTTGACGAATTAGTTCCGGGAAGGATGCTGGGTCTACATTATTGGTCGGCTGATCTATAAAAAATTCACCTGGAATCCGCAAAGGCGTACCGTATAGCAATTCAGCAGGCGAACAATTTAAATCTTCCTTGTAAGTGGTGCGAAGGCTTAATAAAATTACTGGCAATATGTCTGACCATCTGTCTGTCTCGTGGCACATTATTGCTGTTTTTAATGTACGGTGCCAACGTTCTAATATGCCGTTTGTTTGTGGTCTATATGGCGTACATCGGGCGCGCTCGGTGCCAATCAGCTTGGTTAGAGAGTTCATAAGTGCTGACTCAAATTGTCGACCTTGGTCCGTTGTAATAGAACGTGGAGAACCAAAACGGGAGACCCATGTGCTGAAAAATGCATCTGCTACTGTTTCAGCTGTAATATCCTGTAGTGGGGTTGCTTCGGGCCACCTCGAAAAACGGTCTATCATGGTAAGGCAGTAGCGGTTTCCTTGTGAAGGCGGAAGTGGACCTATTAAGTCTAAATGCACATGCGCGAATCGTGCTGCTGGAACAGGAAATGTTTGTTGTACACTTTTTTCTTGTGTCATAACTAAATACAAAAACATGTAGGATACTTAACCAAACCACGATGTGAACTGCACGCTCTGCGACCGGTAACTGTCAAGCGTCATTTTTCGTGCGCGTGAGCCAATAGCGCCGCTTCGCCGGAAACGAGGTTTAACTGGTGCGCGCAAACTTGGATACCCACTGCCGCTACAGATACATGTATTAAGTTTATCGGTTGCAGGATATTAATCCCTTGTTTACATATACAAAAATAGGCTGGTAACTAAATCATAACTGATCTGTACGGTAATAGTCCATTACCGTACATGGCAACCATTACCCTACATGGCAACCGATAAACTATTGAACAAATCACGGATGTTATGAATCATAACAGCCTTAGATGTTTTAAAATCCTCGCTCTGCGAGCTCGGATTTCAATACATCTGCGGCAGTTATGATACTCATAACATTCCTAGATATGTTAATAGCTATTAATGTACAATGTAATAGTATATTGTATGTTAAGAGCTGAAAGTGCATTCTTGCCGCTTGCGCATGTATATTGCTGGTTGAGACGAAGTCGAAACCAGCAATCATGCAAAAGCGGCAAGCGCACTTTTAGCTCGAAACATACATACTATTTTTTCGACGACTGAGCATATTACTTCCTTTTACTATAAAGGAAGTATTGGATTCACCCCAAAAATTCGAAATTGAGTTTTCAACGGATCTTCACGTTTTAGAGTCCCCTGATCCCAAAAAACATATTTTTTTTCATTGGTCTGTGTGTCTGTCTGTCTGTCTGTCTGTGTGTCTGTCTGTGAACAGAATATCTCAAAAACGAAAAGAGGTATGGCGTTGAAACTTCATATATAAGTTTTGTATACTATGTAGATGAGACAGCAAGCTTTTGAAGTAAATCGCGTAACCGGAAGTAGGTGTTTACTCTTGTCATTTTTCAGTTTTTTTCGATTTTTTCAAAAACGGCTCTAACGATTTTTTTTAAACTTTACATTTTTCTTACATTTTTAATGTGTATTGATGTGAGATAGGTGATTTTCCAGTTGAATACTTCTAAAGTGGGTTTCTTTTGTTTTTTTTTCTATTTTTTTTTATTAACTCCTATTTTAAATAAAACACCCGGTATATTATTACATTTTTGAATTCACCTTAAAATTCCAGAGAAAATTTGTCTCTTCAACTAACACTCGATTTTGTACCGTTTTTGTAGAATTTGTAATTTTTGAAAATTTTTAACAAATGGTTAAAAATTAAAAATTAAATTTTTGACTAATTATAAGATCACTGTAAAAGGAAGTTGTGTGAGTGTATCACACCAGATTTTTATTAAAGGAAAATATCAAATTTCGTTTTATCGCAAAAATTAATTGCCAATCAAGTTAACATTACTCGCGCAGTCTATATGACATGTGACGCGATTATTTCCACAAATGACGGGCGTTGTCAAGGAAACATTCGGACGTGGCTACCTATTTTGTTAACGCGGAAACCCAAAACGCTCGGCGAGCGGCAAAAAGATGAAAACGCACGCTCAGCAACAAATGTCAACTTTCGGTTGTCAAATGACAGTGAGAAAAATCTACTTTCGATGTCAGTCGTCGAAAAAATACGATTATTTTAATAATTCTCACTATGTTAGTTTAAGTTAAGTGCAACATAGAACCGAATCATGTATAACAAAATAATTGCTGAGCTGATTTCATTAAATTAAAAAAAAAAGAAAGAGATAAAATTAGCAAAAAGACCAACCAAAAATGTTAATCCTGGAAATATAGTTCCTTGTAAATATTGTAAAGGATATCACATGAAAAGGTATCTCCGTCTGAAAGAAGACGTCTTAAAAATGAGATGTGATGATATATCGCTTATTATAAGCTATAATAGCTAAAAGTGATCCGTTGATCCTCTCATTTGCCTCATTCTATGCCAAACGACATCGCCACGCCCATTTAGAAAAAGTAACAAAAAATAAATTACGTGAACTTGCATGTTTATGGCAAAACATGAAATCGTTGGTTAAAGAAACCTCATTGTTTGATGCTTTGAAACAGAAACATTTCAAATATTTTGTCATTTATACTCAAAATATAACCGGCTATAACGAAAAAAATCAGAAATTCGAAAAAGCTCCCTCCCTAGCTCTTAACATGGGTACCCCGTTAAAACAGCTGTGTGAACATGCTTATTCAGAAATAGAGCAAAAGAATACGATTTTTGTACAAGGGATTCACAGCACAGAAAACACAAAAGAAGTAAAGACTTTAAGACGTATAAGAAAAAGTAATTGGAACGCAGAAGTGAGTAGTGTAGCAAATCAGAATATAGTTAAAAATCAGTGGAAAAAGCCTACAATAATTTCTTTAACTTCAGATGTAAAGAAACTGAATGATTTTGTTAGACGAAAAGCAGAAAGTTGCATTGAGGTTTTAAACGAAAATGAAGAAGACAGAAAATTATTATTTAGTGGTTTCCAAAAATGTTGTTACGCGCTACTTATAATATTAAATCGACGACTCGTGGGAGAGTTAGAAAGACTTTTGTTAGAAAGCTACCTAAAGGAGAATAATGACATAATTTCCGAAGAATTCCAACAAAATTTAACCGAGACTGAAAAATACTTAAAAAATATAAAAGAATACGTATAAGAGGCAAGCGTCACAAACCTATTCCGGTTTTAATATCTAAAGAAGTTCAAGTTTACATTGATTTGCTATTGACAGAAAGATTTTTTGTGCCAGAAACCAACCCGTATTTATTCGCAACAATTAAGAAAGTAACATGTTTAGATTGATAACCAGCTTTAAGATATTTAGTTAGTGCATGAGGGGCAGAACATCCGCAAGCGCTAACATCTGGAAAATTAAGAAAACATATACCCACCATATCTCAAATACATAATTTGGACAGTTCAGAATTGGAACAATTGTGCACATTCTTAGGCCACACTATGGCAACTCACCAACATTTTTATAGGTTAGTGTCATACTAGACCTTCTTTAACACCTTGTTGATTCTTATTGTTCTAAAATTCAGTAACAAGTTACTGTTGATTCCGTTAGCTAAACAAATTTTCTTTCTTTCTCCCCTTCCTTGTACCCTTGCGGGTGTCGAATTTTGGTTGCTTATCCAGTCGTCCATTTTTTCCACTCTTTTCTGTTTTCAGCTAGTTCCTTCATCTCCTTCACTGTTTCCCTCTATCTTTTCCTATTTCTGCTATTTGTTGTATCCATTTCTTCCTAGGTCGTCCTCTTCTCCTTTTCT
The DNA here is from genome assembly GCA_940337035.1 of Agriotes lineatus. Lineage (NCBI taxonomy): Eukaryota > Metazoa > Arthropoda > Insecta > Coleoptera > Elateridae > Agriotes > Agriotes lineatus. The sequence continues at coordinate 19,546,493 of OW679195.1, read as the reverse complement.
TATAGTGTTTTGTTTCCCATACTTTTCTAGTCAATCTGTCTGGGCTCATTCTTGTCATGTGACCGAACCATCTAAGTTGTTTTCTTTGTACCTTACTCGTTATTGACTCCTGTTCTACCATTTCCCTTATTGTTCTATTGGTTAGTCTATCCCACTTTGTTTTCCCAGCTATTCTTCGTAAGTGCTTTATTTCCATAGCTTCTATCTTCCCTTTATTTCCATTTTCATTCGTTCTATTTCTTCTGTCCATATGTTCACTAGTTTCTGCATCTTCTTTCTTGTGTCTGCTATTAACACTATATCGTCTGCGTACATTAGTGTATCTACTTTTACCGGCTCCAGATGTCGATACCCTATTAGTGTTTGTAGTTGTTTTGTTCTTTCCCTTGTGTTTTTAATTAATTTACTCATTACTATTATGAACAAAAGAGGGCTGAGACTATCCCCCTGCTTAATTCCTTTCTTCCATGCGAATTCATCTGACCTTTCTTCTCCTATCTGTACCTTTCCTTTAACATTTTTGAACGTGCTACGTATTACTTGTATGAGTGTTTTCGGGGTACGAGTTTCATTCAGGCATTTCCATACTACTTCTCTATCAATCGAGTCAAATGCTGCCCTGAGATCTATAAATGTCAAGACGAGTTCTTCCCCGTTTTCTAGTACCCTTTCTATCAAATTCCTTATAATGAATATGTTTTCGTTTGTCTGTCTCCCTGGCATGTATGCTGCCTGCTGTTCGACTATTTCCTCCTCTACAAATTGTCTCGTTTTTTTTCTCTATTATTTTTGTGTAGGTTTTAAAGCATATCGGTGATAGGCATATGGCTCTGTAGTTTCCACATTGTGCTCGTTCCCCTTTTTTGTATATAGGTACTATCAGATTTGTTTCCCAGTCCGTTGGTATTTCTCTCGTTTTCCATGCTCTTCTACATAACCTCCATAGCCAGTTTATTCCATCCTCTCCTAAGTATTTAATCATTTCCGGTTTAATTTTGTCTTCCCCTCCTGCCTTCCCTGTTTTTATATTTTTTTATTGCCTGTTCTATTTCTTCTAGACTTATATTTTCTACTTGTGCCTCTTCCTCCTCCTGCTCATTATTTATTTCCTGTTCTTCTGTTATTTTGTTAAACTTATCCTCATAATATTCCTTCCATACCTTAACAATGTTGTTGATGTCTACCTGTAGGTTATTCTCTTTATCTTTTATTCCCATTATTTCTTTTCCTTTCTTGCCTTTCATTGCTCTTATTCTTGCCCAAAAATTCCTGTTGTTTGTTAAATAGCTTTCCTGCAGTTCCTTTCCGTACTCTTCCCATGTTTCGCTTTTTGCCTTTCTGACAGCTATCTTTACTCTTCTCCTCATTCTATTGTATTCATTCTTATCTTGTTCGTTTTTGGTTGCTAGATATTTTTTCCATGCCTGTTTCTTCTTTTTTACTTCCTCCCTTACTTCTTCATTCCAACATCTGGTTCATTTGTTCTTCCCATTCTTGCATTTAACTCCACAAATCTTTTCTGCTACTTCAATTATACTGTCCCTGAATATGACCCATCTTTCTTCCACCGACCAGTCTGTGTTCGTCTCCTCGTATCTTCTTAACCTTCTATTAGTTTCTCTTTTATATTCTTCTTGTATATCAACCCTTTTGAATTTATTTATTTTAATTTTATAGTATTTCTTGTTTTCCCTTATTCTGATGATTTTATCTTTTGGTCTTGCTGTGACCATCCTGTGTTGTGTTGAAAGCTCTGGTTCTTTTTCTGTTTTTATGTTTTCAACCATTTCTTCGAGATTTGTAGACTATGTAGTCGATTAAGCTTCTCGCGTCCCTTTCCTCGGCTACAAACGTGTATTTTTCTTCCATATCCTGGCACCAAAATGTGTTACCTATTAGTAGATCATTTGTTTGGCAAAACTCTAACATGGTTCTTCCATTTTTATTTACGGTTTCTTCTCCATGGCTTCCTATGCTTCCTTGGCCTCTGTTTACATCTCTGTCCACTCTTCCAGTCCCCAATTATCAAAATTCTTTCTTGGTTTTCTCTTGCCCTATCTATTTCCTTCTGTAAATCGCTGTAAAATGCTTCTACTTTTTCCGCCTCTGTTCCTTCTGTTGGGCCATATATTTGTATAATTACTATCACCATTTTTAGTTGTATGTGTATTACTATAATTCTGGAGGATATTGGTTCATATTTAAATATTCTTCTTTCCATTTCATTGTTCATTAATACCCCCACTCCCTCTTTTGCTCTATTTCCATATGGTACGCCCGAGTAGTATATAGTATATTTTCATTCTTGTTAATTCTTCTGTCAGCTCTTGTTCTTTTCCATTCAATGATGTTACGTTCCATGTAGCTATTATTATTTCTTTCCCCTCTTCTTCTCCTCTCTTTCTTGTATCATATTCTCCTAATTCACTAATAAATTCCAATTCATTGATCCTTGTTTTATTGCCATCGTCTTCTTCGTTTCTTTGTTTAGGTATTTTGTTTAATAATGGCCGTTATGGCTTAAAATCAATAAAAATTGTAGTAATTAATTAATTTTAAATGTATTTGTTAGTTTTTAACATGTAACCTGGCGACAGGAAATCTAGCATTACTTTAGTTGTGTGATATGCTTGCTTCGTTCAGTGCTGCTTTTGTAAATTTAAAATTTGAAATCTGGTCACATGTTTTGTGAACTACATGTGCCTTTTTGGTTCTGTACCACAAGTTGTTAGGTAAGATCTTAACTAATTACATTGTACAAACAACGCTTCTTATCTGTAAACCTCTCTTTAGGTCTTGAAAATGGTATAAATAAATATCGAAACGTCGACCTTAGCATCAAGTGGTTTTATTTCAACAAACCATTAATAGCTCTTGAAATCGTTGCCCAAGTACTGAGATTGGTGTTGGCAATAACCCCTTTCCCAGTCAAAAAATTTCCTATATATATATATACGTACATGCGGTCATTGTGACCTCCAAAATAGATACGTGTCCAACGAAGTCACTTCTGAAATTACGTTGTCACTTCCGTTTTCGGAGGTGACAACGTTTCGCCATACTTTTCACAGATTCCACCACTATGCTGCTCAGAGTCCATTCCCGAAAATTTGCCGGGAGGTGATTCTGACCCCAAGTACCTGCAAAACGGTCTTTTAGTTTGAGTATAGACCGGTGGCGCTGGGATCGCTTCTAAGCTAGGCAAGCCCTGTGCTAAGTCGCCTCCGGTATACGTAAAGCATATTATGACCTCCAAAATCGCGGCAGCATCGCTTTTGACCTGCGGACGTCGACAGATTATTTTATTTGATATTTTAGATCATAAGTAGAAGTCGGGAGACATAATTTGTTATTTATTTTTAAGCACTGATTCTTGAGCAGACTTGCTGTTCAATAGCATACTACTCATTAAGATCGGGTGTTTCGTTTTTGTATAACTTCCTAATAATAAGAAGGTTTGACCCATTTTGTTTTTGAGCTACAGTCAAAAATCGACAAGGTTGCCACTTCAATTATACGATCATTATAACTATATGGCATTATGTTTACGTGTTTTTAATTTAAGCAGTTCAAAATACGTTTTACAAAAAACAAGCGTTTGACATCCCCTTTATTCTGTTTCTTTTTCAAAACAAGTACATTTTATGTTAACTTTTTCTTTGCAGCTGCAACGTTCTGTTTTTTTTAAATGCCAAACGATAATTTTTGTTGCGTTTTCTTTTCGTATTTAGGGTTTTTAAATTCTTTTAAATTTAAATCGTTAATTTTCGTGGGGTTTCTCAGTCGTTTGCTAATTTAATTAAAATAAGACACATGGTTTCTTCTGTTAAGTTGAATTTTAATAATAATGCATCATTTCCTCATATTATCTAAAAAAGGCTCTGAATCAAGCTAATTTTAAATTGCGTTTTCCTGCATTTAATAATAATTATGATATCTAATAATCTAGAAAGAAAAGTAATTTAAAGAAGTTAGAGAATTAAAGACACAATACTTCAAAATGCAGTAATTAACAGACTGAATAGAATAAAAAAAACTACATTAACACTCAAACTTCTTGGCTCATCCTAACAAGTTGTTTCAGCAGTTTGAATATGTGAAACAATACACAAATTTATATACACTACTAAAGAATTATTCCAATTTCATATATGTTTTTATATCTTACCAGCTGTATTTTTAGCGAGGGTTTAATAATATTGTCTTTAACTGGCAAAGTAATTTGTTATTCATTTGATTGACATGATGAACTCGTTTGAGAATTGTTACCCTCTGGTTCAAAGTCACGGTCCTTATCATCATCTACAGTTAGGTCTGATTCACTGACAATAGTAGAAGAGCTACTAATTTTCTGATTACTTAGTTTTGAAGTTTCATCTTTTGTTTTTCTCGAGGAAGAAGTAATTGGGCAGGGTAGAAATTCTGCATAGATTTTATCTACAAATATGCTGGATTTATTTTGAAATTCTTCTTGGAAATGAGAATTACTATTATTTTCTTGCAGGTTACTAGCATCAAGTGTTTTTAAAGGAAAGTCATAGAAGTTATTGCTATTAATCCATTCCTACAAATAAATAAATTATATTTTATTACATTTTCCGAACAGAAAATATTAAATTGTTTACACACACGAGCCTTCTGAGAACTAAATTGTTCGTGGGAAATTTCACCTGATGATACGTACATTTCACGTCTTTTCTGTGGTTTTTCCCCTGCTCAAAATATAAAAAATCTAGTGAGATACGCGCATACAAATTCCTTTTACAGTGATCTTAAAATTAGCCAAAAACTTGAATTTTAATTTTTAGGCATTTGTCAAAAATTTTCAAAAATTAAAAATTCTACAGAAATCGTACAAAATAAAGCGTTAGTTCAAGAGACACATTTTTTCTAAAATTTTAAGCTTAATTAAAAAATATAATAATATACCGGGTATTTTATTTAAAATAGGAGTTAATAAAAAAAACCAAAAGAAACCCATTTTAGAGGCATTCACTGAAAAATCACCTATCTCACATCAATACACACTAAAAATGTAAAGTTTGGAAAAAATCGTTACAGCCGTTTTTGAAAAAATCGAGAAAAACATCATACTTCCGGTTATGCGATTTTCCTTAAAATCTGGCTGTCGCATCTAGATAGCACACAAAACTTATATATGAAGTTTTAACGCTATACCTCTTTTGGTTTTTGAGATACTCTGTTCATACACAGACTGACAGACAGACCAATGAACAAAAACATGTTTTTTGGATCCAGGGGACGCGAAAATTTCAAATTTTTGGAGTGAATCCAATACTTCCTTTAATGTAAAAAGTAAGTTCAAAATACAAAGAATTTATTGATTCAATTTGCCTCCTTGTATGTAGTGGAGGTACGTAACCTAAATTATTGGTGAAGGTCTTGGGGTCATAAAAGAGTGGAGTAGTAACTGCGGAGGTTGTTATATTTTTTAAATAAAGATATTACAATATGCACTTTGGAGTCCATATTACCATTAACATACCATAAAAATTACCTAAGGAAAAGGCAACCCGCATTGTTTTTAAAATAAAGCATGTAGGTAATATTAAGAAATCTTTAACATGTCTGGATTGTTTTGCTAACATGCAGATCAATTCTTCTGTATTTTGGAGCAGCAAGATTGTCAATAAAATGTTCTTATAAAAGCGGTCTATCAGCAAAATGGCCATTCGAGAAAGCGACTAAGCTATAAAAAAGAACATTTCAAAATTAAAAAAACAATTTATAGTTTGTTGTTCTATTTGGCGTTATTTTGATTTTTTTACCATGTTTAAAAATTTGTCATACAAAGTCTAATTGGTTCATGTTTTCTGTTTTTCTATAATTTACTTCTATAATTTACTGCAAAAATTCGAAAATTTAAATTAAACTCATACCTTGACGACTGGTATCAGTGTCCAGAATATATCACATGTATTGTTGAAAAATCTCTGAAATGGATTAAAGATTCCAGAAAGCAACATGGCTTGATGTTCTACTTATTATTTTTTGAAATCTTCGGAAAATGTTGGCAAAATTATAATTCAATGCGTTTGACATTTCTTGTTGAAGAAAATTTTAAATAAATTAAATAGATTTTTGAAAATGAAACACCTCAGCAAAATTGCAGGAAAAACTAAATGGGACAGAATAAAAAATGAAGACATAAGACAACTAACCAAACAGGAACCAATAATGGAAAAAATAAAAACGAAACAACTAAACTGGTACGCGCACATAACAAGAATAGAACCTAACAGAATCGGAAGAAGAATAATGGAAGCAGGAAAACCAACCAAAAAACAAAGAGGCAGACCCAGAAGAAAATGGATGGAACAAATCAACGAAATAAGACTAGAAACAGGAGTGACAATGGATGAAATGAAAATAATAGCTAGAGACAGAGAAAGATGGAAGAGCTGGATACAGCTCTAGAGACCATCATCCGACGCCCGAAAGGGCATTAAGGATTAGAGAAGGAGAAGAACTTTTTTCCGAAGAAATATACATTTTTACTAAAAACCTTATAAATAAATTAATGGAAAATGATAAATAGTAGATTATGTTATTAGGAGTAAAAGTGATACTTTATGTGGTGAAGCTGAAGTTCATTCAGAAATGCATCAATAGCAAAATAATTGCTAAGTGACAAGGCTTTCTTGAATTTATGCTGTGATAAATTGCGCGAGTTACAAACATCAAACAGATTATTCGCAATCCTTATAAATCGGATTATTGGACCAGCAGATTGAAATTCTGCGATATGTAGATCATTTTCGCAAAATTTCAGGGCTGTGGCCGCAGTCTCACTAAATGTTTGGCTTGCAAATCGCACCTCCATTTTTTGCTTGAAAAAATGTAAGCGCTGTGACCTTAGCTTATTAGCCAAATGGAAGTTCTCATTTTCCTGAACACTGTGAAGATCCTTGATGAATTTCTATTCGACGAAGCGACCTTCGTCATCGACGATTGATTGTTTCTCGACCAAAAGTGTTTCGTAGCAACTTCACCATGTTGCTGGGATCTAGAAGCACTACCACATCGTCATCAGTTGAAGGATGCTTGAAGAATGACCTCAAGGAATGGTGTTTCAGATTACACCTAAAAGCTTGGCCATGGTTATATTTGCTGGATGTCCATCGAAGGTCGGACTGACAACAGTTATTCTCACTGCATGACATTTTTCAAGACACTGGAGAACCAAACCTTTTTACTGTTCACCAGTGATTCCACTAATTAGAAAATCTCCAATCTTCCAACTTTCATTGATCGCTACTAGTTGAAATACAAGCGCATCGGTCACAACCACTTGTTCTTCTATATCAGTTCCCGTGTTGACATAACCAAAACATTTGTTTTGAGTGGGAACCCATTCTTCATGCTGCCTAATCGACATTTCATCGAAAATGAGTCCACGTAAAATTTGTTTTCGCAGTTTTCATCTTGAGAGCATTAAATGCCTCCATAGTATCAACACTTCGCCTCACATAATTGTAAGCCACAGGTGAGTAGAAGTGCAATGTCAGAGCAAAAGTATTTAGCTCAGTCGAATAAGACTTTGGTAACGGTTTACCTGGAAATGAATGATAGTAATTAACGTATTTAGAGGGGTAACCCAGTCTTAACATTCGAGCATATTTCTTCGAGGTATTAACTCCACTGGGTTGTCTAGTACATTTTCAATTACTACACCTCACGGAAAACCGATTATGATCAATTGGTTCCGGTCGAAGGCATGTATATTTTCTCACAATTTCAACTAAATTCACGCGAACAGTATTTCCCTCAGTCTTGGCTTTTTTGTATCAGGTATACAAATTTTGAAGAAACTTCGAAAATCTTCAACATTGTTTGTCAGCATGTGAAGAAGTTCATCATTACATCAGCCACAAGATACTCCAACTATCACGACCACCTATAAGAATACCAACAAACTTTATACAATATAATTTATAAAGCTTTCTGTTAACTTCTTTTCAACATCAAATATGTTAGGTCATCAGCTCTTAGTCAAAAGTTATCAAATTCTTCTTTCATCGGTACTTTGGATTTTTTAGGACGATATCCCTCACATTACTTCTGAAATGCGCTTTATTACCTAGCTGAAATAAGTTATGTAACTAGACCCCCTTCTTAAACAGACGTAGAAACTAGTTATTTGTGTAGCTAATTGCAAAATATGATGTACGAGGAGCGTTCAAATATAAATTATAATTGAATATCTATTCAAAAACAAACACAAGGACTCGAATGTATATCATGTCATTTTTCTACTCAGTCTTCCTCTCTTTTAATAAACTGGTGCCATCTTTCCGGAAGTTTCTGAATTCCACCAGAAACAAATTGTTTTGGTAGCTGTCACACCCATTTCCGAACAATTTCGATAACTTCTTCATTACAACGAGGTATTTTTCTCATAGAAACTCTTTTAAGGGTCCAAACAAATAAAAAACTGATGCAATAAGGTCCGAAATTTATAGTAAATGGGGCAGCATGGTTAATTTCAATTTTTGAATCGTAGTCAGCCTGTGAATAGCGAAATGGGGTCGAGCATTATTCTGTAAGACACAGACAAAAAAATCGCGTTTTTTTTCAAGTTACCCCTCCTGATATTTAATGCAGAAGGAATATCCTTCACTGTAATTTGACGATCGTTTTAAATAAGTGCATTTTACTCTTTCAGCATTCTCTTCTGTTGTCAATGATTTTAGACGGCGAGAATGCGGTTCATTCTCGGCACCTTTGCAACCATTTTTAAACGTTTTACTGCTTTCGTAAACGCTTATGTCTGATAGTGATTGCTCATCAAACTGTCTTTTAACTCTTACACAAATTTCTTATCGATTGATATCTTTGTTGATAAGAAATTTACTAATAATTCGTCGTTCGACGCTTGAATGCCCTCCCACTTCACTCATACTTGCCAATTGAACGAAAATGAATTGCCACGACTTAACGACTGAATGAAGTTAGGATTTGCTCCAGAGCATTAATTAATGTATACAACTTCTGTGCATTTCTTTGTCTTTCGGCGCATAATTCAAATTATAATTCATATTTGAACGCTCCTCGTATTTTACGAGTCTAACGCCCGTAGGCATAGTCGTTCGCCAGCGGATCGCCGGCGACTCGCCAGAGTTTCGTTATGAATAGTATGTTGGCGGCACTGTACGTCTATGTCAAATTCGAGGTTAGCAGGTTAGATTTAGTTTCTGTCAAAACTGACTGAAAACCTAACCTGCTAACCTCGAATTTGACATAGACGTACAGTGCCGCCAACATACTATTCATAACGAAACTCCGGCGAGTCGCCGGCGATCCGCTGGCGAACGATTATGAATACGGGTGTTAATGTTTTCTAGGAGTAAAAAAGACCCATTTTGCACGTGTTACATAAAAATGTTTTTGCAATTTTTGTATAAAATCTGAAATTTAAAACCTTCCATTTTGAAAGTCCTACACGAGTAACACCACTTAGTGAAATTTTTGTAAAGGGAATCTGTGCTTCTTATCAAATCTATGTTCCCTATCGCTTCTAAAGGCGGAGTTCGAATTCTCACGCTTGCGCACGAGACGCTTTATACTCCAAGTGATACTATGTCGGCGCCGTAATGTTTTCGGGCATTCCGAGGCTTTACTAGCAATATATGTGTATTATATATATGACTTAAGGGTCCTCCAGCGCTATGTAAAACTACAGTAAAACTAGAAATTTAAAGTTATACAACCCATTATGCAGTAGATAACAACCGAACGGCTGGCATTTTTCATTTCAAAAGATTAAAGGCTTAAAGATTTAACTCACCACGCGTCTGCATTATATTCGTAATATTCTCTTATCTGCTGCATTGACTAAAAGGAACTACGGCAGATAGTTATTTCTGTTATTTACAACACATTATTGGGATTTCATTAAACGACTATAAAATTGTCATTAAAAAAATAAGTATTTTTGGGTTGATTGGAATGACATATTATTGGAGATACAGTAATTTCTACAAGTACTACTTGTTAATGATTTGAGTTAGGCAACGGATCTATTTAAATATTTCGACTAATGCCGAATGCTGAATCGTAATAATTACCTATTGCAGGTAATTAGGGAATGAGCAATGACTAAATAAAAGCAAAGATAAACCCTAAACTTTCTTAGTGTTGTTGAAAATCTCTTGGTTTCAACACGCGTAATTTATTGTGAAAAGAGCCTGTTTACAGTGTTACTGTTTATGTGATTGTGCTTACTGAGCTAACAAACATTGAAATCGGATGAAATTTTACACATAAGGAACGAAAACCTAGCAGAGCGAAGAAAACTAAACGGCTATTGGCCAAAAGGATGTGGAAAATCTGGTAAGTTGATTTCTAGAATATTATTTGACTTGTTATTCGCATTTTACATTCATTTTACGTTACTACTTATTTCAATAAAAAGATTAATTTAGTTTTATAAGTTGAAATATTATTCATTGCTACCTATCTTCATTTTGGAATTAATTGGTAGTATAGTACGTATAGTAGCAGTGTAATGTTATGTCATTTATAAACTCCCTATTGAGGAATATGTCATTATTATAGCGCTTGAACTGGCAATATAAAAATTATTTAAGGATTGCCACCACTGACAGCAATCGTTTTAAAATATTATAATACCCGGGTGTAATAATCGCGGCAGTTAAAATTAATATAATGCACGTTGCACTTCAAACATAGAAAAGTTAGGTTTTTTGAGGGTGTGTGCAGGTTGATGTTTTATCCGTTTTTACCCGATACTGACTATAACACGATGTTTGTTATAGTAAGACCACAGCAGAGGAAAGTTGTGGTTTAATTAAAAAAACATTCGATGATGGAGAAATGCCCAACGAATGGACCGACATCACTCCAGAAACTCCAACAACAAGCGCTTCTCTGGAAGAAAATAGCACAAAGATGATTTGCCATGCTGCGACGGATAGGAACAAAGAGGCGTTTGACATCCAAAAAAATCAATTTTTGGAGCAAATATCTACAACGGACGCAAAACAACTGGAAATAGATACTCGAGAACAAGCTCTTTCAGAATTATGGAAGCGAGAAAGAAAACTTCGTCTTACTGCATCAAATTTTGGAAGAATTTGTTGTATGCGCTCCACAACATCAACTGCTAAAACAGTAGAAGCGTTATTATACTCAAAATTTTTAGGTAATGAATTTACAGTGTACGGCCAAGAAAATGAAGAAAACGCAGTCGACGCATTTGAGACCGTTTACGGCATCAAAACAAAAATTATAGGGCTTTGCAACGATAGTGCAAAGCCATATTTATCTGCAAGTCCAGATCGTGTTACAGAAATCGGCGATGCAATTCCGGAAATCAAATGTCCAGCGTCTTGTAAGAATTTAACACCACAAGAAGGAGTTTTGGAAAAGAAAAAATTTTTACGTTACAAGGGGACTCTCTAAAATTAAACTCAAAACATAAATATATGTATCAAGTACAAGGGCAACTGCAAATAGCAAATAAGGAAGTTTGTTACTTCGTTGTTTGGACCCCCAAAGGAGTCTGCATCGAAGAAATTCGTAGGGATAAGAAATTCTGGGAAAACATGGCATTTAAATTAGATGATTTTTATATGAATTCTTTACTTCCAGAACCTATAGATTCACGGCGTCTAAGAAATTTGCCTTTGCGGGATGTATATCTAGGTTTAAAATAAAATACAGGATATGTAAAAATCTTGTAAATATATTATTACATTTGAATTTTTCTTTTATTTGATTTGATCAGGTACCTACTGTATTATATGTAATTGCTTAATAATAAACATCTGAAATAACTAAGATTTTGAGCGTTAAACAATCCTGAGATCTGAAAGAGTGTTATGAATAAAAATACGATATGCTATTTAATTATAAATAAATAATTAGAGATCGTAAAAGCATGTAAAAGTGGTAAGAGTCTAAAAATGTAATATTCTCTTTGTAATTTTCGGTTGACTGGTTTCTGGAATTTCTATGCACCCTTATAATCGGATTATTGTAATCTTCCCATGCCGGCCGTAAGCGTTCAGAATATCAACAGCGCCAACTTATGGCGGCGGTAAAACTATGAACTACTGGGCCCGATTTAGGAACATTTTGTAATTACAAACGTGAATATTATTGCCTTTACTTAATGTTGTAAATGAACCAGATATGGTCTACAACATTAGTGGCATAGTAGGTCACCATTTCTTTAAAAAATATTAGCGTTACTCGTATGGTTCAATAGCCACGGACTCAATTAGATTATTGCTTCTACTATCTTTAAAACATAATTTAAACCAAATCTTTTATGCAAGCGTGGTAACTTATTCTGTTGTGCTTCTAGGGGCATGTAGTTTTTTGAAATCAGATACGAAATAAACTTGTACAATTCGCAGGGAGTATCAGAAGTGTATATTTTATCTGTTTTTTTTTAAATAAATTTCTTATTACTACTTTTTTTTTAAATAAAAAATGCTAGCGATTTTCCTTGTTAAAATACGAATCGTGTGATATATAACAAAGTGTAATTAGTGCATTTTATAACAGTTTGGTTTTGTGAAACATTTTCAACAAGACCGCTGGAGGACCCTTAACCCAAGGTGCTCAAGTAGCTCTCCCACGGATGAGTTCTTTAAAGAAAATGGTGCGGAGAGAACGCAAGGAGCTTCTAGCCTTACCGGCGACTCCAGAAGAATTGGAAATTCCGGCAAAGTATCTATCAGATTTATGGATATGAAAAGAGCCAATAACACATTTCTGTTGTGCGACAGTAGACCTTCACAAGACAGAATTTTAATTTTCGGAATGCAAGGCAATTTAAAGGTATGAGAATAATACAATACATCAAAAGAATAGATATAAATACTGCGTGACAATGAAAGACAGTTTGAACTAAATTTTAAAATATTAGAACGAAATTTGGTACGTGTAATATACCGTCAATTATTTGACGTATTATTCAGCATGCTTCCATAGCCGGGTTTATCAAAACCAATATAAATTTTTTTATTTTAAGTGGAACACCATGTATAACATATTTGCGATTTTAAAAGTTATGCTTTTGCGCGACGCTTATGACATTTCTGTAAATAGAGATGAAAAAATCTGGTGTGATACACGCACACAACTTCCTTTTACAGTTCATTTTCTTATATGGGTATTTCGCCACTCTGCAAATTAAAATATTAAATAACGAAAATATTAACAACGAACGTTTCGAGGGACAATCTGCCCTCGTTATCAACGAATAACAATTAAAACTAACAAGAACTTATCTTTTTTTTCACTGGAAGAAAAAACGACCAACCTCCAATGAATTTTCTGACATTGACGTTTGTTGATATCTGTACCTACTTGATCTCATCTTTAAGAATCGATAGCCAACTATTGTCTAAAAATATTGAGAAAGACGACACGCATTTTTCTTCGTTAAGTAAAATGTATGCCGTTTCCTTAATTTTTCGTCTAGTTGACATCGATTCTTTAGACAAGATCTTTGTGTTGTCCCATTGTATTTTATGGTTTTCATCCCAAGCATGTTCTGCCAGCTTAGACTTATTGAATTGATACGTTTTCAACATATTTTTATGTTCTTTAACTCTTACTGCTAAAGGCCTGGATGTTTCACCGATATAATATTTCCCGCATTCACAGGGAATACTATATATACAATTCCTTGAATGCTGTTCTTCGTTGAACGGTTTAGTTTTTGTAAGAACTGACCGTAAAGTATTCATCGTTTTGAATACCGTCCTAACATTGAATCTATTTCCAATTCGTCTAATTTTGTCAGATATGCCTGGAATATATGGTATAGTAAGAGTATTATATTTTTGAGTGTCATTCCTTTGTATGTGTGTGGCATTGCTTCGTGTATTGAAAATGTTCCGAACAAGAGTCTCTGGATAGCCATTATCTTGTAAAACATTAATAATAAATTCTTTCTCTTTTTTGAAAATTGTATCATTAGAGCAAACAACTTTGGCTCTGTCGTAAAGACTTTTTACAACGCCTGTCTTTATGTTTTTGTGATGGTTAGAATCAAAATGTAAGTACCTATTAGTATTGGTTTTCTTACGGTATACTGATGTTTCAAAAGTATTTATTGTGCGTGTGATTAGTGTATCAAGAAAGGGTAACTGATTGTTTTGCTCTGTTTCTAATGTGAATTTGATGGAGGTTTCTTTACTGTTAATATGTTCAAGAAATTTGTCCACCTCATCTATATCATGAGGCCAAATTGCAAAAACATCATCGACATATCTCCACCAAACTACTGGTTTGTTGGTGTACGTGTAGACATGTTGTTGTTCAAAGTCTTCCATAAAAATGTTACTAACAATGGGAGATAAAGGTGAACCCATTGCCATCCCGAAATCTTGTTGGTAAAATTCATTGTTTAGTTGAAAGTATGTCGTTAAAATAAAACGACATACTTTCAACTAAACAATGAATTTTACCAACAAGATTTCGGGATGGCAATGGGTTCACCTTTATCTCCCATTGTTAGTAACATTTTTATGGAAGACTTTGAACAACAACATGTCTACACGTACACCAACAAACCAGTAGTTTGGTGGAGATATGTCGATGATGTTTTTGCAATTTGGCCTCATGATATAGATGAGGTGGACAAATTTCTTGAACATATTAACAGTAAAGAAACCTCCATCAAATTCACATTAGAAACAGAGCAAAACAATCAGTTACCCTTTCTTGATACACTAATCACACGCACAATAAATACTTTTGAAACATCAGTATACCGTAAGAAAACCAATACTAATAGGTACTTACATTTTGATTCTAACCATCACAAAAACATAAAGACAGGCGTTGTAAAAAGTCTTTACGACAGAGCCAAAGTTGTTTGCTCTAATGATACAATTTTCAAAAAAGAGAAAGAATTTATTATTAATGTTTTACAAGATAATGGCTATCCAGAGACTCTTGTTCGGAACATTTTCAATACACGAAGCAATGCCACACACATACAAAGGAATGACACTCAAAAATATAATACTCTTACTATACCATATATTCCAGGCATATCTGACAAAATTAGACGAATTGGAAATAGATTCAATGTTAGGACGGTATTCAAAACGATGAATACTTTACGGTCAGTTCTTACAAAAACTAAACCGTTCAACGAAGAACAGCATTCAAGGAATTGTATATATAGTATTCCCTGTGAATGCGGGAAATATTATATCGGTGAAACATCCAGGCCTTTAGCAGTAAGAGTTAAAGAACATAAAAATATGTTGAAAACGTATCAATTCAATAAGTCTAAGCTGGCAGAACATGCTTGGGATGAAAACCATAAAATACAATGGGACAACACAAAGATCTTGTCTAAAGAATCGATGTCAACTAGACGAAAAATTAAGGAAACGGCATACATTTTACTTAACGAAGAAAAATGCGTGTCGTCTTTCTCAATATTTTTAGACAATAGTTGGCTATCGATTCTTAAAGATGAGATCAAGTAGGTACAGATATCAACAAACGTCAATGTCAGAAAATTCATTGGAGGTTGGTCGTTTTTTCTTCCAGTGAAAAAAAAGATAAGTTCTTGTTAGTTTTAATTGTTATTCGTTGATAACGAGGGCAGATTGTCCCTCGAAACGTTCGTTGTTAATATTTTCGTTATTTAATATTTTAATTTGCAGAGTGGCGAAATACCCATATAAGAAAATGAATTATGAATTCACGCCACAAAGAAGTTTCAGAGATTTCCTTTTACAGTGATCTTATAATTAGCCAAAAATATGATTTTTAATTTTTCAACATTTGTCAAAAATTTTCAAAAATTACAGCGTCAGTTCACGAGACAATTTTTTTCTAAAATCTTAAGCAGAATTCAAAAATGTAATAATATACCGGGTGTTATATTTAAAATAGGAATTCATAAAAATAAATAGAAATAAAACAAAAGAAAACCATTTTAGAGGTATTCAACTGGAAAATCACCTATCTCACAACATCAATACACATTAAAAATGTAGCTGCCGCATCTAGATAGTACACAAAACTTATATATGAAGTTTCAACGTCATACCTTTTTTCGTTTTTGAGATATTGCGCCCACAAACACACGAACAGACACAAACACACACAGACAGACCAATGAACAAAAACATGCTTTTTGGGTTCAGGGGACTTTAAAACGTGAAGATCTGTTGAAAACTTAACTTCGATTGGCGAATCCAATAGTTCTTTTATCGTAAATAACAAGAATGTGCGGTACGATCCGATATTTTGAAATACTGGTATTTTGTTTTCCGATAACTTTCAATAAGTAATTTTCAGCTTCTACTACAAACTCGACAATAAAAATCAAAAGTTCTTTTTGAGACGCCCTGTATATTGATAATGTTCATGTCATATTAATTTATTTACTAGCAACATGATATTGTTTATCTTCATCATAGATACAAAATATGAAAAGCTACTCATAACTTTCTAGGGATTTTTAAAATTATTTCTCCCTGAATCTCATGGTAGCCATGCAACTACAAAAAACGTCTTAGCAACTATAGATTCAGGCAATCCTTGATGTTACTTGCAGATTCTTCCTGAACCCAAAAATAGTAATTTGTACAACTAGTTTTGAAAGGCACACTTTTGTCATGAATTTGCAGTATAATCAAGCAAATGAACAAAGAAACGTGTTATACACTTGGTTTTTTGAATAGTGACCTCTTGTAACTCGAAATTTAGTCGAAAAGGACTTCAGAATTTACAACTGTCAAATTGACATTTCAATAAAATAGTTAAAAAAGTGTACTTTTCTCACGATTTTGCCTTAAAAATAGTGGTACTTTCAATACGATTTTTCATTAAAAAAAAGTCGACTTTTATGATCACTATGCGAAAAACGTGTTTTTATTCATTGATCTGACGGTTTGCGTGAGAACAGAATATCTCAAAACAAAACAGAGGTATGGCGTTGAAACTTCATATAACATGTGTTCCTTTTAAAAGTATACATTGGGGGTACTCGTATGTATGCTAAAAAGAAAAATTCCCTTATTTTTTACTGTTTTGCCCTATATATAGGCAACCAATTTTACAGCAAACTTCAATTTTAAGAGTTTTCATTCAAAACAAATAGCATGCTGTGGAAAAAATAATCGAATTTTTCTTTTTAGTATACATACGAGTATCCTCTATGATACTTTTAAAAAGAACGCATGGTATAAGTTTTGTGTACTATCTAGATGCGACAGCAAGCTTTTGAACAAAATCACATAATCGGAAGTAGGTGTTTACTCTTGTGATTTTTCAGTTTTTTTCGATTTTTGCAAAAACGGCTGTAACGATTTTTTTAAACTTTACATTTTTATTACATTTTAATGTGTATTGATGTGAGATAGGTGATTTTCCAGTTGAATACCTCTAAAATGGGTTTTTTTTCTTTATTTTTTTTATTAACTCCTATTTTAAATAGAACACCCGGTATATTATTACATTTTTTAATTCAGCTTAAAATTTTAGAGAAAACTTGTCTCTTGAACTAACGCTTTTATTTTGTAGTTTTTGTAGAATTTGTAATTTTTGAAAATTTTTGGAAAATGCTTAATAATCAAAAATCAAATTTTTGGCTAATTATAAGATCACTGCAAAAGGAAGTTGTGTGCGTGTATCACACCAGAGTTTTTACCTTTGGTTGACTTACAGACCCCAGGGAAAAACATATTCATATCTCCCTCAATGCATAAAATAAAGGCATCGGCAATGTTGATTAGCAATCTAGAAGTTCTCCAAATCACGAAAACTCAAGTACCATCTGTTAACCAAAAGTTCTATTACTTTACACTACCAGCAGTTCAAGTGCAGATTACTTTATTTTAAAATTTATAAACTGAATATTTATTTGATATTTGTTTAAACGTACTTACTTCTGCAAGTGTAACTATTGAAAAAGTAAAGTTAGACATATACTTGAAAACCTTGAATTTTTAGAAAATAACATCCAAACTGTAAATGATAATATCCCATTTGTCTCTTCAACACAAAAAAATTATTACAAGACTCAAATTTTATTTATATATCTCAAGTTAAAATCTATCCTGTTTGCTGACTCCTAATTGCTATAGAACAGTCCACACAAGAAATAGGCTTGTTGCCTTAGTTATTGATTACCCACCTTTACATGTTGCTATAAACAAACATTACCAACATTACTCCAGCGAACAAGGTGCCAGAAAAATGTCAGCCCCCGAAGCCTCACCAGACGAGCTGGAAGATGATCAGAATGATGAAGATGAAAACGAGTCAGAGGAAGACGAGGGCGACGAAGAGGAGCTGGAGGAGGAGCAGATGCTCGAGGAAGAGGAGCCCTTTGTGTCAATTTTTGAAATTCTAGATGCTCCTCGTGAGCTGCCTGATCCAGTCGATTTGACACAAGAACACGTGAAGCAGATTCAAAGTGAGCTCGGAGTCATTACACTGTGCTGGCCAGACATCCAGCATCCCAAATTCGAGAAGCGGGCTAGCTTTCCCGAGAGCTATGTGAAAAACAGCAACAAGGAGAAGCTACTGCTGCTCTATGCGGAGAACTTCAGACGACAGTTTGTGCGCCTTCACCCCACTCGCAAGCCGCTCTTCCTGGCATGCCCCAACGAAGTTGGGCTGATGGTATGTAATGTTTGTTCTAGAGTATCATATTTACATAATTGGCAGAGTGTTCTGAAAAGTTTGGAAGCAATTTTATATAATTATATATTAGTACATATAATCGCTATATTATGAGAAAACGATAACCAGTCCTACAATTTATCACCATTACAAAAAGAAATTGCTACAAAGTAGGTATGTTTTGTACTTAAAAGTGCCACACTTCCGCTTTATTTAGAATCGATGCACTAAGAGTTAAGACTGCCTCATACAACAAATTGCTATAACATAACCTCAAAATCGACAGTTTGCAAAATAGTCTGACAACAGTGACAACTTCAATAAAAACAATTGGCTAACGTGAATATCAAGCCACAGTTGTTTTTAGTAGTCGTCTTAAATGCTATGCATAAATGTACAGGGTCCGGCAGAATGACCGACCCTTTTTAAATTGTTAATAACTGTTTCAAATTTTAAAATATTTTTAAATTTTTTCAAAAATGTAAAGTAAAACCTTGCCAATTTTAGTTACAATATAATTTATTTATTAAAAATATTAGGTTTTGAAAATAACATCACTCAAACTTAAACTTCATTTTCACACTAATACAGATTAATCTAATCCTTAATTTGATTAAATTCATCAAGTTGGGTAATTTGATTAAATTCATCAAGTTGGGCCCATCAAACAGAACTCTTCCCCGTATTTTAAAGGATTTAAAATGTCATCCTTACAAAGTTCAAGTCGTGCACCAATTACTACCACAAGATTGAAGTTCAAGTTACGTTTTGTGAACAATTCCTTCAACTACTGAATAATAACCAAATTAATTTGGAACAAGTGCTAATATTTTTAATAAATAAATTATATTGTAACTAAAGTTGGCAAGTTTTTACTTTACATTTTTGAAAAAAAATAAAAATATTTTAAAATTTGAAACCGTTATTAACAATTTAAATAGGGGCGGTCATTCTGCCGGACCCTGTATTATAAGAAAATATCTAAAGTACATTTTTTTTCTATAATAATTTTCAAGGTCAACTTTCTAGGGGATAAGTTGCATTCCTGCAGGGTTCCTAGTTTTAATAATGTTGGTACATAGATTTTTTGTGCTTTTCTTCCACTAAAAAAATGATTGTCATTTTGACAGATATGTCATAATTTAATATCGCTTGCTTCATTTTTGCATTTAAAATATTTCTTGGTTTTCTTTTTTTATCCGATTTTATTGATGATGATGATGATTCCATGTTAAAAAAAGAAATTTGTCAAGAGTTCAAATTAAAAAACTTTGACATTCAAAATTGACACATAACCATAATTTTGAAAAAGTTCTACCAACACGAGGTATAAAAATTTCCTAGCGTTTTAATCACATATCTACCAACATTGTAACACTCTGACAGTTATTATAGAAAAAAACGTAGGTACTTTACCATGAGATCATTTAAATTTATAATTAGAGTAGCCTGTGATTTGTGTTATACGTTTGGCAGTACTGAAGTGTATTGTCAAGCTATGTCAAATTCGAGATGTGCAGGCCATAGATATACAAATACTACGTATAACTGGATAGGCCTCTAGTGTTCATTGAGCGTGTCAGCTCGTGAAGTTATGCAACCCGCCTATATGTAGTATATCGCTCTCTGTCTAGCTCATTAATGCTTATGGACGAATTACAGCAACTTAACTTTAAACAGGTAAAATTTAATTATTACAGCAATATGAATAAAACTATTGCGCTATCATATTATAAACAATCTTATGTTTTAATTTTTAAAACATTTTGCATGCAGTATTAAATCTTATTAAGATACTAACACAGAAAAGTCAAAATGATAATAAATATATAATTATAATAGCTTTAGGTTATGAGATTTAAATTAAAAAATTTGGTGTGATACACGCACACAACTCCCTTTTACAGTGATCATATAATTAGCCAAAAATTTGATCTTTAATTTTTAAGCATTTGTCAAAACTTTTCAAAAATTACAAATTCTACAGAAACCGTGCAAAGAAGAACGTTAGTTGAAGAGACAAATTTTCTCTAAAATTTTAAGCTGAATTAAAAAATGTAATAATATATGTACTAGGTGTTCTATTTAAAATAGGAGTTAATACAAAAATAAAAAAAATAAACAAAAGAAAGCTATTTTAGAAGTATTGAACAAGATAATCACCTATCTCACATCAAAACACATTAAAAATTTAATAAAATGTAAAAATTTGGAGAAAATCGTTAGATCAGTTTTTGAAAAAATCGAAGAAAGTGAAAAATCGCAAGAGTAAACACCATACTTCCGGTTATGCGATTTTCTTCAAAAGCTTGCTGTCGCATCTACATAGTACACGAATCTTTTATATGAAGTTTCAACGCCACACCTCTTTTCGTTTTTGAGATATTCTGTTCACAGACAGACTGACACACAGACAGACAGACCAATGAACAAAAACATGTTTTTTTGGTTTCAGGGGACTCTAAAACATGAAGATCTGTTGAAAACTCAATTTCGAATTTTTGGGGTGAATGTAATAAGTACTTCCTTTATCGTAAAATGAGGTAAAAAGCAAAAAATAGTAACATTTATTGTTTATTAATATTTATTACACAATACCTATACCTACGTATACTATACAAAAAACAGCAGTTTTTAAATCAAATTAATTCTGACATTTTATGCCTAATTGGTGCTTGCTTTTCATGCAATTTAAATTATACAGTTTTCCATGGTGCTGCATGCGTCATTGTAAGAAAATATTTACAATATTCTTCACTAGCTGAAAGTTCGTGCAAATCTTCTGATATTTTTTCTGATACCGGATGCGCTGACACAAATAAATGCAGTTTTTCACCGAAATGGTTTACAGCAGCATTTTCTTCGTTTTTAATTGTTTAAAATACTTTCACGAAGCTCCTCTCACTTTTAACTTTTATTATACAATAAACGAACAAACCACCACCGACTCTACACCTTGAAATGATTGGAACTAGGTAAAATCAGATAAAAATCAAATAGGTTCGCTGATCTGGCACACGTTTCGCGTAAATGACTGGGAGTTGGAGTCAAATATGAATACTACAGTAGTGCTATCTCTTTCGTTAGTGCGCCTGCTTCACAAACTTGCATTCGTTTATACCCAGCAAGGCCGTTCCAGTTACTCGTAGAGTATCCATTTCTATGGTGCAGGCATATATTTAATATCTACTATATTGCTAGCGGCTATGAGTGGGGAGGTCACAACGTAAGTGAGAGAGACAACCAACTCTTCGATGTATTTGGTGAGCAAGCGCGTCGCACGCGCGGTGGGGAAGTGAACCTCACGGTCAAAGTTTGTAGAGTGTATAGGTTGCCTGGTAACTTTTGACTAATCAGCGTCTAGCATCTAAGCGCGGGAATGACGTCACCGAGAGTGCCCATTTAAATGATTTTAATTTGAATAAGGTGCTCTTCTACTTTTATAAAGGCTCTTAAGAGGATGTCTCCGAGCTATTTAAAAATGATATTTCAGCGTTCAGAAATTAACGGATTATACAAAAAGTAACGTAGATACCCTGTTGATTTTGTTGGCAATAAATTGTCAGTTGTTCTAGCCAGGCTTCCTCAAAGTTAAAATTTAGAAAAAAAATAGTTAAGTGTTGGATAATCAACCTTGAATGTAGGTGAATATGGCAATTTTCATTATTTTTTTATTGAACTTCTACTTAAAAAATCAAAAATGTAACTATAAAGAAGCATGCGATGAGCTATTACATCAACGAAGGTATTTTTTTTAATAATTGTACAATAAATAACAATAAAATCAGCTAAGAGCCACAACGCTGCATTGCTGCATCGTAGGCATATTAGCCGATAGTCACTGCTGCCGCCAACGGGTGGTGAAAGAAATTCTTGCGCCAGATGTTCCCCTGTTGCCGTAGTTGTTGGGGTTGCAACACGTGAATCCGTGTATATTTCCTGTAATTCAGAAACTATCAGCAATAATGGAGTATGATTATAGAAAGGGCTTTAAAGACAAGATTACGGCTTAGTGTTAAAAGAAAAAAATCAAAAAATTTAGAGAACTGGAGAAGGTATGATATTACATCTTTATTAGCATTATTAATTAAACTAATAATAAGTTTAAGTGTTTATGCATATAAGATAACAGGCATTTTATAAGTTTAATAAAAATATTTTAGGGCTAAAAGATCTGCATGTCAAGGTTTAAATTCACGTGCGGATGAATCATATACAGGTGTGGAAGTCTCATCTCGAAATTCAAGGAATTTAAACATCGAGTAAGTTGAACAAACAGTATCTGAATCAGTAATGAAATTTATCATAATTTCAACCTGCAAAACTAAAAGCTACTCAAATTTTAAAAAAATTGTTTCAAAGACATTGCTATAAGAACTTTTGCTAATTACCTTTATCGATTGGCATCAAAATCGCGTCGCAGTCCCAAAAAAAATTCTAACGGATTTTATGACAAGTATACACTGTCTAAGGAAGATCCTTATCCATTTAAATACTTTATTTTATTATTGGTTGATAGTTCTACAATTACTGACGTTACTGTGCTACCCGAAGCCGATCTAGAAGGTGATCGAGTTATACCCCCAGTATCAGCACCGATTACGTCAACAAAATACGATATGTAAGATCAGAAGTTTATCTAGAAAAAGTTTTTTGTAGTAATGTTACTTTTCTTTAGTTCTGATCCTGCTAATTACAATTCAACTGATGAAGATCTTGGCGTAAATTTTCTTGGCTCAGCATCTTCGCCAATAAACGAAAATAAGAGCATGTAGGTTTTTGTTTATAATAACATGGTTTTGTATTCTGAAATATTGTTACCTATTTTTGCAGCGATTCCTTAAATTTTTCGGCAGCTGAATCAAATACGTCTAATATCGTAGATTAATCTGTTACATTAGAAGGAAGACGTATTGTGGATTTGCAGTTTTTTACTTCCTTTTACTATAAAGGAAGTATTGGATTCACCCCAAAAATTCTAAATTGAGTTTTCAACAGATCTTCACGTTTTAGAGTCCCCTGATCCCAAAATAGTAATTTACGATACAAGTGCGTAAAGCTACTCTTTAGGCACGAGTGGGGTAGAGTTAAAACGCGAGTGAGCGAGCGTTTTAAGCCCCGCGAGTGACTAAAGATGCTTTACGCATGTGTATCGTACAATATTTTATCTACGATCGAATCTAGAAAACACGGTAAATATGAAAAAAAAAATTAAATGTAAATTAGGATTACCAGCAACCGGTCGTAATTTTGGGTGTTTTAAAAATTTTAAAACACGTTGCTACTCACAACGTGCCTAATGAAATCTTTTAAATACGTTACTACTGACGACGTAAACTAATGAAAACATGTTATTAAACAGTCGTTTTACAAACTTAAAACTGCCAACTAAATGGCAATTTTACACACTGTCGTAGATAAAACATATTTTTTTTCATTGGTCTGTGTGTATGTCTGTGAACAGAATATCTCAAAAACGAAAAGAGGTATGGCGTTGACACTTCATATATAAGTTTTGTGTACTATGTAGATGAGACAGCAAGCTTTTGAAGAAAATCGCATAACCGGAAGTAGGTGTTTACTCTTGTGATTTTTCAGTTTTTTTCGATTTTTTCAAAAACGGCTCTAACGATTTTTTTAAACTTTACATTTTTACTACATTTTTAATGTGTATTGATGTGAAATAGATGATTTTCCAGTTGAATACTTATAAAGTGGGTTTCTTTTGTTTTTTTTTCTATTTTTTTTATTAATTTCTATTTGAAATAAAACACCCGGTATATTATTACATTTTTGAATTCACCTTGGAATTCTAGAGAAAATTTGTTTTCATCCTACATGATTAGAAAATCGAATTTTACCATCTCCATAGAGACGAGAAAGTGTGCGTTTCTAAGGCTAGCCCTGCAAAACAAACCCCAATGGCTAGGCAAGAAAAAAAATTCGACGTTTTCCAGTAGGGGACGCTGCAATAATCTGTCAAACCAAATTTAAAAGAAAATCACGTTTATAATTAACTTTTTTGCTTTAAATAATAGCTATTCCCCTTTTACAAAAATATTTGCTCAATAAAACTTAATTTTAGCAATGTATTCGTTATATTTTTAATATACAATAAACATCAGCTAGATTTCTGTAGAAGCTTATGTCTAACTACGGGTAGATGGCGCTGCAGTTACAAACGCTATTCGATATGCCAAGATTTGCAAATTGTTTCATTATTGTTGACAGCTCTGTCAATTTCAAAATAATAACCTGTATGAGAGCTATGTTGAAAAAATTATTGCAGGATGATGTTGTCGGATGAAAAATAATGTGTAAACCATGGACGGTAAAGGTAAAGTGATTTTCCAGGCTTCAAGAAGTGTCCAGGCTCGCTAAAGCTCGCCTGTCCATTTCTTCTTTTAGCCTGGAAAATAATCACTTTACCGCCTAGGTTTACAATATACTATTCTTCAACTAACGCTCTATTTTGTACCGTTTTTGTAGTATTTGTAATTTTTGAAAATTTTTGACAAATGGCTAAAAATTAAAAATGAAATTTTTGACTAATTATAAGAACACTGTAAAAGGAAGTTGTGTGAGTGTATCACACCAGATTTTTATAAATAACTTGGTTCAAGCGGCAACTATTCTTCAACTAACGCTCTATTTTGTACCGTTTTTGTAGTATTTGTAATTTTTGAAAATTTTTGACAAATGGCTAAAAATTAAAAATGAAAT
This sequence comes from Agriotes lineatus, assembly GCA_940337035.1. Lineage (NCBI taxonomy): Eukaryota > Metazoa > Arthropoda > Insecta > Coleoptera > Elateridae > Agriotes > Agriotes lineatus. The sequence continues at coordinate 19,521,116 of OW679195.1, read as the reverse complement.
TTTTGACTAATTATAAGAACACTGTAAAAGGAAGTTGTGTGAGTGTATCACACCAGATTTTTATAAATAACTTGGTTCAAGCGGCAAATCATGGTAAACTTTTTGATTGCAAATTGGAAAATTTAACATTTATTAAAGAGATTCGATGCGGTTTGTTTCCAACTGTCAAAATGAAATGTGGAATGTGCAATGCAGAAATTGATATTGAAACGTGTGACAATAAAAATTCCGAAATTATGGTTATTAACACATGTGCAGTAAATGGAATTCTAAATATTGGATCTGGGTTTAGTCATCTTGAAGAATTTTTAACTTCATTGCAAATACCTTCTTTGTCGCAGCAAACATACACTAAAATACAGAATAGAGTATGTGAAGCTTTTGAAACTACAGCTGTAGAAAAAATTAAGAAAGCAGCTGAATTGGAGAAAGAGTTAGCAATTGAAGCAGGTGATATTGGTCCTGATGGTGTTGCAAATATAACAGTCGTTTGCGATGGAAGTTGGGCTAAAAGGTCTTATAGAACAAAATATAATTCTTTGTCCGGTATGGCCGCAATTGTGGGTTACCGCACAAAGCAGGTTCTTTACATTAGTGTACGAAATAAATATTGTACGATTTGTAACCAAGCCGAAAAGAAAAATGAAGAGCCCAAGGAACATCAATGCTATAAAAACTGGACAGGAAGCTCTAGCAGTATGGAAGCTTCTATAATATGCGAAGGGTTTCAAAAAAGTATTGAAATGTATGGACTGCGTTACACCCGAATGATTGCAGACGGTGACAGTAGCTGCTACAAGAAAATTTTGGATGCAAGGCCTTACCCTCAAAAGACTGTAGAAAAAATTGAATGCAGAAACCATCTGCTGAGGAATTTCTGTAATAAACTGTGAGAAATAGCGTCAAGTACTAAAGTTGGTCCTGTAAGACTAAAGAAAAAGGTTGATGTCAGTATACGAAAGATGCGATCTGCAGTAACAAAAGCCGTCAAATATAGAAAGGAGCAGATGAACAGCTTGAAAGAAAATGCATTAAATTTAAGGAAGGACATTTTAAATATTGTCAGTCATACATTTGGGGAACATAGAAAATGTGTTGAAAGAGGCTACTTTTGCGAAAAAGATATACCGGATGATGATAATATTATCCCAGAGTTGACCAAAAAAGGCTTGCACGACAAAATTATGGAACCTTTGAGGTACCTTTCTAATCATTCCCGAAGCTTAATTTTTGATGTAGATAGTAATTCGGTAGAACAATTGAATTCTCAGGTATGTAAATATATTTTGCAATGGGACGCTCTTATCAAGCAAGATGTAGTGCAGCGGTTATTCAGCATAATACGAAGAAAACTGTTCGCTGTCTCCATAAATATTTTACAGGAAAAGAGTCCCACTGGAAAACAATTTAAATAATACGAGTGTAGGCGGTTAAGAAAAGCAATTTTAAACAAAAGTCGGCGAAATTTGTTTCCTACTACCAAAAATAGAATTGGCAATGTTGGCAAACCGAATGCAAATCTCAGTTCTGGAAAAGAAGATTATGGCGAACACTGTCAAAAACCAGATTTAAATCCAAAAGAATTTGAAGAAGCCAAAAATTTGTTTTTAGAGAATTTAGTTTTAAACGAAGACGAACGTAGGCAACTTGCAATTCGCACTCGAGAACAAAGTTATTCTTTTGAATGGCGGGATGAAAGAAGAAAAATGCTAACAGCTTCTAATTTTGGGACAATATGCAGAAGGAAGGCAACTACAAGTTGCAGAAATCTTGTCAAAACCCATCTTTACAGCGGTTTCTTTTTTTCAAAGGCTACCAAATGGGGAAAAAATAATGAAGAAAAGGCTATTTTGGAACTGGAACAGCGACAATGTGTTACTATAGAACATTGTGGATTATTTAAACATAGAACTATTCCATATTTAGCAGCTACACTGGATGGTGTTATATGAACTACAGGGCTTGTAGAAGTGAAGTGTCCATTTTCGGCGAGGAATATGTCGCCCGAAGAAGGAATAGCATCGAAAAAAATTAACTTTTGGAAGTTGACACATGATGGCGTTTATGAAAAAAATAAATGTCATAAATGGTTTTACCAGATACAGGGACAACTCATTATCACTGAGACGAAGTATTGCTTGTTTGCAGTTTGGACACCTAAAGGTATGAAAACCGAAGATATATTTGCTGATACAATATTTTGGGAAAATGTTATGTTACCAAAATTAAAATCTTTCTATGAGAATTGTTTACTTCCTGAGCCTGTGGATCCACGGCACAGCAGAAATATGGACATACGGGAACCAGAATACATCATAAATGCTCAAAATAAAAATAATAATTAATTACGTATATAGTTACGCATTTTCTTGTATTTTTTTTGTAACTTAGAGTTGGGATAATGTAGAATAACTTTTACTTCTGATATAATATAAAAATGTAGTACCCAAGTAAAAACATTGAAAATTAGAATGCGCATAAATATTTGTGAAATTAACGGATCTGTTTTTTATTGTCATAAAAAATGTAGAATATTATTGTTTAGTTTGGTGCATAGTGTATTTTCAGAAGTAATACTATAAGTACTTCGTTATTATCGGGTTATATATATATATAAGAAGGATGATATATTGAACAGGTGGAAAGAGCATTTTCAAATCCTACAAATGATACAGATAAAGATCCGGGGGAAGCAAAAGAAACACAGCAACAAGAGCCTGTGACAGATAAGCAGGAAGAAGTGCGCACAGTTATAAATAAAATCAAAAATAACAAAGCCGCAGGGAAAGACGGAATAGTAGGCGAACTAATAAAAAATGGTGGTGATGAACTCTATAACCAACTGCACAAGTTAATCCAATTAATCTGGAAGGAGGAAAAAATGCCGGCGAGCTGGAAATGTGGAGTAATAGTGCCTTTACTCATAAGAGGAGATAAGTATGCGTGTGGCAACCACCGCGGAATAACTCTGCTTAATGTTAGCTACAAGATATCTGTTCATTTTTGTTAACTACCTTTTTTAGCACTAATGTTAATAACTCTCTAACATAAACCTCAACAAGCATATCTTCTCTTCCAAAACGTGACTTCAGTTCTTCAACAGCCTTTGCGTAATTCTCTTCTGTTGGTGGAAAACTGTTTACAAGCTCGCGTGCTGGGCTACCTTCTACTGTGACTTGTATCAAGTACTGGAATTTATCTTCCGCTGCGATTTCATCGTCCTCATCGATCTTTCGAAATTGGCTCCAGAATGGAAGCCATTCTTTGATGTCACCCCCAAACTTCTTTAACTCAATTTTGGGTAACTTGAACTTAGGTCGTGTCCCTTGGCCTGAACCTACTGACTTGCTATAGTCGCATGTGACGGCAGTTTCTACGGTTAAGTCATTTAGCACATCTATCTGCAATCGTTCATACTTACGTTGATATTTGCTCAATAATAGCTTTATCTAATTCACGAAATTCATTGACCTTTCTCCCGAGTAACGATAAATTAGCTTGAACTTCCTATCTGTATCTTCAGAATTCAAATTTGTCACCACTTTATCATGTAATCTAGTAAAAACACTTCTTACAACTGCTGTTATTCGTTCTATTAATTTAATTTTATACCACACCACGTTAATATTAATAATTTATTATTTAAGAATTTTAAAATGTTGAACTGAGTAAAAATCAGATGGTTCTAATTTTATTGCTTCAAATTAAATTGTATTATGCCCTCTCTTTTATTTTATCTGACTGCAATTATCATTTAAAATATGCTAGCTCCGGTAAAGATTCAACTCTCATCAAAGGGTGGCTTCATGGCAATTTCACTATTAATTTATTTAAAACGGCACGCCACTGCGTTCCCATTCGATTTTACTACGCAGCCGCGCAACTATGAAATGATATCAAATGTACAAAGGGGTTCCTAACCTCGCATAACATGTCGTTTGATTCGCAAATTCTAACTTTTGTGAACGTTAAATCAGATAAATATTTAAATAATCTTATTTTGGCGGTTCTAACTTCTTTTGTTTTAGCCAAAACCGGACCTTGAGTCTTAAACCGACGCCGCTTGGGTCGATTTCATTTGTTCTGGACACTTAACCTCACAATTTGGCTTTTAATTATAATTACTGGCAAAATAATTCTGCTATCGGCTCGGGTACGTCTGGCTTCTGCTGCTTTCGGTGTTATGTCGCTGGTATGTTAATTTCCGGCTCCTCAAGCTATTATTTAAGTTGCTACAGTACCTTATATTGCATTTGTGAACGGTAGCTTCCTCGGACAGGCGCCTGAGTTGGAATTCCTCTGAAACTCGCTGTACCGGGTGTTGGGGTTGCTGGTCTCGCTGCTGCTGGTGCCCACGATGCGCTGCAACGTCCACACGGTCCTGCTTATCCTTGGTTTAGCTGGTGTCGAACCCGTAGCTGCCTCATCGGTGACGATCCCAAAATCGGACGCTTCCACATGGTGATGAACTTTTTGTCGTAGAAAACGTTGCCCACACTTGTACATGAACTCCAAATTGCGCTGATCACTGTGGTATAATTTGTTTTCATGTAAGTTAATGTTAAATAGAAGAAATCTTCAATTAAACACAGAGAAAATTTAGGTGTGACATCAAATAATTTATTCAACTGTTTCTTTCTTTTTTCTCTCAACGGTTATAAACAATTGCTTATCTACAAATAAATTTACAAAAACCGGATATTAATTAAGCTTAACAGTACATTTTATATTAATTATTATTAACAGTAACTAAAACACACAATTCTTATAAACTAAATTACTGTGCACATTGGTTCAGTCTTTAATTCGTCTGTTGGCGCACTGCACTTGTTATTAAATGTTCTTATTGTTTATTCACGTATGTTTATTGACTCACTTCCTTCTAGAATGTTTGAATCTCATGTTTGCTTTTCACCAATTTTTTAAACAACACTTAACTGTCTATTTTTCCTGCATATTTTGCCAAGTAGAAATAAAGACTTGGTAATTTCTTCTTATAGTTATTAATTTGCCTTACTCATTTGCTCTATTGCAATATTATCGTTCCTTCGCCTTATACCTTTTTATAATCGTTCACAAAATGTATTTTAAATTGGCTAACATAAATTCTATGTTTCACACCTGCACGTAGCAAACCTCTTTGTGTTAATTTGATTTTATTGGGCACTTTATTCTGCCAAATATAATAATTACTTTACTTTAAACTCAGATTCCAACCCTGTGAAAAGCCAGCTGTCGCCTTAGCGTTTCTAAATTCATTCATTTATTTGAACACAGGCATTTCAAACTTGTCAAATGCATTTACTGGATTATAATTATGATTTTTAACATTGCAGCCAGATACAACATCTCTACTCTGTGCTTAATTTACTTTTTATATCGCACTGCAATCAGAACAGAGGCGTAGGGCCCAATACCATCTCAATATAAAAGAAAGTCACAACCCTGACTAATCAACGCAGAGCCGTAACCACTGGTACTACAAACTTGAAATTTGGGTGAAAGGTTCAATTTGTTACGTAAGGTAGTGCTAAGAAGGTATTTTTTGAAATTCGACCCCTAAGGGGGTAAAAAGGGGTAAAATGTGTTTTCACGAATTCCTTAATATCTTTTACACCCGATGAGATATCAACTTGGTGTGGACTTGCAAAGATTTTCAATGCAAATACCTAGAAACGTGTTTGTGGATTTTGCTCTAATCAACCCCTAAAGGTGCATATATGGATTCGGGGTGAATTAAAGAACCCATCGTATCTCCTATGTTTATTGAGTTAGAACATTCTTTTTCTAGCATATAGATGTATTTTTAAAATATTTAAAAAGTGGTTTAAGGGATTTAAAAAAAATTATCCCTAAGAGGGTGAATAGGGGTAGACTGTGTTTTCACGAATTCCTCAATATCTCTTAGACCTGATAAGATATCGACTTGATGTTTGCTTACATAGGTATCCAAGGCACATGTCTAAAAACGTATTTCAGGATTTTACCCTAATCGACCCTTAAAGGTTAATATGAACCGGTTAACAGATAACGAAGTAATTTTTCATCGCCAAGCAGGCAGCGAACAAATTACAAAAACATCTGTTCACCAGCAAATCGCCCCGATCCTACACGAATTTAAAAGAAAACCGTTACAAAAATAAAACAATAAATCGCGGCATGCCAGCTCAAAGGAGCACCAATTCTCAAGTGCAAACCTCTGCACAACAAAGACAATAAAGGGCCAACGGCTCGCCAGACCCCAAAACAAAAAAATTGCAAGCACATAAAACACCCCAATAAATCCGGAAGCCGACAAAAAACGGCGCCGCTGAGAACAACTCCGAACGCGCTACCAAATTAATAATCCAAGTTCAATTACTAAAACGCTCTTAAATCAGAGTGCGCCCAATCAAAACCCCCACATAAGGATACCTGCCGATAGGAAAAATTAACCGCCACCTGATAAAATCAACCCCAAGTCTCGAGCACCCGGGCAGGTCGAGAAAAACGAATTTTTCCATCAGCCAGCGAATGCATGCGGGCGGAGCTCGATCTAGAAAGCGGCCGAAATTCAGCGTATACAGCGGCCCAGCGGAAACGCATTTTGTAACGGAGAAATCAGGGCCACGACCGAATACAGCGGGCAAGGGTGCAATATTACAAATTAAATTATAATTAGCGGAAGGAAGCATCCCAGGAAGGCGTGATAGTATCAAAATTCATATAAAATTAGCGCGCAACCAATCCAAGCAAAAATTACTTCTTAACATACGCAATAAGAGTAATGCTTAAGTAAGTTTTACGCCGAACACGGAATTAAAAAATTCCAATTTCAATTAATCTTTACCAAAACCTAGTAAATTGGGTGTCGTTAGAATCAACATTTCAACGACTAAATTTGATCTGAAAGTATTTTGTAACTGTGGTCTCATTGTGTATGAATTAGTCGGCCTATTTCCACAGTTTATATTATTAAATCGCGACGTTTCGGAAGCTAATTCTGCTTCCGTCATCAGGCGTAGTCTTGAGAAGGACTGGTTTTTGCACTTGGAGTTACTTTTTAACTGCACAAGTATTGACACACTAAGTTTACAATTAAATGTCAAAACTTGACATTTGATTTTTAAATGACATCGAACCTGGAACCTTTCGATTTGTAAGTCGGATGCTTTACCACTGAGACACCGGGGGATCTGATATACGCTTCCCTTTTTGTGAGTAGTCTATTGCGCATGGTGCGTAGTATCGTTATTGCGCAGGTGTATTGCGTCTCAGTTCTTCAACGACTATTGATTGCGACCCAAATCAGGTCGATAATTGATCACGCCGCTCAATTAAACGCGATAATCCGAAATACATCAAAAACGGGCCAAAACATCCCTTCTACTTCGACCAATGAGCTGCGAGATCGCGTCTGACAAAGGACGAGCCCCTTTAAATAGTCGGACGCTGGCAGTAGGAAATCACTCTGCCTCGGCGGGTCAATCCAGCAACACTCAACCCAGGAGAGTCAGCCAACAGCATCCAGCCTTCCAGGACCAGCTAGCAACTCCAGCCTTCCAAGGATCTACCAGCCCCAGCCCTCTCCAGAGCCTATCACCTTCGTTGGACATAGCTGGTTGCCGCATCTACTGGACATAGAGCCTGCCGCATCCACTGGACTTAGCTGTCTACCGCATCTACTTGACATAGAGCCTGCCGCATCCACTGGACTTAGCTGTCTACCGCATCTACTGGATATAGAACCTGCCGCATCCACTGGACTTAGCTGTCTACCGCATCTACTGGACTCAGAGCCAACCGCATTCGTTGGACTTACAGCCAATCGCCTTCGTTGGACTTAGAGCCAATCGGCTCCGCTGGACTTAGAGCCAACCGCCTTCGTTGGACTTAGAGCCAATCGCCTTCGCTGGACAGGGAGCCTGCCGTCTTCGTGGGATTTGGACACGGAGCCACTTTAGCCGCCGGCACCGCCTCCAAAGGACCACACCAGCTTCCAACTGCGGATGCCAATCCGCCATTTTCTTTTTTTGTACATATATGTTACCTAGTTATAAGCTTATCCGTATGTTAGTTAGTAGTGTAAATATAATAAACTTTGTTCCAATCAAATCCAGTGTCTAGCTGAGGGTAACGCCCACCCTCCTCTTCCGAAACCGACGCCATTGAAGTAACCCTACCGCTGAGCTATAAACCGAGGCGTGTTAACGAATCTGTATTCGGGGTGAATCATGGAACCCCTTGTATCTCCTGTGTTTGTTCAGTTAGAGCATTCTTTTTTGGCATATAGATGTGTTTTTCAAATCTTTAGAAAGAGGTTTTAGGGTTTTTTTTACATTTCACCCCTAAAGAGGGCTGAAAGAATTTTTAGAAATTTTACCCGTGAGGGGTGAAAAGGGGTAAACTATGTTTTCACGAATTTTTTCAATATCGCTTATAATAAAATAGGAGAATTTCTGAAATTCCATCCCCAAGTGGTGGAAACGGGTATCCTGCTATAATTTATGAATACAAAATTTAATAAGTACATAGATTTTTTATTTTATCTAATTGTTATACTAAAACTATAGTTTTATCAATCTATACAAGGGTAACGACAATTATACAGTGCTACATTGTTGGATTCTACACAAAAACAACTTTCTAATGATGGTACTTTCAACCCCCATTTCAATTTAAAAAAATAATCAAGCTGGCGGTGCTGCAGTCGTAACGATCGATAAAAAATTGGAACCACGAATATTAGTAGAAAACCGTATGGTTTACTTCTATACCAAATTTCAGAATTCTATCTATGGCCGTATTCAAATAATACCACCGTTTCCATACTTAATTTACACACTGTATAAACATTTCCAAGGGGATGTGAAGAATAAAAGAGTTAAGGAGAACTTTTTTCGGAAGAATATTGTTTCCTTTTTACCTACAATATTATTTTGCAGCCTTTGTCATTTAAGATTTAGAAGACGAAACAAACATTTATAGTCCGTACGAAGAACGGGCATCTTGCTAGTTGACCATATGGCTGGTTGTTTGTGTATCTAGAGTGCCTGTATAATACAGAATGTCTCTAAAAGGTGGGTACAAAATGCTAGCATAAATCCCTCAGGCTAAATTATGACGATCTAGGTTAACTTACTTTAGTCCAAAAGTTGATAGTTTCCGAAATACAAGGAGTCAAAGTTATTAAGCTTCTTTTTTTAAATATTAATTTTAATACCAGAATCTGCACGAAATTTGGTATTAATGGTTTTTTTGTGATGAGAAAACCAGATCTGATCACAGTGTTGATGTACCTTACAAAGGGCGTCACCAGCAGCATCTAAAGCTTCATAACTTTTTTGTGCCTGGGTGTATTAATTTTCTAGCAAAAATTTTTATTTCCTATTACTTTTTCCAAAAAAGGTATACAGTGAAATCTCTCATAACGGGCACTCCATTAAGCGGACGCCTCTATTAAGCAGACATTTTTCCTGGCACTGTCAGGAACCAACGTAGTTTAAATGCAAGGGCATCTCCATTAAGCGGACTCTCTGTTAACAGGACGCGGACAGGAAAATTCTGGAAATTTTTAAATATTTCCCTCTTTTAAGCGGACACGTTACTAATTATTATGTGCTTAAATGCTAGAGAACTAGGGTAATTACATGCTTACATATGTGTGATATGGGGCGCGTTATAAATTGAGTGTTCAGATACTAGCTAGAAAACTAGGGAAATTACCTCTTTTCATATGCGCCCTATGTTTTCCGACCTTAATCCTCAGTTGTGTGTCGGAATTACGGAACTGAAAGAATTGTTGTGCGAAAACGATTTTATTTATTTATAGCAAAGTGCTCTTTATTTATAGCTGCATTTGATTAAAAGCAGTTAGGTTTTCTTCGTTACACGCTGCAGTTGATATTTATGTACTAAAGCTACTTTTTTGCAGTAGTGTCATAATGAAAAGCAAACGTAGCACTGTACGTATTTAAAAATGTATGTAGGTATTCTTTGTCATTCTATATTAAATAAAGAGCAACCGTTTTGAAGATAATTGAATTTAAATGTTTTATTGCATACTGAAACTTGTTGTTGCCCTCCATAACACTTTATCTAGGCTTAGGACTGGTCCAAAAAATTTGGAGTGTGTTGTTCAAGGGCCAACGGGCCAACAACAATAAAAATTTTCATAGCAAATTAACAATAATAGGTATCGTTATTAGTTATAAAAGAGAATTGTCAAACAATTCAATTTCACATACCTTTATCGTGTAATTTCAAAATTTTACATTTAATTTTTACATTTTTTTACTATGGCTATACTTACCTGCACTTATGCAGAAATGACCAACATGGTATTAATTTACGGTTATTGTCAAGGAAATGATCAGGAGTTGGTGAGGGTATATGGAAAAAGATTTCCGAATAGGAGCGTACCAAACCACAAAACATTTTTGCTGTTGAAAGATGTCTTCGAGAAACCGGTGGTTTTGCTCCTTCAACTGTTGATTATGGACGGGATCATAATGTTAGGACACCCGAGGTTGAAAAAGAAATTTTAGAACAGGTTGAAGAAGATCCGAGTCTGAGCACCAGATGCCTAGGTTTGGAAGTTGGAGTTTCTAAAGATATAGTAAATAGGACTTCAAGAGAACAGCTGCTGCATCCATACCACCTCCAGATAGTACTACAGCTTCTACCTGTCGACCCAGAATTAACCTAGGCTTCTGTTGATTCATTAATGAATGGATCGCATGAAAATTTTAATTAAAAAAATGTATTTACCGATGTGTTGTGCTTTACAAGACAAATTTACATAATGAACATGTTTATGGTGATGCATACAATGTAGGTTTTGCATTATCAACATGACTTTAAAATCAACGTATGACCAAGAATCATTGATAGACTTATAATTGGTCCCGTCATCTTACCACCTGGTTTAAATTTGCCAAATTTATTGGATGATCTTCCACTGGTTACTAGACAAAATATGTGGTTCATGCGCGATAGTGCACCCCCACACTTCACTTTAAATGTTAGAAATCATTTAAATGAGAATTTTTTAAATTGATGGATCGGCAGAGAAAATAATGCTCCTGCAAATTGGCCACCCCGCTCACCGGATTTAACGTCGTTAGATTACTTTTTATGGAGATGATGGTATGCTCTAGACCTGTAAACACCGAAGAAAAATTGTGGGCCTAAATACAAAGTTCCGTAAACGTTTTACAGTTAGATACAGAAATGATGGAAAAGGTACACTTCAACTTTCTCTGTCAAATTAATCTTTGTACATTTGAAAATGGAGGTCATTTTGAACATCTACTTAAGAGCTTTTCTGAACAATTAACATTGCTGTTCTAGTTCGTTATTGATTATGTGTTATTCCTATTCTTTGATAGTAAATTTGTATTGTTGTTGGCTCTTAAACACGCTCCAAATTTTTTAGACCAGTTCTAAGCCTGGATAAAGTGTGAAGGAAGGCAACGACGAGTTTCAGCACCCACTAAAACATTTAAATTCAATTATCTTCAAAACGGTTGCTCGGAGCAACACCAATGAAGTACAGTCAGACCTCTCCTTTCGCGGGGGTTATGTTCCAGAAGAATTCCGCGATGCACAAGTAAACACATAAATGATAAAAATGGGGTTAGGTATATAATCAAAACCTTATTGTACCGTTAAGGTGTTAAGATATAATACATTCAGGTATTTTACATTACTACACTACAATACATCTATTACAAGTCATTGAAGTCATTCTATATTAGGTTTTTCTATGGATCCTCTTGGGCCACTCTTTTTTATTCCGTGCCTCTCTTTTCCCTTCGCTCCATGACAGTCCCTCTTCTCTTAGGTTCTCCTCTATTTCTTTGTTCCATGTTTTTCTTGGTCTTCCTCTTCCTCTTTTCTGTTGTGTTCTTGCCTCTAATATTGTTTTCGTTGTTCTTTCTTCCCCCATTCGCACTACATGCCCAAACCATCGCAACTGCTGTCGTTTTATGTCTTTCATGATCGGTTCAACTTTTAATTCTTCTTATTCTTTCATTTCTGATATGGTCACTTCTCGTAACCCCCTGTATGGCCCTTAGGAATTTCATTTCTATAGCCTGTATTTTACTTTGCTTTTGGTTTGTCAATACCCAGCTTTCGCTACCGTATCGAAGTATAGGTTTGAAAATGGATTTGAACACCGTGATCTTCGTCTTTTTTGATATTTCTTTCTTTCGAATGAACGAATTGTTTAATGCATGGTAAGGTTTTGTTGCACTTTCCAGTCTATCGTTTAATTCCACATCTATTCTTCCATTCTTTTGTATTTTCACTCCTAGATATTTAAATGATTGTACTTGTTCTATCTCTATCTCGTTTAGTTTTATAACTATGTTTGTGTCCTCTTTCCCTATCACCATCACCTTAGTTTTCTCAGTATTTATTTCTAAGTTTTTATTACGCAGAGCCTTGTGCCATAGCTGTAGGTTGTACTGTAAATCTTTCTCATTCTTTGCGTATATAATTAAATCGCCCGCTAATACACTTTCAGCTATTTCTACTACTTCCATGTTCCTGTATCTTACTTTTAATTTCTTTACTTTATCTTTTATCTCCTTTAAAACATCATCCATTACTACATTGAACAGTGCGGGACTGAGAACTCCTCCTTGTCCAAGTCCTTCCTTGGTTATGAACTCTTCCGACTGCATGTTTCCCGTTCTTATGTAATTTCTTGTGTTTTCATATAAGCTTCTTATACATTTATCAGTTTGTCATTTATTCCTCTCTCTTTTAAACTTCTCCAAACAGCTTTTCTTAGTATGCTGTCAAAAAAGCCTTTTCCAGGTTGATGAAAGCTATAAATATTTTTTCTGTGGTAAATTTTTCTATTATTTGCTTTAATACAAATATATGGTCTTGGACCCCTCTACCCTTCTTGAAACCACACTGTGAGTCCTCTAGTTGTTTGTCTGTTAGTTTCCTTAGTTTTGCTTCTAAGATACCTTCATATAGCTTCAATATTATGGGTAACATTGTAATTCCTCGGTAGTTTGTGCAGTCCCTTTTATATATATATATATATTCAGGATTTTACAGATCAAGCCGCATTCCTACACCTAACCGCCATCTGTTTCTGTCCTGCGCATCGTCTTCATCCAAATTCCGGTCTCTCATACTATTTCTTATGTTCTCGTTCCATGATCTTCTTGGACGACGTCTTTTTCTTCTGCCAGGAGGCGCCCACTGATATAGTTTCTTGGGCCACCTTCCATCACCCATACGTAGTACATGACCGAACCATTTCAGACCTCTGATTTCAATTCTTGTAACTATATCGTCTTCTGCCTGCATACGTCTCCTAATTTCTTGATTTGTTATTCTTTCTAGTCTCGATACTCCAGCGCTACGCCTTAAATAGTCCATTTCCACAGAGTTCAGTTTTCTTTTGGTTTCAGCATTCAAAGTCCAAACTTCACAACCATATGATAGAACGGATTCAACAAAGACTCTACCGATTCGCTTTTTAGTATTTTTAGAAATGTGTTTGTCCCACCATATCGGATTTAAAGCTCCTAAAATCTTTTTACTCTCCTCAATTCTATGTTTAATCTCATACGTAGTCTGTCCATCTTTGGATATTTTTGTACCTAAATAGTTAAAGTCATCAACCTGCGTAATGGTGTAATTGTCGTCCATCAGGATCTGATATCTAGCGTCTGAGTTAATTACTAGATACTCCGTTTTGTCGAAGTTGACGGACATTCCCCATTCGTTATAACTTTGATTAAGTCGTCGTAACATAAATTCCAGATCATATGAGTCCTGGGCAATGACCACCTGGTCATCCGCGAAACTAATAGTAAATAAACAGTCTTCTCCGATAGTTATGCCCATTCCTCCCACTCTTCCCTTTTATCCCCCTTCTTAAATATTGGGATCAGTATTCCCAATTCCTAATCTTTTGGGATCTTCTCTTCCTGCCAGACTTTATTAAACAGTTTAGTTAGCACTTCTATACCCGTTTTAGTCAGATTTATAACCATTTCTGCCGTTATAGCATCTTGTCCCGCAGCTTTACCTCTTTTTAACTTTTTCACGGCTTCTCGTACTTCTTCTTCTGTTTCATCATCTTCTACAGCTTCTTCTACGTCTTCTTCCGTATTCGTTTCTCTCTCTTCCTCTGTTGTTCTATTGTGCCTCTCTTCTACAGTTAATATTTCCTGGAAATACTCTTTCCATCTTTCTATGCTGTCCTCTTCGTTCTAGCATTCTTCCATCTTTCGATTTTATATAATTAGTTTTCTGTGTCTTTCCTTTCCGTAGTGTTTTGAGTACCTTGTAAAATAACTTTTGATTCCCTAGGCTATCCTTTTTCATCCTTTCTCCAAACTCTTCCCAGGCTTTTACTTTCTCTTGTTTAACCTTTTCTTTTACTTTAATTCTCTGTTCTTTATACTTGTCATATTTTTCCTGTGTTCCCTTTCCCAAATATTCTTTCCATAATTGTTTCTTTCTTTGTATTTCTTTTCTTATATCTTCACTCCACCAGCTTGTTTGCCTCTTGCCTTTGATAATTTTTGTACTTCCGCATACTTATTTTGTCGTTGTTAATAATGTTTCTTTGATACACTTCCATGCTACTTCTAGTGGTAAGTTATTTTTTTTTTGTTGATTTCTTTCATATTTTCTTCTACTCTCTCTTTGTATACTTTTACTGTCTCCTCATTTCCCAATTTGTAGGATTTGATTGATTCAGTAATAATATTTCTGCTTTTTCCCGTATTCCTGGTTGTCTTAAACCTTTCTGTTTGTATCTCCATCTTTGACATCACTAAATAGTGATCTGAATATATTTCAGGTCCCCTTTTCACCCTTGTATCTTTTATTTCGTTTCTGCATTGTCTGTTTATTATTATGTAATCTATAATGGATTTTTCTTTCCTGCTCAATACTTCTCTGGTATATTTATACACCTCCCTGTGTTTGTAGAAGGTATTCGTTAATATCAAGTGATTCTGTATACAAAAATCAATCAGTCGTAAACCATTATTATTTCTGGTGTCCTCGCCGTGACTTCCTATTACTTCTCCGGTTTCTTCATGTTTCTTTCCTACTCTTCCATTTAAATCCCCCATTATTATCAATCTTCCCCTAACTTCTTCTAATTGTTCCCAGAATTACTCTTTCTTTTGTGCAATCTCATCTTCATCTGGTCCATATACCACTACGAAAGTTACCCTTGTTTGTTTTTCCATTCCTATCATTATTATTCTTTCAGAGACTCCGGTCCATTTACTTATGCATTTTGCTTTCTCCTTTCTAATGATACAGCCTACTCCTTTTTGTGCTCTCTGTGTCGTCTCTACCCCGCTGTATATTAATACATGCCCTCCTTCCAATTCGATTTCTCCTTTTCCTTTCTTCTTTGTTTCTGTTAAGCCTAGCATATCTAAGTCAGCTTTCTCGAATTCCTCTTCTAGTTCTTTTTCTTTTCCCGTTAAACTTCTGATGTTCCATGTGCCTATTTTCAAATGCTTTTTATTCCTTTCCATTTCCTGGTTTTTTTCCTAGTTTTTCATCACTATTGACTTTTTGGTTTATTTGTCCTATATTCATATCCTTTAACTTTGCCATGTTCGTCTTCATACCTCCCTTCTCTCTATTATTAATTACATTTTTGGAATTGCACTTGTTGTCTTCTCTTTCTTCTTCACTTCTTCTAGCTCATTTGTTATTTTGTTCGCTTTTCTTTTCATTATCTCTATTTTATCGCCTGTGTTTTCTAGTTCAATTATGCAGATTTTTGGTCCTATTTTATAGGCATTTTTGATTTGGGTGTCGATTTCTAGTTTTTCTTTCAAAAATTTTTCCATTTCCTGCTTTATTTCTAATGTATTATTTGAGTATATCGTTAGTCCGTGCATTACTATGTTGTTTCTTCTCTTTTCTCTTTCAAGTTGCTTCAATCTTTCGGTTGTATCCTGTAACTCTTTTTTTAACTCTATGTAGTTACTTTTTATGACCTTATTTTCTTCCCTTAACTTTTTATTTTCCTTTTTTAATTCTTCCATCTCCTTATTGAATTTTATCTGCTCTAATTTTATTTGGTTCAGATCTACCGTTAATTGTTGTAGCATATCTCTGTCTAATTTATCCTCCTTCTTTTGTTTATGGCTTGCTGGTGATCTGACTGTCTTTTTAGATTTCGCAAAGCTCATTTGTTCTTTGTCGCTTTCCTCCTTTTTTTCCCCTCTCTTTCTTTTTTTCCCTCTGTTGAATCACTGTTCGTATTGTTCTTCTTGATGTCTTTATTTCCTGTTTACTAAATACGACTGTGTGTTTTGTCGCTCGGAAATTCCACAGTTAAATATTAACGTTGAAATGTATACATAAAAATTATTTTCCTTGAGGGTTATCTTATTTACGATTACCCGTGCCCATCTGTCCGGGTCGACCCCTCGGAGACCGATTGGCGCTGCGGCCAATTTTTCTCGCTAACCTGCTCTCTTAGCTCTAAGGCTTTTAATAATTACTTATTGAGATTCACTCACCTAATTGACCTATTTTGGTTTGAGTTCTTGTTATATTAAATACCTGACCCTTATATGGATACTCTGTACTTTTTCATAAATTTAATCTTACTAGCACGATGTTAAATAGCTTGAAAACGTCGCCGCGTGACGGAGCTGATACGTTCGGTTTTCGCGTCGACACACCACCTTTCCGCTTTGTTAACTAGATTTATTTATACTATGCGATCTCAAAAAACCAAAACTTTTCTGCGTTTTTTGTCTGGCAAATCTGAAGCAGAAATTTTACGCTTTGACGACATGGTTTTCCGTGTTTTAAAAATTAAACTCAATTGAATTATTGGCAGAAACGCTCGAGACGACAGTAAAGTTTGAACTAAAATTCCATACGTAACATAAGTCTGCCACTTGCATCTAGAGCTCGAATGTCCATTTGTTTATTCAAGTTATAATTTTACAATTTATTTCAGATCCAATTTGTTAATGAGAGATTCAAAGGAATAGGCTCGATAAGTGTGTTTACAAGTTCGTGATAAATAATGTTATTTAGGTGTTCATGACATAAACCGCATACATCTGCTCATCAAAACGTTGGCGCTTATGACATATTATTAATAAGTAAACAAATTTTTATGCGCTTTTGTTTATTTTAACAGCGAATTAAAGTTAACGTCAGATTAGTGGCCTTCATAAGACCACCCGTTAGTGTGTGAAAGTTGAAACAGTTAACGTTGGCAATTTCATCCACGAATGGCAAAGAAAAAGGAGCACAAAGGTGCCCCGTGTAAAATCAAATCAGCAAACCACAAAGCCGCGAACGGCGAGGTCTGACTGTATACCATTTTTGGAAAAATGCCAAAGAATAAGAATTTTTAACTCCTCACGCATACCTCAGGGGCTAACATCTTAGATGTTAGTACGGGCTTTGCAACCCCGAGGTACCCGAGCAAATGGTCCTCCGAAAAGGGGGTTGGGCAAGGGGCTAACTACCCCTGGGGGATAAAACCCCTTCTCCTGTAAAAAAAACATAGTTACGAAACCTCAAGGATTAAAAGCCGGACTGAAACCACGACGACGACCTTGCAACGATTTACGGATAAGCACATGGAATGTACGAACAATATACAGAGCGCGTGCACTACAAGAACTTAGTGAAGTCTTAGAAAAATATAATGTAGACATAACAGCTATCCAAGAAGTTAGATGGACAGGCAAAGGCATAATTGAAAGGCGGAATTATAACTTTTATTATAGCTGCCATAGATCAGATCACATGTTTGGAACAGGATTCATTGTCAGAAAGAAAGTGAAACACCTAATAATAGATTTCCAGGCAATAAATCCAAGAATATGTATGATTCGAATGAAAGGAAAGTTCTTTAACTACAGCTTCATTAACGCGCATGCACCAACTAACGAGAAGCCCGATGAAGAGAAAGAGGAGTTCTACGAATTACTAGAGGAAGTCTACAGGAAATGCCCAAAACGAGATATCAAAGTTATCCTCGGGGACATGAATGCTCAAATAGGTCATGAAACAATGTATCGACCAACAATTGGCAAACATAGCCTTCATCCAACTAGTAATGAGAATGGAAGGTTCTTAATTAATTGTGCTGCTTCACTCAACATGACAGTCATGAGCACATATTTTGAACATAAACAGATACATAAAGAAACGTGGATATCCCCTGATGGCAAAACTAAAAACCAGATAGATCACTTACTAATTGATGCACGTCATGCCACAGATATATTAGATGTAAGATCATTCCGGGGAGCAAATGTAGACTCGGACCACTACCTAGTAACTGCTAAACTACGAGCTAGAATATCAAAACAAAAACAACAGATAGGAGCCAAAAGTAAAAAATACCATATAGACAAGCTGACGAGGGATAATATTAAACTTAGGGAATACCAATTGACCCTGGATAAATATCTAGCAAAACCTCTATGGGCGGAAAGTGATAATATACATGAATTATGGACACGATGCACTGAGACAATAAGGAAAACAACAGAAGAAGTCCTGGGAAACCAACCAAGGAAACTACGCAACGACTGGTTTGATGAGGAATGTGCCGAAGCAACAAAAAGAAAAAACGCCGCTTACATGAAAATGCAAACAACACAAAGAACTAGGAAGAGCTATGAAGAATACCGAGAACTAAGGAAAATCGAAAAGAGAATACACAAACATAAGAAGAAAATGCACAATGAAAAACAGCTGGACATGATAGAACAACTCAATAACCAAAATGAAGCGCGGAAAATGTACAGAAAAGTAAATAACATGAGGAAAGACTTTCTACCTAGAGTAACGATGTGTAGAGATACACAAAATAACATACTAAACTCCAAAGAGAACATACTGGACAGGTGGGCAGAATACTATGAAGAACAACTGAATGACAATGAAGAACAACAGCAAAACACCGTGATAGAAGAACAAGATGAAGACATAGAAATCGGCGAAGATCATGAAAACCTGAACCCTCCAACACGAGAAGAGGTGGAGAACGCAATAAAACGGCTACATAACAATAAAGCACCTGGAACAGACGGCCTACCAGCTGAACTGTACAAAAACGGCAGCAACCAACTAATTGGAATTGTACATAAAACCATTAGAAAGGTATGGGAAGAGGCCAAATTTCCAGAGGAATGGAATGCTGGAATTATCTGCCCTATCAACAAAAAAGGGGATCTGTTAGAATGCACTAACTACCGGGCAATCACATTGCTTAACGTGGCATACAAAATATTCTCATATATACTGTACACACGACTGAAGCCACTCGCAAACAACATAATAGGCAATTATCAATGCGGATTTCAGCCAAATAAATCGACTGTAGACCAATTATGTGCTCTAAGACAGATACTCGAAAAAACCCGCGAGTACAACATAGATACCCACCACCTCTTCATAGACTTTAAGAGCGCTTATGACAGCATTAATAGAAGAGCATTATACAAGGCTATGGAAGAATTTGGATTCCCCAGTCACTTGATTAAACTCACCAGGCTAACCATGAGACAAGTAGAATGCAAAGTTAGAATACAGGGGGATCTATCCCGCCCATTTACTACTAATAAAGGCCTTCGCCAAGGAGATGCATTATCCTGCCTACTGTTCAACATCGCCCTTGAAAAAGCAGTGAGGGAATCAAAAATTAATACACGGGGCACAATATTTAATAAATCTGTACAACTACTTGCGTATGCTGACGATATAGACGTAATTGGGAGAAGTGTGTTAGACATGAAAGAGGCATTTATTGCCCTGGAGACGGCTGCTGAAAAACTTGGACTACAAATAAACGAAACCAAAACTAAATATATGGCTGTAACTGATGAAAGCCGACTACCAAGAATACGGCAGAACCTGACGATTGGCGAATATAATTTTGAAAGTGTGAAAGAATTTGTCTACTTAGGCTCACAAGTCAATCAATATAATAATATTAGCGAAGAGATCCACAGACGCATAGTAATGGCAAGCAGATGCTATTACGGACTGAAGAATCAATTACGGTCGAAAAACCTCTCAAGACCAACAAGGATTAAACTATACAAGACCCTCATAAGACCGGTCCTCACATATGGCTCTGAGACCTGGGTTATAAACAAAAAGGATGAGAGTACACTATCTATCTTCGAACGGAAAGTGCTAAGGACTATACAGCCTGTTTTAAACGAAGTGTGCACTATTGCTAACTTCTTTATTATTGGACGTACGATATCGGTTAAATTAGCAAACTAGTGGCATTTTTTCTGTTGATTAGAATGGCGAAAACAGAAAAACAATTGAACATCGCCTTCTCGCGAAATTTGGAAAAGTTTACTTTTGTTAAATGGAACACCCTGTATATTTTTCCAAAAGTTGAAATAAAAATGAATTTGTGATATAAAAGTCTTAATACACTATTGTCTTAAAATGATTACTAAAGAAGTTATCGCAAGTTTCAGTTTTGTATAAATTGTATTTTATTTTCAGGTAAACTACTCTTTTTGTTCATGACACGGCAAAATTTTATTAAGAAAAGTTGTTCAGAAACAGAAATTATGGCCCTATACAAAATTTCAGAAAGATCTGTCGATTTAGATTAAATTTTTAATAAATTCAATAATAATAATAATAATAGTTTATTCTAAGTCGACATATCCTTCTGAAATTTTGTATAGGGCCATAATTTCTGATTCTGAACAACTTTTCTTAATAAAATTTTGCCGTGTCATGAACAAAAAGAGTAGTTTACCTGAAAATAAAATACAATTTATACAAAACTGAAACTTGCGATAACTTCTTTAGTATTCATTTTAAGACAATAGTGTATTAAGACTTTTATATCACAAATTCATTTTTATTTCAAGTTTTTGAAAAATATACAGGGTGTTCCATTTAACAAAAGTAAACTTTTCCAAATTTCGCGAGAAGGCGATGTTCAATTGTTTTTCTGTTTTCGCCATTCTAATCAACAGAAAAAATGCCACTAGTTTGCTAATTTAACCGATATCGTACGTCCAATAATAAAGAAGTTAGCATTAGTGCACACTTCGTTTAAAACACCCTGTATATGGGGCAATAAATGAAAATGGACAATGGCGTAGACGTTATAATTTTGAACTCTACCAGAAATACAATGATAGTGATATAATATCTACGATTAGAATAGGGAGGCTACGATGGATAGGTCATGTAGAGCGGAAAGACGAATCAGAACCAGTAAGACAACTGATAAAAAGTAACCCAGAAGGTAAAAGATCAGTAGGGCGCCCAAAATCTAGGTATATGGACGCTATTGAAAAAGACCTGAAACTTATTGGAGTGCGAGGCTGGAAAATAAAAGCAAGAGACCGAAGTCAATGGCGGAAGATTCTCGAGGAGGCCAAGGCCCATAATAGGCTGGGGTGCCAATGATGATGATGAACTCCTCACGCAAAGGCTTAAATTCTCTTAAACTAACTTTAGCTAAATATTGACTTTGTTCCTTACATTTAGGACTAATAGGAAATTCACTCATTTGTTCTCTAAATCGTGGCAAATCTTTCTGTTGAATACGAATACGATTAAAATAACTACTACTAGTTTCATTGTCTTATCACTTGTGACATTTTATTGAAAATAACTAAACAAAAATTTTATTGTAAAAAAATTTAAATATAAGAATTAACTTCTTAGGTAGTAATATGCAAAAGCTCTAGTCGCGCTCCTTTTGTAGCAAAATAATCAATTACGCGATTTGAAAAGTTGGGAATCTTATCCATAGCATCACAATGAATATTAAATGTAGCAATAATATCCACTTTCTCTGGATACCAACCGTTTATTTTAAATTCATTCAGTTTCTTCGATGTACTACCACTATTATCAGAAGCAATCGGTGCAGCAGGTGTAACTAAAGCTATTTCTAGAAGCTTACGCAGTTCGCTGAATGTATTAAAAAGTCCATTATCTGCAAGCACTTGCATTAAAGTACCGGCACTCTTTACTCCAGTAAATACTTGATTTTTGTGTAACACCTTAAGTTCGCTCGACAGCTTTTCCTGCATCAACACTGGGTATTTGCAAGTCAAAATCTGCAAATGATCCCTGGGAAATTGTATGCTCTTAAACTGGCTTGGGTCAAGAATATAGAACGCCACCAAATGATCTGTGGCCTCGAGGCGCTCTCTTACCTCTGCGACGATAATACCGCAGGCTTCATCAAGAGTACTTTCAAATTCTTTTGCATTAGGATCTGTCTGATGAATCGCCTGAACTATATCTTTCAGTTTAGTTTCAAAATCGTGCAATAGCAGCATTACATCGCCACTAGATGTACGAGCCAAGAACGCTTTGTTAAGGTCTTCTACACTATCTAGCACTTTATGAAAGAAATTTAAAAAGAACAAAAATTGCCTTTCCTCCAGCATTTCTAAAAACCTAACTGCACCTGCTATGCATTCATAACTCCAGCCCTGCTCATCATGAATCGTCTCAAAGCATGCAATAAGCGGCACCTGGTTGTAATAAATGCTTTTGATAGTGTCATAAATGGAGCCCCACTTGTTCGTGTCGACTTTGCTGCACTTCGAAGCCAACAACTCGGTCCTCCTAGTTGGATAGGCGAAAAACTCAGAAAACATGGCGATGCCTCCAAAAAATAGCGCTAGGGTGTGAACTACACTACATGCTTCGCTTATGACATAATCGAGGGTGTGCGCATAAGAATGCACGAACAAGGCATTTGGGAAGGCTTCCTTCAGACAGTTATGCACGCCCCCATAGCGTCCTTTTGGTGTTACTACAATGTCAAATGTTTGTGCTATCAGCTTGCTTTGGAGCTTATATGGCTCCAGTTCCTTTTTTATGGCAGACGCTAGACCACTTGCTGTGCGGTCGAAGACTTCTACAAATGAATGCAACCTTTCGATTGAGATGTTGTCCTTCACGTATCTAGAAATACAATTTTATTGTAAATAATCTTGTTCGGAAAACGGCAGTAAAAAGAAAAGCGAATATAATTTGAAAATTTACAAAATTCGGTAGCATGACGAGTAATACTAAATAATCACTTTTACAAATGAAATATTTTACTGAAACTAAAAACAGCAATATATCTACTGGATCGCTATACCTACCTCAAAATAATGGCGAACTGAGGGTTCACAGTCGTGCTTGAGACCTGCTCCACTTGAACGGATACGAAATTTGCCTTTTCAACATCCTGTAGCAACTGCTCCCTGTAAATGTGGTACATGCAATCAATGAGTTCATTTTGTACTGGCTCCGAGGTATAATCACACTGAGGCGATCCGTGCAAATGCTCGTACATAACATTATCATACTTTTCCACCAAGCCTATTAGGCCCATAAACACCTTGCGATTGAACATGCACTTAGTGTCTTCCTCCTCGTCTGGCAGGGGCAGCTCTCGGGTTAGGCAAAACTTTAGACTGCGTATGACTGCACTCACGATGTGTCTGTTCTTCTCCACGGCTTCGTTATGTTGCTGGTGGTCGTGGGTACTCAGCCGTGTGGTGATATCCGTTTTGCCAAAGGTCTTAAATCTTACTGCGTTATTGATATGAACTGCTGTGCTTTCATGTTGTGCGACTTTCTCCAATATATGCTCGAAATCACTGTAGCCTGTCTTTGACCATGTCATCTCTCCGCCAAATAACAAGCAATAAAAGCAGTAGAGGTGTTTACTAGTCTCACTCACCGTCAACCACTCTACTTTATTGAACCATTTCTCTATGGAAAAATGATTCTGCTTGAAATATTGAAATATTTCAATATCCGAAGGGTGATGAGGACCCAGCCGTACAACTTCCAGTTGCTCCTCCAACGATAACTTTCGAAATTCGTACGTTAGCAAATTATCTACCTTATTTATCCCTTCCAGGCTTTCACACACTCTGGGTGCGGGACACACTTGAATTATATTTTTAGAAGTAGCAGTTTCTATTTTACCAGTATTTTGCGTGTATGAAGCTACATTTATTTCAGTTCCATTTGGATTATTTGCTGCTGTACTATTAAACTCATGGCTCGAGCTCCCACTAGATTTTGGCAAAATTGTCCTGGCATATTTTGGCTTCGGGTGCTCACTTCTTTGGTGATGTTGCATCTTTGTTTTTGTGGCTGAAGTAAACGAACACTCCATACACGTCAGCAATGGTTTAGTCTTGCCATGTTTAAGCCGGCAATGCTGCTTCAGCGTCTTTGTTTTAAAGGTGGTGTACCTGCAATCTGGACATTTTTGCAGAGTGTGCATTTCGTCTATGTGTTTTTTCAAATCCTTATCATTGTAAGCATTATAGTCACATTGCAAGCAACCAAGCGGTACAGTTTCGTCAGGCAATAAAGGGTCTCGTTCAGCGGTGGAACTGTGAGACCCATAATCATCAAACATTAATTCTTTGGTTTCCAAAGAGGAGCCTACATTATGTGATTCGAAGCAGACCTCAGCTTCACTTTTGATATTTATCAGTTCAATCGCTGATTGTAGTGCAGAGACGCTGGCAACTTCGACCGGCAGATCGTCCTTAACGCCAACGTCTGTGCCCAGGAGTACACATTCAAATTCCTTTTCGATTTTACTCGTTTACTGCTTGGGCCGCAGTGGTCATCCTCGAATTCTTCTTTAATATTTTCACCTTCTAAATTCATTTTGCTTGTTCTATCTGTAAAATTTAAGCGTAGAACATTTATGGAATTGTATTCCTAAAATAGAAAAATACTTGTTTTCCTAACTGAGGGAATTCAATTCAGACATACCTGTTTACCTCTTATATACGCTACTAGCAATTAGTAATTTACTTTCTGTGAATTCCCAAGGATCGCAATAACCTGGATAAGTACGAAAACACATTCAGGTGTCTATTACAATAAATGAACGTAATTCAAATGTAAACCTCTTCCCTGGTTTGATTAATTTATAGGTTAGAAAATCCTTACATCTAATAAATCTAAACAAAACTTTAACGTTGGCGGTTGTTATGCCACCAACGGAACTTTAAGCAAAGACAGCGGTAGATACCTTTAACATAAACAATACATAATGTTTTATACACTTCTTCTATTTGTTCACACTATTTTTGGCAACATTACAAGCAATTATAAACAATATTTGAAAACTTTAAAATGAAAATAAAATGAATCTTAATATATCAGCAGAACTAACTTATTCCTTATTAGATTTCCTAAGAAAATTCAAATTATTGAGATTCAAATATCGAAAATTTTAGGATATACTATATATAGCCCAGACATATTAGATTAAACTTTTACCAAAACATAGAAATAAATAATGTAAATCTAAAAATCGGTAGGAATCTTGTATATTAGTGTGCTGAACAATATACCAAAAGTCCTAAAGCGAAATATGCCGGTTTCATGTAATTTTTGACAAAAGAAAATAAAAAAAAGTTGTTTCCTTAATAATAATGCATATAATTTGCCATTGGCCTCCATGGATGTAATGGTAATTACCAACTGAGTTCATATTTTTTTAATTGAAATTTATTATGTATTTTGACAAATTCTGCTTACCGCAGAATGATCGAAGGGCGTAACAACGTGGCTAAACTATAAATCGGTGCGTGTCTACTGCAGACTGCACTTGCATTACTGTGTAACTTATACGCGCGCGGTTTTTTGTGATGTTATTGATATAAATTGGTGATAATAATGGAAAACGTTTGTTTTTACTGTAATAAACTACTTAGTGAAGGGAAGTGTGTCATTTATTGTCTGCAACTAAACTTTCAACAGATATGGCGCTCGAACAGTCTTTGATGCGCCTTTTAAAAGTTCAGGGAGGTTTCACTCATGGCCGTGGTATATCTGATATTCAGCTAGCATATTTCGTGCTTTCTTTTCCTGGATGTCTTAAAATTTGTAGTACCGTTGAACTGACTGGTATTACTAGAACTTCAACAGAACAACACGTTGAACTTAGAGATTCAAGGGGATGGGGATCAGTGGATGCAAAACATTTGAACCTTTTTATAAATTGGGTGTCGACCCACTCTCCTAGGCAGGAATGCAGTTCCTTACGGTCTTTATCATCTGAGTTTGTTGGAGATCAAACCATTAATTGTCATAATGCAATGGAATTCGGCAACCATGCGATGAAGGCAGTCTTCGGTTGCAGTTTCTCCGACATGAAGCTATCAAGAAAAAATGAACTGTTGCAGATGGTATCCTGTGGGTGTAAATCTCAATGCGGGACTCGGTGTTCCAGTAGAACTGCAGGTCTTGATTTCTCAATAATGTGCATAAATTGCAGGGGTCGAAGCTTTAGTAACGATATTCCAGTAAATAAAGTTGCAGTCGACGATGATCAAGACGAAATATAAGCAAGCAACCATATTATACTTAAAACGAAAGGAAGGAAAACAAGATTTAATTTGTTCTAGGTTCCGGCACTACTCATTTTGTTGACACTAAGTTTTCATGTTTTATTCTAAAATAAAAATATATTCCATGTAACATTTTTTTTCAATTTTGCTTTTACCTTTTTTGACCTTTTTCCAAACACTAACTAAGCTTCTGTTGGAACAAAGATTATTATTATTATTGTATATATGTATGAGATAAAATACATGAATAGTAAGATATATATACCTATTAAGTTATATATTGACGGCAAAACACGATATGTATAATAATATCCTGTATAAACCCGAAATACCCGCCTATGCCTTTTTCATCATGAAGCCGGCATAGGACCGCTTAGGACTTTTGGTATGTTGTTCAGTACACTAAATAGAATATTTCTACCAATTTTCAGATTTACATTATTTTTTTCAAGGCCAAACCCTAATATGCCTGGGCTAATACAGACTGCTCACAACTCCCACTAAAGCTTCACGTAACCTTTTTCGATCAGGAAAGATGAACAGAGAACTGCAAAAAAATTGTCCTGTCCAGCTTAGTTTTCTTGTACGGTGTGATTAATGCTGTTATCACCAACCGCAAATTATAAGGAACAATAAAGAAAACTTAAAGGAAACGTATATTTTATCAATAGGAAATATATTAAAAATAAAAATCATTGACTAATTTGTTTTATCTACGACAGTGTGTAAAATTAAAGTTGGCAGTTTTAAGTTTGTAAAACGACTGTTCAATAACATGATTTGATTAGTCACGTGGTCAGTAGCAACGTGGTTATACTTATATAACATATCTAGGAATTTTGAGTATCATAACTGCCGCAGATGTTGTTTTGAAATCAAGCTCGTAAAGCCAGGATTTTAAGGCATGTATGGCTGTTATGATTTATAACATCCGTTGTTCAATAGTTTACCGGTTGCAGTATGGTAATGGTTGCCATGTACGGTAAAGGGCTATTACCGTACAGATACAGTTGTTTTAGTATGGTAAATGGTAATGGTTGCCATGTACGATTAAGGACTATTGCCGTACAGATCCAGTTATAACTTAGTTACCAGCCTATTTTTGTATATGTAAACAAAGGCTTAATATCCTGAAACCGATAAAAAAATTAACCACACAAAATTACGACCGGTTACTTGGGTGAAGCTTTTTTCATCAAGGCAAACCTGTTATTTAATGCAGTAATCCTAATATACATTAAAATATTTTTTATATCTATTTATCGTGTTTTCTGCATTCTATCATCTACCAAAAATAAGGGAACCCAACTTAAAGGAAAACGTTTTACAAATAGTAGCTGAAAATCCAGAGACTAGTATACGAAGTATTTCTAGAAATATAGGTGTTTCTAAAACTGACTGTATTCTTATCAGAAAACAAGAGTTTATAATTTATTGCAGGAAGACCATCCACATATATTTACCTTTTGCGAGTGGTTGGTAGAAGCCCATAGAAGAAATCTTTTATTTACGCATTGCTTATACAGCGTGTTCGCCGATTAAGTTTAACATGCGTATGATGACCTAAACATTTTGGAATTGTATTTTTATAATTGTAAATTGGGAGTCCGTTCCTGCTTACCCTGAAACTTATTTTATCCATAATTTCAACTAAATTGAAATCAAGTGCTCAAGTGCAAGTATTATCAAATCAAGAGCATTTTTCTCTTTCGATTGATACCACTATCAGTCGTATCAATTCAAGTGGCAAGCAGGAATCTGCATAGTGAAAATTCATGAACTGCGAACACGAGTAAATCAAGGCAAATTTACGATTGCCTAAAAACACGCCAAGACCGATGGACAGTCGGTCTAAGGTACTCTGATATTAATCCACTGGTAGTCTGCGTTGATGGTTTAAGTACTTGTTCGACACAGACGAGGCATCCACGTATAATGTAATTTTTGTTAATTAATTATTGTATCACAGATATAATGTATGAGGTACTGTGTTATTCTGTGATTAATTCAGGTGATAAAGTAATTAGAGTTGAAAAACAAGATTTTTAGAGATTCACAGTAAAGTAAAAGAAGGTAGTTCACAAAGTAAAACGCATTCTGAAAAAAGAAATAATTTATTCCGAACAAACTAACTCATAGTAAAAGAAAGATGTAAACAAAAGTAAAACTATTTTTATTTCAAACAACAAAATTCAAGAAGTTTAAATTAGCTCGTGTTCAAAGAACCTGCCTTCTTGCGCTAAACAATATCCTAAGCGATCATAGAAACTTCTCCGCACATTAGCCAACGTATTAGTGCTAGTACTCTAAACTACCCCTTTAATTTTTAAACGCAGTTCTTCAAATCGTTAGTTGTACAAAAAATTTCCATTAAACGATGCTACTTCCAATTTAAAAAGGACTGACCAAATTTAAAAGAACGCGAGTCGATGTGGAGACTAGAGAATATCCGGCAACAATGAACCTATGCAGAAACTATAACCTTAAACTGAAAACAACCTAACCTAACACAAAAAGTGTCAATTTCCATTAGGGAGTTTAGTTGCAACAGAGGTTCCGCCAACAAAATTACTAGATGGTCATAGCCTCACCTGACCCAAAAAGATCGTAAACGGCTTATAGTGGAAACGACTTTTCAGAGGAAGTTTTCGGCATTTCTATCACAGTTTAACAAAATTCCATACTTCTGAAATGGCCATCGGGAAGAATATCGCAGCTAAATGTACAAGTTCTGCAATTTATTTAAATGAATAATCTGGATAGTCATTAGCGATAATACAAACCTCTGTTAAATTCCTGTCTTCGTTGGGAACATGTGCTTTTGGGGAGAAACACTTCTAAAGTTTTCAAAATTTGAAATAACTCTAGGTATCATTGATAACGATGAATAACGCCTATTTCCAAATGTTGTGAAAGAATTTTGAATTTCCCGGACTGTTGGGCCCCAATAATACCATTTTACAATTTGCATTGTTCCTTTGCTTCGTAGTTATCGATTTGAAGATATAAATGACAGCCGATATTAGCTATACTGACAAAATACGCGAACTGTCAACGTCAAATTCTGGGCATTTGTAAATTCGACATATCGTCTGCCATGTTCGTAGTAAAGAAAATCTCTCTGTATACGATGTCCCATGCTATTTCCCTATGTTCGCACTCGGTATGTTCAATATCGGCATACTACCGTTATAGATATTAACGATACAAGTTTGATTATGAGCATCTTAACGACACGAGTTTGATTGCCAAAAACGAGGCGGTGAGCCGAGTTTTGCGGCAATCAAACGAGTCTCGTTAACTGCCATAAGCAAAACGTGTATTGGTCAATATTTTATCTTCATCAAGAAATTCTGGTTCAACGTATTTCTTTATATAAAAAGAGTGCGGTAATATTCATTACCGCACTGAGTGCCGTAATATCTATCCATTACCGCTCTTAACGATACTAAAATTGATTTGGTTAAGAGTCTATAACAACACTGATGAAGATAAAATACTATAACAACAATAACCATTATTATAATGATCTTATATACAGGCCTTACACCAGATTAACCGCACAATAGCTAAAAGTATCAAAAATTGGCAAAAAATTTCACTTATAATACCATGAGTAGTCAAATTTATGTCGACTATTTTTGCGGGGGTGTCACGAATGTCCATTGCGCTTTGGTACGATTAGGACGAGTGCGCTAGCACGAGTCCTAATCCTATTATTCAATTGGCACGGTAAACTATAAAACGTCACTTTTAGCACAGTCTATAAACTAAAATTTTAATTACTTGCGTGAATTATCTTTATTTTTGTAGAAAATGGTTTGTACAACAATGCGACCAACAACTCTACCCTATCCTGAAATCGGGACTTGGCAAAATTGCGCCAGTTTTGTCGGTGACCAGCTGAAGTACGAGCCATTAGAAACTCCAACTCTGATAGTGAGTACCATTACAGTGATTATGCGTGTAGCTAGTTTTATTATGGAAAGATAAGCATTGTTGTTGTTTCTTAGAAATTGTCATCGATACAAAATCACTTCTAAGAGCCATAGTTCACAGATTTAACGAGCTTATACGGCTGAAAACTGTTAGTTTTAAGCGTAAGTGTAGGCTACACTCTAATCTTCTAACTGATATGCTTATCAAACAATTTCCAATAAAACAATTGATTTGATAATTTCGAGTTGCCGATTGCTTTTTCGGCTATTAGACCGGCACCGTCATCTTAGACACTTGCTGGATGTTTTATATGCCTCGTCTCCCCTGCTGGAGAAAGTATGAGTAATAACGCAACTTTTCAAACTGTAATAAAGTTAGAAGTTCGATTTATTTTGATTTTCACACAATTGGACCAACTACAACTCTCATCTACAAAATACTATTGTTCGTTCAGTTTGAATTATCACTAAGTTTAGTACATAATTTAGGGGATTTACTTAAAAATAATAGAAACATGAATGTCAATTACATGCGTCGCGCCGTAAAGAATATTCTAGACACTCTGACAGCATCTACGGTAGCCATATGAGTATATTAAACTATGCGACAATTTAAAAGTGGAATATTTTAAGAATGAGCTAAACGTTACTTATTGGCTTTGCGTTTCTATATGTTCTATATGTTTCTATAAGTTCAGAATAAAATCAATGTTTGCAAATTTAATAACAAAAACAACGATGCAAATCCCATTATATAAGAAATATTTTTAAAATTATGCCATTTCTTCACCACGGAGCAACCACCATTTTTCTTAAAATAATTTCCCGCAGACCCTCGCCAGCCTCTTTCTTATTTCGCGACAGAATCGCCGATATTTTTATACGGAATGCTATTATGCTTAACCTGCTTTTTATATCAATAAAGCGCGCCCGACTTCCCCTAAAATTGCTTCACCCTCCACGAATTATTATCTAAACATGCCGTATTAGGTCCCTTTTCACTAGATAGCCGTTCTAACGCAATAAGTGGCCGAGAGATTAGTCAAGGGCGTGTTTGTTTATCATTTTAATTTAATGGCCCTAGCCGGGTGCTTCTTTCGAACAGATTAAATTGCGTTAATAAAATCTATCTGTTGAGAAGTTAAGTAAGAATCGAGTTCAGTGTTGAAGGGATTCCCAAGTCGACAATTCTTGACCGAGGCTGCCCGAGTTCGGTTTTTAATAACCAGATTTGAACTGTATCGAGGAATCGCACAGCCCAGCGTAAAGTTAAAACTTTGCTTTCGCTTCCGGTGCGAAGTACCACCGATTTGGTTTTGTATCCGATATTTTGCAGATGCTTATTGCAATTATTTATCGGCGGTTATATTTCAGAATTAATAAGCAGTTAATTTCAGAAAAGTTAAGTGGTATAGAGTGCAGATAGACAAGCGATTGTTCTTGTATGTCGTTACGTCGTTCTTATACCATGAGATAAAAAAAATGATTCTGAGCAGGTCTTGATATGTGTTATACGTTTGGCAGTACTGAAGTGTATTGTCAGTCTATGTCAAATACGAGATTTGCAGGTTAAGTTTTACGTCAGTCTGTGTCAAACAACAAACAAAACCTAACCTTTTAATCTCGAATTTGACATAGACTGACAATACACCTCAGAACTGCCAAACGTATAACACATATCAAGGCCTGCTCAGAATCTTTTTTTATCTCATGGTATAATTAAATAAAGTTTTGTTATATATTGATAATATTGATTGCTATACAGCTAAATTTTATTGTTTCTTGAGAATGTGTGATTCAAAGTATATGAAACGGATAGAAGAAGAAGCACACGTAGCATACACCATTAGAGGAAGTTAAGGAAGCTATTGGAAATATAAAGATGAAGAAAGCTGGTAGAGACGGTGAAGAAGTTTGAGGGAGAAGAATTATATTTGTTACTGCAGAGAGTAAGTATGTCAGATAACTTGGAAAAATAAATAAATCCCTGAAGATTGGAAAACCAACATTACAATCCCAATACATAAAAAAGCAATACAACGCTGTGTGACAACTACAGAACCCTATATCTTTCCTCGGTAATATTGAAGATATACTAAAGAATTTTAGAGACTAGATTAAGGATAGAAGTTGAATAAAATCTGGAAGAAGAACCCAAGACTAGATATTTACAGTGACAAATTCCTGATCGTCAAAAAAGCTATAAAAATATATCTTTCGTTAGTATACTTAGTATAAAGTTTTAAAGAAAGAAGGCAGATTGTAGAATTGACTCTCGTCATAGGACCTTTATTGGTAAAACTCTAATAAGCCTTTATTTTCTTAACTACTCAAATTACTCATACAGTGCATGGTTAGCTCCTCACATTTGTCAAATCAACTATTAAATGATGTTTCACAATATTACTTCCATATTTATATCCTTGTACTACTTTTCTACTTTTCCTGGCCTTTCTTCTATTATCCACGCATCCTTTCTCTCACACATCTTGCAATTCCCGTTCTTCGCTGCCTCCGTTGAGGTAATTTAAATATCTTGAACCTTACCTTACCTTATTTTATATTACCTACCTTATAATGCCAACAGAAATAGGTAAATGAAAATAAGTTAAAATTCAGGAAAAAGTCCTTTTCACAAATAAGATCAAACCAGTTTGAGGTTTTTTCGAAATTCACTCGCCAAATGTGCTAAATGGGAGGGGGGGGGTAAGCTGTGTTTATCTAAGATCGCCATAGCGCGGTAACTACTACAGTTGGGAAGTTTCTCTCCTTCCAAAGATGTCAATTTTATTAGAAACAATCTCAGCCGCAAGATTGCTTTCGCAAAATTCTAACCTTTGTGGTCCTTGGCGGTTATTCGGATTACGTTTACCCTTATGATTTACGGTAGTTACTTAATTTATTTTTTCCCGCTGCTGATCATGTAAGTCAGTGATACAGCCTTGGTAACAAAACGTGTAAGTCGGCAGTGGTGTAGTGGCAAATTTGGCAGTGGGGGAACGCTAGACTTCCGGGGGGTGTGGAGGGGGGGTATGAAATATTCCCTAGGAAAAGGGGGGTCCGGGGGTCCTCCTCCGGAAATTTTTTAAAAGTATAGATGCAAAAATATGCGTTTTGATGTTTTCTGGTGCAATATCTCCGTATTACGATGTTTGCGGTTTTGTAGTCTTAATATATAAATATAAAGCATACAACTTTGTAATTAAAACTGTTTTTAATACTTTGTAGTGATAGGCATAACGGGACCATTTTCATAACCGAATTATTTGCATTCGAATGATATTAATAGCCGAATGATTATTTGAATAATCATTCGAATAAATTTTGGCTCTCGATTCGTTTCGATTTCGCCGGTTTGCCGGTTGGCGGTTTGCCGGTTAGCGGTTCACCGTCATCTGCATCGGCATCGTAACTTCCAGATAGTAGAGGAACTCAGTTAATCGTTAATTATAATAATTGTATAAATGATTTTTATTTGATTTCTAAGGAGTTTAAACCATTGAGAATAGCTATATCAATACTAATCATGAAGAAATTATAAATATGTGAATACAAAGTATCTATTGAATCTATTTTAGTTCCTAAAATTCTCTAGTAGCCACCCTTCCCTTTTCGCTTGCACATCATACCGGTATAATTTAGAATCCATAATTTATCTACGTTCAGCCTTCCGCGGGTCTAAGGACGCACACTTAAAATTTTCAACATCGAAATCCACTTCTTGTCCCACGTTCATGACGTTCATATCATATGAGGACGGATCGGCATCGACTGCTCCGTTATTAAAATTAAATATAAATCTGTTACGATATTGGAAAATCTTATTTCGCTTTCTGTTTATCCCTTATTAGGCATAATCAACCGCGTTTCGAAGCAAAAATTTAGGCCGTTATAAATTAATACCACCACAGCTTCGGCAAATCTCATACTCAGCAGAGCGTTATCTTTAATAGGAACGGCCCCATAAATTTAACTGGTCGACTGGGAGTCTCAAATGTGTTAATAACATCAACAAACAGCCGCGAGCCTCACTTGGGTCAATCAGTACAATCTGCCTTGCTTATGGTTATGAATGACGTATTATTTACAGAATTTCGATCACTCGCAGGTCGCTGAGATACGGCACGTAGTACGTATCACGATGAGGTTATTTTTCATTCGAATACTTGGAACAAAAACCGAGTTACAGAGGTTATTTCAATAACCGGATAACCGGTTATTTTTCATTCGAATAAGCCCATCACTAATACTTTGTATATTTATAGCAAGTAGCAAGTCATGTTTGACGTGATTTTTCTAAATAATAACATATATCACTATTTAAATGACACTGGAATGAACAATTATCAAATTGTTTGTGCAGACAACAGTATTTACTCCATGTAGGCCTACGCCATACAATACGTTCAATTTAGTATCGCTTAATATTGTAATACGAAACAACGCACATTTTAGAAAATCTGCCAGTAAATTTAATAAGTTTTACTTGTGTTTTTTTTGCCGTAATTATTGTATTAAATTAAGTTTCTACTAAATTTAATCTTTTTTTTTACTTAACAAAAAACCAGTGGGGGAGCGCGGGGGAACGGCGTGATTATATTTGTTTGCTGCTTTCCGTTGACAATGGAACTTAATATTATTATTAAGTTCCTAGGATAATAAAATTAGCAAGGCAAGATGCAGACTTAGACGTTTTGTTTATAATTGCAAGTGTTTATGTGACATGTGACAATCACAGATAACACGACTCACGAAAATTAATCCTGGTGACAGGTGACAAACCAAACGATTTTTTTTAAATCTAGGAAGATTTCGATAAGCAGCCGGAAAAATATAATAAGATAACTCGGAATGTATTGTCTATTAACATTTTCGGCAGGCAACAAGCCGCGGCTTTGCCTTGGCTTGTAATTGCCTACCTCAAATGATAATAGGTCCTTACATTCCTTGTTAGTTAAATAGCTATTAATGAATATGCGTGCTGATGTATGTTACCATGAATAGACATTATTGAATGTTTTAGTTTGATTTGGACCATTCTAACGGCTTGATTTCTTGCTTGGGACTTGATTTTGAACTTTTAACTTTTTACTTTTTTAATGAAAGGTGTGGAAATTCAACATTAAGTAATGAAAACGTTTGGCGATGGTGGGTGCCTCTTTTACAAAGGGGTTAAATGGGGTGGATTTGTTTTTCGAAAGATCGTCAAAAAGTAGGAACTACTGCAGGTAACAAATTGAAATTCGACATATCAGTTCCTTTTACATATCCGGTTAAACCATTTTCTGGGTTTTTCGGAATTTACTCTCCAAAATAACTAAATGCGTCTTTCGAAAGATCCCCATTACGCGGTAAGTACTGCAAGTCCACAATTAAAATTCCGCAAATCATTTCCTTTTACAAATCGAGTTAAATAATTTTATCATATTTTTCGAATTCACCCCCAAAGGGGTTAAATGGGGTGGATGTGTTTTTCTAAAGATCGCCACCAAGCGATAACTACTGCAGGTAGGAGGTTAAAATTTGGTCAAAAGGTTATTTTTACAGTTAAGATCAAACTGTTTTCAAGGTTTTTCGAAATGTACCCCCCAAAGGGGTTAAATGAGCTGGATAGGTTTTTCTGTACTACTGTAGGTAAAAAGATTTTCTCCCTCAGAAGATTTAAATTTCGAATCCAAACTCAAATATTTTATAATTATTCAAGGTCTCAAACTATTTACATTGACTTCGTTCTTTAAATTGGCCACAACGGCAACCGTATCGTCATTATACTAATACTTTTTCTAATTTTCAGTGCTATCAGATTGATATCACTGCCAATAGAGAAGTTCTAAGCGAAAAGCTAGTTTTCCATGGCCGTGGAAAAATATTCAATAAAACAGAAGGGAAATAAATCAATAATCGAGAATTTTTATACTAAGACGATAAGATAATTATATAATTTTTTTAATTTGTAGTTTAGCTGTTTAATGCTAGTAGTTACTAAATTTGCATTTGTGGGTGTTAAGCTGTATTTCTGTGTGGAACACAGTTAAAGATTCTTATTTGTAAATGCCGCAGTGGAAAGCGAGTTTGATGTAATAATACTGAATTCGAGTTAACAATGTGGAAACAAATTAACTAAAAACAGCATATAAATACTTTTTGTTAGCGTTTGTACCCTATGTGCCGCCCTTCAACAACCGACGTTCACAATTCGGACTAGCTCATAACCGTCGGCGATTTGTTGTCATGAGTAAGGATCAGGGGATAGTTCTCAAGGTTAATAATTGAATAAAAAAACCTATTTGCATCTGGTGTCATAGGCGTTTTAGAATTTCCTGGGATATAGTTTTGAACTTTATGAATTGCCGGGGATTTCAGGGTAATGCAGAACATTCAATCAAGGTATAGTTTGACCCGAAAACTGGCTAAATGAATTGTTTGAGCTAGTACATGTTTTTGTGAACGAACTGGCAGAATTTCTGGTACGGCATTTTATTGTTTGGTGGCTAATTTGCCAATTTGCGGTGTATGTATAGCCTTCAACCTACGGGCTAAACCGATCGATTTGCTGGGAATGTATCCCCAGTAGCAGTCTTGCCCACAGCTCCCTTGTTGAAATGTAAACTGTTAAGTACGAGGACCACCTCGCCTTGATTTCCTTGTGAAGTTACGTGCAGGCAGAAGGGCTGGACAAAGCGTCGCTGGAGGCCTCTACCTTGTGCTGTATTTGTTTCCGTGTTGCAGAATACGTCCAGTTTGGTGGTTTAAATCTAATGACCAGGCTTAGGATAAATATGCACTTAAAAATTGGAATATATGCATGCAAATATGCACGTAAAATACCGAAAATATGCACTTAAATATGCTCCTTCCCTAATTTGGTTCAATGTAGCACTGTGCAAGTCAGGAACGCAATTTTTTATTAACGTTGATTTGTGTACACTTCATGTATTTCTCTAGAAATACCGTGATTTTTGGTTTTTGTAATTTGGATAAAGGTATATCGGT
The DNA here is from genome assembly GCA_940337035.1 of Agriotes lineatus. Lineage (NCBI taxonomy): Eukaryota > Metazoa > Arthropoda > Insecta > Coleoptera > Elateridae > Agriotes > Agriotes lineatus. Next base: position 19,483,834 of record OW679195.1, on the reverse strand, counting down.
AGAAATAAAGGCTTTACATAAATCATAATTAAATGGTGTGGTCCTGGTTTTGGCATTGTTGGTGTCTACTGACATTTTTTTGGTTTTTATTGTTCAGATGTTTTTCTGCTTGCATATGCTGAGTAACTTGAACTTTTTTTTAAGCTACAATTGGGACTTCGCAATAAAAAGTAGCACACTACCATTAGTGAAGTATTCGAAATGAAGCACAAACTGGTTTAGAACTACACTTAGAGATATTTTCTCTTTTCTCATTTTAAATATTAATTTGGACTTTGACTTATGTTTTATGTGTGACATTTTAATGTTGACTGTAGAATGGATGTTGGAGAACTAAACTTGTGGCTCTACTACAAATTGAAACTTAAAGAGGTGGCAACAAAAGGATTAGTAGAGATTACCATAAACATATTTTGTCAATCAACACAAAGCCCCTTTTACACAATTTTCTAGTTAAATGTTAAAACAATATCATCCATCACTCAAAAGTGTTTAGTGAAGCAGAGAACGGATCATTATAAAGCGTCATTCATTTGGTTTGACCAAAATATATGTTTACCTGGGCCATAATCCCTAGACCGTTCTAAGAATTGACGAAAAAGAATTTATATTTCCTATTAAAAGGTTAGCATGGACCACTGGAAATGCTTAATTTAAAAAAATACCAATATTCAACCAAAATGTAAACAGATGCGTTTTTCATGCTGTTCTGCTTTGAAAGTACTTAAAACTTTCAAAATAATTACATTATATGTAACTACAAATCAACTTTTTTGGAAATATGCAGCTTTAATTAGAAACCTTCAAAATATGCATTTATTATATAAAACAGTAAAAATATGCATTTGCATATGCAGATATGCAAATGCATAATTATCCTAAGCCTGCTAATGACCTTGTATTTATATGTATAAACTTATTTGCGCTTGATTTCACTTTTATGGCTTCACCGTTTTAACTAATTGTGTATTTTTCATGTGTGTGTTGATTTGACGCCAGCTTAGAGCTGAGTGGTTTATTTTGGAGTAAATAAAGTCGCCTTGTATTTCGATATTAGCTGAGTGGGTGGTCGCACCGTGTTACGATTATTCTTCCCTAAATATCGCCCATATTAAATTTTTTGGCTGGAAACAACGATCCTAGCATATCACATTGTAATACAAATTACCATACAGATATCTGGATGTGAGGTTATTCGCGGTATGAAATTAAATCGCTAAGTGTGGAACGCTGTAACGTTTATTATTCATTCAGCAATCGGGCGGTTTCAAAATTAATTACTTTGGCTACTTAAAAATTTAAATTAAACCAGTTAGGAATATTAGTAGATGTTCACTTAGCGAGGTTTACTCAGGTCCCGGGTGGTGTAGCCTGAACAAGCGTCCACGTTCGATCAGCAGAGTTAAGCAACGCTCTCTCTGGTCAGAACTTGGATGGGAGTTCCACGGCTGCATCTCTCGGCGCCTCGTGGTACGGCTATCACGGAAAAAAGTTGGTCCCGGCGGTCATAAAACATCATGACAGTCGTTAGTGGGGTTGGAAGTCCCCATAAATGCACAGCGACGCCTATAATTGGCCTAACGGCTGTTGGCTGAGTGCGGTATAAATAAAATAAATACAAATTAGAGGGCTGCGTTTTTATCTTGGCACCCATACACACTGTCCCAGGCATGACTTGTGATAATTAATTATGTAATGTAGTATTAAGTGTTATTGTTCGTTGATGCCAGTAATTACAATCGATTTGATTCCCCCCTATTGTTATCCATTACGTGATTGAATCATTATACGATTTTTCGAACTGTGGGTTTCATTGATTATATTGTTTGTTATTACCTTTGAGCAATTTAACGGTTCGTTCGCTCAAACGAACAAAGGAACATGGGCCTGAATCATTTGGCGCCCCTAGAAATTTATATCTATTAGTTTTGAAGGTAAGTTACCTACCCCTTCTCCATGAGTTAGTCCGAGTGCATGTTCCGTTCAATATCGGCAATTTATAATGTAACAACAGAATCTCTAATAGTCACTTACCGTGTACGGCCTCTAGCTTACACTAACATAACTCTAAAAAACTATCAGGTATCAATAGGTCGAATAAAACATATTCTGGCAGTAAGAAATAACTAGGCTTTAATTGCCAAACTGTGTTGGTGCAGTTGCAAAAAACAACAATAAGAAAGCACACAGCGTCATGGACACGTAAATATTAAACCAGGTCTATCAGAGCAAAGCAACCTGGAGTTTAATGGTACAATACATTCAAAATAGGTACATAAATGCTAAACTGGGTCTCTAAATTTAAAACGACCCAGATAGTTAAACGTTAATAAATACAAAAGCTACTTAGGCAAAAGAAAATAATTATATATAAAGTTCAATTGTGAGTCATGACGCTATGTTGCAGTCTTAAGCAAGAATAATAAATAGCGAAAGTTAAAAGGAGAGAAGTAATTAAAATTTAATTCAACAGTAAACTGCGCGTTTGAAATAGAATGCAGTGCTCAAAAACCATTTAATAGAGTAAAGTTCAATAACAAGAACCAAACAGCGAAAAAAATAATATCCTAACTGATAAGCCGCCTGTGGGCGCTTGCTAAACCATAATCCCTGACTTGAACCGCGATGCGTCCCTGTCGAGAGGCCTGATAAAACAAGGATGCATATATGTAATGTCGCATCAAACAAAAACAGCACTTTTGCTGACCGCCTTTAAGTATAGTTTGTTTGTTTGACCATCCAAATCTCGTTGTCAAATTTGTTTATTTCTATGCACTCTTCTTGGAAATGTATATAAAGCACCGCACAACCCTACGTTAATTATCAGGTACATATTGGTTAAAAAATGCAAAAGTTATATCTTAACGGCATTTTCAAATTATGTATGTATACATATGTAGTGGTTTGGTTATAACTTTTAAGTCATCTACCGCATCTCAGATTCCACATTTTTTATCAGCATAATCGTCTTCTTCTAAATTTCTTTTTTGCATAGCTTCCCTTATACCATCATTGCATGATTTTCTTGGCCTTCCTCTTTTTCTCCTGTAACGTGATTTCCATTCCCATACTTTTCTGGTAGTCTATCGGTGTTCATCCTTCTCATGTGCCCATACCAACTCAGTTGTTTCTGTTCAATTGCATCCGTAAGTGATCTATTTATTTTCATTAGTTCTTTAATTCTTTCGTTCCTTACGCGGTGTATGTTTACTTATGCCTCTGTCTGTATTGAGATCGTGTCCTTGACCTCCAATGACGATGTATTCGGTTTTCTCCATGTTTATACTAAGACCCCACTTTTCTACTCGTCTACTAATTTTCTAAACATATAGTTTATGTCGTCCTCGTCTTCGGCAATTATTATCTGACCACCAGCAAATAAAAGACTATATATGTTATCCTGTCCAATATTTAAACCCATCGAGCTACATTGTCTTCGTCATTTTTTCAAAGCTTTGTCTATGTAAATCTTAAATAATCAAGGGGATAGACAGCACCCTTGTCTCAGTTCTTTGCTTACTAGGAATTCGTTTGAAAAACACTGCCCCACCTTCACTCTGCTCTTTGTACCGTTATACATTTGTTTTATAGCATTTATATATGTTCTATCTATGTTTTATCTTGCAATGCTTCCCACAGTTTTCTAACAGGTACAGTGTCGTAGGCTTTTTGCAAGTCTATAAATATAATGTGCATCGCTCGTCCGTGTGCTATCATTTTCTCTGCCAACATTTTCAAATTAAACACCAAAATATTCAATTCTCAATTAAATTGAAAATGGAAAACATACAGGGAAAACACAAACGGGAAACAAAAAATAGATACATTACAAGAACGCTTTAGCAGGAGGGTATTGCAATGGTTAATAATGTGGATGTTCTTTCAACATCACTTATTGGTGCATTTATAAACCAATACGTACCTCATAGTTAGCGTAAGGTTGTGCGATACCGTGTGAATAAAGTAAGACTATACATTGGCAACTTTATTTTAGCATTAATCAATTTACCCATGCTAGTAACAATTGTCGGTTTTGAAATTACAATGAAATAATCCAGTTTCAATTAGTTACAAATACCATGGTAACATTAAGTAAATTCCCTATGTCTAATTTTGCATAATTTAGCCATGTATAGTCTTACATTATTCTCACTGTATACATTTCCACGAAGAGTGCATAGAAATAAACAAATTTGACATTATAACCTTAAAAAAGTAAAAAACGAGATTTGGATGATCAAACTATTAGTCCAGTCAGTAGGGGTTTTTGCCTTACAAAAAATGGAGTATGAACGGTTTTTATATATGTTGTTCAGGTCGGGATCCTGATGAAAAATCCAAGTTTTTGACCTTGGAGGGGCGCCGCGCGAGCAGCCATCTTGGATTAAAGGTGCTAAAAACTGGATTTTTCCAGATGACTCCGCAAAGGTTAATCCTACGCCAAGAAAGTCTAATTCAAAGTTAAAGAAGACAAGATTCTTGATATTTTTTGTATATAACTATTTTTTGTAACTCTAATATGAAAGGAGTTACAGCGGTGGAAAGATGAACATTTCTCTAAAAAAATAGTGTAATTTCTCATTTTTTAAATTTCTCTTGTATTATTTCTGGCTATTCGTTATGTAGTTATAATAATTTGATAGACGTATAGTAAACTCATTTCCACACCACCATGAGGTAGAGTTAATGGCGCTTTTTTATTGTGGTATCCCCAGTAGGCCTAATCCACAGATGCTCCAGTTTAGTGATGTTTCATGTTCGCGATTGTATTATTTAGTTTTTTTTTTAATTTTTGAAGGCCCCGGTCTGTAGATGTTGACGTCTCCATAAGATTCTTTATTTTCCATGTTATTTTTGAAGTCATTGCTCCTGAGACTTGGGACTTCCATTGATGAAATGTCCTCATCTTCGTCCCCACTCTCGGTGTGAACTTCTGGTGCATTTTCGCATGATTGGCCATTACAGAATCTACACAGAATAGAGCACTTCATCCCACTTTTCCTGCAGCCACATGCTTTGCCGCATCCTTTTTTTGCAATGGCATGGAATTAGTTTTAATAAAGTCTCGAGTGATGGATTTTCTGTCATTGTTACTGGAGTGAGCCCATTCGTGCAACTTTCCAGCTCCAGTCTTGTGCATTTTTTCAATTCCATACCACTGTTGGACCTGGTCCTAAATGCGTGATACCGTGCACCGTCCTTCGTTGGTGGAAAAGAAGCAAAATTAAATGTGTTTCTTGCACTTGATTTTGTTGGTAACGGACTTCTTCCAAGGTATTTTCTTCCATGTAGCCACCAAAGCAACGAGAAAGTGTGCTTCAGCATCTGCGATATCATCTGGTTTGGCATCGTGATGTTTGAATATGCCTATAATGTCATTGAGTCTTGTGCTTTTCTGGACAAGCGAAAACAAACTTTTTCCTTGGTTGTAGACGGACGACGTTGTGTCGCAGCCACTAAACGCATGGAGAAACAAAATGTTCTCAGCTGCTTTTTCATATTTGAAACTATTTGCAGCATATACTCTTTCGACAATTTTGCCTCTCATAGGTTTGCGAAGGTAGATGTTGCTAATACCGTCAGCAGAACTAGAAGATCGACGTCTTCTCCAATGACGAAAACAGCATCAAATTTTAAGCACAAAGAAATCTTCGTGTTGACAATCAACACATCACCATCTTCTTCAGCCTGCTTAACTGTAATACAGTAATTGTTTGATTCACACAGATGCGTGCATTAAAACCTTTTTTATAATTAATCATGGAATTCAATTCATAACTGTTCTATCTCATTCAAAGGTCGTGGTAAAGCCAAATTTGCATCTTGCCGTATTTGTTTGCCTCTGTTAATGTTGGAAAGGAATTTGTAAGCTTCCCTTAATGGCTTTTAAGCGGATGGATACATTTTCTACTAGAACTTAAGCCGACTTAGCATAGTTGGGAATCATGGGTTTATGGATTTCGTTCAATTGCCTCATTGAGAGAGCTTAGCATTAAGGTTTCTTAGAATAAGCATTTTTCCTAAATAACGTGCGACGCTCCGATTGGCTACGCAGGGTCGCCTCAGCCAATAGTGTTTGAGCTTGCCCCTCCTTGATGAATTGGCGAGTTCGGCTCGCTGTAAATTCAAAGTCAGTTAGATTCAGAGTCTCGAGGAAGCAAGTTCAGCTATGCTTTGAGCTGGGTTGCGGTCGTTCTAACTCCCTGGTAAAGACGTTTCCAGGTTGTTTTGTGTTACGGTTACGCGCAATTCGCTATTTTCGCGTGGCCAATCCAAGCGTGTCACAACAGTTGAAGCTTTTGTAAAATACCATCGGTCCATCAGTGACGTTTGTAATCGTTGTTACTCAATATACTCGTGTTTGTTAAGTCTTGTTTCACTCCAACAACTAACTGAACCCAAGTTAGGGTTATTAAGTGGCAGTTCCCGGCAATCCCATTGAACCGGAATTCGCAGTGGATTAATTGGGGGCCCCATTCGTGGACGCCTCTTATCAAGTTAATCGTACAAAAAACATTGGTCCTTCGAGCCGGATTTGGAAGAAGCTAAAAAACGCGAGTGTACAAGTTACCAGTAGCTGGTGGATGCAATCGCTCCAACATCATTTCGTCGGAGAGCGTCAAGAAGCTTCGCCAACACCAGGAAATTCAACCATCGAGAGCTTACACCGAGTCCAGGTCCCACGTCAAGCGGCAGCGATCGGCAGCGGGTTGGTTTTTTGTTCGTCAAGAAGTTACTACGTTCTCAAATCAAAAGTAAGTCCTTTTCCATTACACCTTCGTTTAGTGTTGTTTTTTGCTTGTGTCAGTCATGGTGGAAACTCGTTCGACATCAGCGGTCATGTCGGAAACTCACGCTTTAACCACTCGTTGCAAATTCATAAAAGCCAAAGTAGATCGTTTCGAAACTCTGTTTCATAGAATTTCTTCGTCCAGCCCCGTGAAGGCTCACGATGTCGGCAACTTGTCAAAAGAGTTTAGTTGTTTCCAAAATTTGTTGGATGAGTATAATAAGTCAATGGAGGGCCTAATGGAGGCCGACGCTGAACACTTTGATGAACTTTTCAATGAGTTCGACTCTTTTATGACTCATTTTAGCGAGATTAGTAGCACAGTCGAGGAATTCTTATCAAAAAATAAGATCAGTCCGGGTATAAAACCGAATCTAGGTCAAAATTCTATGCAAAGTGGCCCTTCAGGAGAGCTCGCTGGATTAAGATTACCACCCTTAGATTTGCCTTCCTTTTCGGGGAAATTCGAGAATTGGGTTCAATTTCATGACTCCTTTACGTCGCTTATTCATAACAACGCTAATTTGACCAACGTTCAGAAATTTTACTATTTGATTTCTTCCCTTAAGGGAGAAGCTGCTAGTTCAATCTCGTCGTTAAAAGTTACCAACGATAACTATACCATTGCTTGGGACATCCTAGTCAAGCGATTTGAAAATAAGAAACTGATAGTAAAATCAAACATAAATGCGTTATTCAGTTTAGAGAGCGTAAAAAAGGATTCACATTCGTCTGTTCAAAGGCTGCTCGATAGTGTAGTTAGAATTTTGGAAATTTTAAAGGCGTACGGGGAACCCACAGTCGACACCATACTAATACATATCATAGTTTCGAAGCTCAGCTCAGCAATGCAGACTGACTGGGAATTATACAAACATACCGGACAATTTCCTACTTTGCGAGAGTTGTTAGATTTTTTAGAAAGCAAAAGTCACTTATTAGGTTCGCTGGAAGCTGCGAAAATAGGTTCGAGTTTGGGAAATCAGGGATCCGAGCAAAAAAGTCATGCACGCGCTCATGTAGCCAGAGAGCAAGGTAATCACTCTTGTGATTTTTGCAAAAATAGTAATCATTCGATTAGCGCTTGCGAATCTTTTTCAAAATTGTCGGTTAACGCTCGTATCGAAGAGGCGCGTCGTTTGAAACTATGCAACAATTGTCTCAAGCCCGGACATTTCGTGGTAAAATGCACATCGTCGAGATGTCGCGTATGCAGAAAAAAGCACCATACTTTACCGTGTTTGCGTCCAAAGCGCGACGCGCACGAAAATATTCCGTCGCCGCGTCCTGGACCTCCAGAAACCAGCAGCTACGCACGGGAGGTCGAGGCCGTCGCCCCGAGCGAGGCACCCGTCGCATCCGTTTCAGCAGCTTGTAGCCGTCCTGCAATCGCGGCGCCAGCGCAAGTTTTATTGTCCACGGTTAGCGTATTCGTAGAAGGATCCTCCGGGTCATTTTCCCGGGCAAAAGCTCTTTTGGACCCCGGATCCCAACTTAACTTAGTTAGCGCCGACTTGTGTCAAAATTTGAAGATTGCGAAACGAGGTAATATCACCTCACTGTCGGGTGTTGGTGCCAGGGCTCTGAACGCTGAATTCAGAGCAAACGTTCGAATCCGCTCCCGCAACGGGAAATACGAGGACATTTTGAGCTGTGTTGTGTTAGACAAAATTACGGACCCTCTGCCGGCCCTTTCTTTCTCGTTGAGGGATTTGAAGATCCCGCCAAACATTGTGCTAGCCGATTCAGATTGTAATACACCGGGAAAGATTGATCTTTTATTAGGCGCGAATGTCTTTTGGCAAGTGCTCTGTCAGGGACAGGTGAAATTGGGCCCAGAGAAGCCATTCTTAAAAAAAACTCTTTTTGGTTGGGTTTTAGGCGGAAACATGAATGTCGAAAATCGAGCGCTCATTCGTTCAAATAGAGTTCATTTAAGTGTAACCGGCATCGAGCACGGCATTCAGAGATTTTGGGAAATCGAGGGGGCGTACGGTTCATCAGGCCGACTCTCTGCTGATGACAAATTTTGCGAAGACCATTTTCAATCGACTACGAAACGGGCGTCGTCGGAGCCGCGTAGGTTCATCGTGAGCATACCTTTCAGGAAAGATGCTCCATCGCTGGGAGACTCGCGCGGTATAGCGTCAAAGCGTTTCTATTCATTAGAAAACAAATTGTCAAAAAATCCCGAGTTGAAAACCGCGTATTCCGCATTTCTCAAAGAATACGAGTCGCTTGGTCACTTGAGCAAGGTGGACGACGAAGCGAGCCTTCCTCATCCTCGGTTTTATTTACCACATTTGCCAGTCCTAAAGGAGGACAGTTCAACGACCAAACATCGCGTTGTTTTTGACGGCAGTTGTGCGTCCTCCTCCGGAGTATCGCTTAACGACCTTCAACATAAGGGCCCAGTGGTCCAGCAGTCGTTGTTTGCAATTCTTTGTCGCTTTAGGCAATTCAAGTACGTGCTGAAAGCAGATTGCGCCAAAATGTATAGGCAAATTCTCGTGGACCCCTCGCAGACGCAATACCAATTAATTTTATGGCGTGACGACAAAACCTCAGCGGTAAAATGCTTCAAATTATTAACGGTCACCTACGGTACTAAATCAGCCTCGTACCTAGCAACTAGGTGCTTGATACAAATCGCCCAGGAAATCGAAGCATCGCTTCCAGAGGCCTCATTAAGAATTAGCCGGGATTTTTATGTAGATGACCTACTGACTGGTTTTGAAAATAGGGCGGAAGCCATAAAAACGCAATTCGAAATTAGTAGCGCTTTGTCGGGGTACGGGTTTGAATTGCGAAAGTGGGCATCCAACGACAGTGAAGTAGCTAGCGCCATTGGTGTGGATCGCGGCAGCGTGGAGCCCATTTCTTTGACGGAAGACGCCACGGAGAAAACTCTCGGCATTTTTTGGGATACTCGGCGGGACGTGCTAAGTTACAGAGTGAACCCTAGCTGTTGCAAATCAGTTACCAAGCGGGCTATACTCTCTAGTATGGCTCAAGTATTCGATCCCTTGGGACTACTTGGTCCAAGCGTTCTAACTTTGAAACTTCTCGTGCAACGGCTTTGGCAGTTGAAGTTGTCATGGGACGAAACGGTGCCCATGGAGATGCGCTCCAGATACGACGAACTCCATTCTTCATTACGCTCTTTGGGCTCGTTGGCAATTCCGAGACGGGTAATTTGCGATGACATAAATTCGATAGATCTCCACGGATTTGCGGACGCGAGTTCTGTAGCCTATGGGTGCGCCGTGTATATACGTTGCGTTGACGCGCGCGGTAATGTCACCACCAATTTGCTTTGTGCTAAGTCAGGGTCGCTCCATTAAAAACAATATCCTTGCCTCGTTTGGAGCTTTGCGCAGCCTTACTGTTGGCTCGTTTGATTAAAACTATACTCGATTCCTCCGCATTTAAATTTGACCGCGTGTACTATTGGTCGGACTCCACCATAACTCTGCACTGGATAAATAAGGATGCGAGTAATTGGAAGACGTTCGTCGCGAACCGGGTGTCCGAGATTCACGAACTAAGCAATAGGGAAGAATGGTTTCACGTGCGTACAAATTGCAACCCGTCCGATATAATTAGCAGGGGAATGTTACCCCAGGAGTTACTCAACTCACGCTTGTGGTGGCACGGGCCAGAATTTTTGTCACAGGCGGACTTAAAACCCCAGCCCGTTAAAATTGATTCGGGTGAGCTAGCAGCCCAAGAGTCGCGCCCAGTAGTGGCCACTCTTCACCATCGCGTCCCAGAATTTGAACTTTTCAGGCGCTATTCCAGTTTTACAAAATTACAGCGCGTAGTCGCGTACTGCCTGCGTCTCGCGAGAAACAGAAACACCGAAACGCGCTGGTCGGGACCTCCAGCCATTGACGAATTGGAGGACGCTACTCGCCGCCTGATCATAATTGCACAGGCGGAAGTCTTTTCCGGAGAAATAGCAGTTTTGTCTAAAAAAGCGCCATTGTCGAAAAATAGTGCGCTGCTTTCTCTAAACCCATTTCTGGACGATCAGGGCCTACTGCGCGTGGGCGGCCGTCTAGAAAACTCCAATCTAAGCTTTGATCAAAAACATCCCCTTTTGTTACCAGCTAGTCACCCTTTGTCGTTGCTAATCGTGAAGCAAGAGCATTTGCGGCTCTTGCATTGTGGACACTCGGTGTTACTGGCCTCATTGCGGGATAAGTTTTGGATCGTGAGAGCCAAAGACCTAATACGTAAAGTAATACACAATTGCGTGATATGCTTCCAGGCCAAGCCTAAGATGAATGAACACTTGATGGGATCACTACCCGAAGCTCGTGTCACACCCTCTCCCCCTTTCAGCAATTGCGGGATAGATTACGCGGGTCCCGTGTTTATAAAAAACAAATCCGGGCGAGGCGCGAAAGAAGTAAAGGCTTACGTAGCCCTATTTGTGTGTTTGGCAACGAAGGCTATTCATCTTGAACTCGTGGAAGACCTCACGACGGAGGCTTTTATCGCATCGTTGAGGAGATTCATCTCCAGACGCGGTTTACCCTCCAACATACTTTCTGACAATGCTACCTGTTTCACCGGTGCCAGAAATCAGCTATCGGAATTAAAAAATATCCTGTCAGGCTCTAGTGAGCAATGCATAAGGGAAGAATTGTCGAAACATAACATTAAGTGGAATTTTATTCCGGCACGCTCTCCGCACTTTGGCGGCATCTGGGAAGCGGGGGTAAAGTCATTGAAATATTATTTAAGGCGAATATCTTGCAATGCAAAGTTAACTTTCGTTGAGTATTACACCATGCTGACTCAAGTGGAGGCGATACTAAATTCCCGCCCACTCTGTGTTCTCCCTACCGACGCCTCATTCCCCGAAGTCCTTACTCCTGCCCACTTCTTGATCGGTCGGAAGCTGACTTCGTTTCCGGAAGCCCAACTCCAGGGCATACCGGAAAATCGTCTCAGCCGCTATGGGCTGGTCCAGCGGCTGTCCCAGCAGTTTTGGGATCGTTGGTCCCGGGACTACCTCCACCTCCTGCAGCGCCGGCCTAAGTGGAAGTCCTCCAGCACGTCTCTAGCCCCCCAGGTGGGCGACGTTGTACTAGTCCACGACGAGGCATCTCCAAGCTACCGTTGGCCACTGGCAATCATCTCGGCCACATATCCAGGAGCGGATGGTGTTGTGCGTGTGGTGCAGGTGCGCGATTCCCGAGGGAATCTCCTGAAACGCTCGGTGCGTAAAGTGTACATCCTACCCAAAGACGATCATTGCGATCAAGGGCAATAAACATTGACTTTGCTCTTAGTTGGTAGTTTTCGCTAATTGAACATTTTGCTAGGTTTAGTTGTTTATTTGCTTGTATTCATGCTAGTTGTAAGTTATCTGTAAGGCTCTTGGATTATCATCTGTCATTAGTTCTTGTTATGCATTTGATTATTTGGTAGTGTCAGATTTCAGTTTAATTTTGGGATTTAATCACGTCGTGCCATAGTCGGCACTTCGGGGGCGGCATGTTTGATTCACACAGATGCGTGCATTAAAACCTTTTTTATAATTAATCATGGAATTCAATTCATAACTGTTCTATCTCATTCAAAGGTCGTGGTAAAGCCAAATTTGCATCTTGCCGTATTTGTTTGCCTCTGTTAATGTTGGAAAGGAATTTGTAAGCTTCCCTTAATGGCTTTTAAGCGGATGGATACATTTTCTACTAGAACTTAAGCCGACTTAGCATAGTTGGGAATCATGGGTTTATGGATTTCGTTCAATTGCCTCATTGAGAGAGCTTAGCATTAAGGTTTCTTAGAATAAGCATTTTTCCTAAATAACGTGCGACGCTCCGATTGGCTACGCAGGGTCGCCTCAGCCAATAGTGTTTGAGCTTGCCCCTCCTTGATGAATTGGCGAGTTCGGCTCGCTGTAAATTCAAAGTCAGTTAGATTCAGAGTCTCGAGGAAGCAAGTTCAGCTATGCTTTGAGCTGGGTTGCGGTCGTTCTAACTCCCTGGTAAAGACGTTTCCAGGTTGTTTTGTGTTACGGTTACGCGCAATTCGCTATTTTCGCGTGGCCAATCCAAGCGTGTCACAACAGTTGAAGCTTTTGTAAAATACCATCGGTCCATCAGTGACGTTTGTAATCGTTGTTACTCAATATACTCGTGTTTGTTAAGTCTTGTTTCACTCCAACAACTAACTGAACCCAAGTTAGGGTTATTAAGTGGCAGTTCCCGGCAATCCCATTGAACCGGAATTCGCAGTGGATTAATTGGGGGCCCCATTCGTGGACGCCTCTTATCAAGTTAATCGTACAAAAAACAGTAATGTTCGTATGTTATTACAGCATAGAAATCAGACGAACTTTATTCTTTTCGTTTGCTAGAAATCGTTCTTGGGAAACTAGAACCGGCGTTGTGTCATCCAAAATAACATCCGCAGATATCTGCTTTTTCGATCGGAGAAGCCTTTCTGCAGTCTTGGTATTTTTTTGTCGCCATCAAACGGATATCCATCAAAAACAACGACTGCATGTGGGAGAATATAAGTGACTTATAGTTGCGTTTATAACGGGTGTTCATAAACAGTCGTCATCTCAGTAGGTTTTGACTTCAGAAACGTATGTCTATTAAAATTGAGAAAAAATGCGCTATGACAGTACTCAATGACGTTTCATTGTGTTGCACGAATTAATCAAAGACATAACATTTTGTTTTTCAAAGCAACTTGGATGACGACTGTTTATGAACACCCGTTATATTAAGAATTATTCCATAGCTATACTAGATGAAAATAATTTTTGATCATACTTTGTATTTTTCTATAGAACGTTATTCTGATGTAGAAAAATATTACAAACAATATAGTGTAAGTTGTTCTTACAAAATGTATCAACAAAAATAAAGTTTAACGATATTTTGGTGAAATGTTCAACTTTCAGCTGCTGTAACTAGTTACATATTACACTTACAACAAAAATTAATATACAAAAAATGTCAAGAATCTTGTCTCCTTTAACTTTATATTGAACTTTTTTGACGTTTGATCAACCGTTGGAGAGCTAATTGGACAACACCAGTTTTTAGCACCTTTAATCCAAGATGGCTGCTCGCGCGGCGCCCCTCCAAGGTCGAAAACTTGGATTTTTCATCAGGATCACGACCTGAACAACATATATAAAAACCGTTCATACTCCATTTTTTGTAAGGCAAAGGCCTTTTTTTGTCCCTACAGACTGGACTATATACTAAGAAAATTTCTCTTCGTACTATTCTTACCACAACTCTTCTTCTTCTTATTCTTATAGTAGGCCCGTGGCGTGTTTGTTCTAATTTTTACTCTTGCAATGTCGAAGTCCAACTGTCCATCCATCGCATCGCTTCGGTGGTCTTTCTGGCAGTCTGGTAGTTTATGATTTATTGTATCTTGCTATTTTAGGTAGTCTGTTGTTCAGCATTCTCATTACGTGTTCGTTCCATTCTCTTCGGCCTTTTCGAGTCCATCTAACCACATCTTGACATTACATTTTTGTCTTGTTTTCGTTCCTTATTCTGTTCTGGATTGTATAACTTGTTATCTGGCGCAGTACTTTCATTTCTGTCATGCGTAATAGTTTCTTTTGTGGTTGAGGTATCTGCCCGTGTTTCTGTAGCATGATGAAGCAAACACATGTTTTGTAAATTTTTACATTAGCTTCGGTGTTCATTTCTTTATTGTTCCATATGATGTCTCTGATGTACCCCGATTCTCTCGTAGCTTTGTTAATTTGTGCTTTGATCTCTGTCTGTAGTTGCCTATCACTTCAAATGTCTATTCCCAGATATTTGAATGTCATCGTTTCCTCAATTATTTTGTTCTCGATTACAATTTTGCATCTTCTTGGTTCTCTAGAAATTACCAGGGACTTCGTCTTATCTGTCGATGTTTCCATATTGTACTTCTTGACTGTTAAATAGAAGGTGTGGACAAGCCTTTATAAGTTATCTTTATTTTCAGAGAGCACCACAGCGTAACTGCATAACAAATTATTTTTCCCACTGTCGATCATGTATGTCAGCGATACAGCCTTAGTATTAAAGTGTGTAAGTCGGTGATAATATTTGTTTGCTGCTTTCCCTTGACAACGGAACTTAATATGATCATTAAGTTCCTAGGATTATACCATTCATAATGCACAAAATCCCTATTCAGGCCACGTATTAATAAGTGAAAACACCGTGGTGTTATCGTTTTGGTGTTTTCAATTTTGAGCTGTCAGCGGTCAATGCCATGCCATTTACAAAAAGTTTTTTAGGATACGCATTAAATACATTTTTAGTGTAATTCCTTTATTGATATTCATGGTATAATCTAATCGAGCACTCACTCGATGTCTTTAAAAATTATCAAATACTTTTGCTTACAAACTCAACGGGTTACTTCTAAGCAACCCGTTTCGTGAGGAAGCAAAAGTATTTATGATAATTCAGAGTCGTCTCGTGGTATTATTACTGATAATATTATTAACAACGCAAGATGCAGACTTCAACGTTTTGTTTATAATTGCAAATGTTTATGTGACATGTAACACTCACAGGTAACACGACCCACGAAAATTAATTCTGGTGACAGGTGACAAACCAAACGATTTTTTAAAAAATATAGGAAAATTTCGATAAGTAGCGGGAAAAATATAATAAGATAACTCAGAATGTATCGCCTATTAAAATTTTCGGCAGGTAACAAGTCTCGGCTTCGCCTTGTCTTGTGCTTGCTTAACTAAAATGTTAATAGGTCCTTACTTTTTTGCATACAAACAACTTGAGTATATTTTAATATAACATTTTTAAGTTACCTAAATGTAGAGCATATTTTAATAGTATACACCACCTCCTTACCTACAACTTTTATATAACTATCGTAGTTTTGGAAATATCTTCCACCTCGGCTCGTTGCCGGACCCTCTATACTTTAACATAGTTAACTTTAGCAATAAAAAAATTATGGCTATTTTTCTTATTTAATGAATATCCAGGTTATCAAATTGAAAACCGGTGTTGTTTTTAAAATTCACTTGTTTTATGCCTTAAACGACAGCAATAACTAAACATAAATACTTAACTTAAAAGTTTACACGATAAACTTTAAATATTGCTCAGTTCTTTCCGTTATTTGGCTGCAATAATGTTTTAATGAAATTTACTGCATTTAAAATTTATATAGTCTTAAATGCTTCAAATTGCCCCCAAATCATATTTATGGCTGGTAACAGAATATCAGAGCTTTCCAGTTTTGAAAAATAAAACAATTACTTTTAGTATTTTTTATAATCCTTAGCACTAACCTTTATTATCTAGGAATTAAATGAAGTGGCTATATATTATTCCAATTTTCTAACTGTGTCTTTAGTAAGAATAATTGCAAGCATCCTATATTACTGAAAAGTTATACATGCCGCTTTGATTAGTATTTATAAGTTGCGTTTTACAAATCTTGTAAGTTATTATGATTTATTCTTATTACCTAAGATATAAAACGACTAAACTATGAAAACTACATAGTTTTTCAGTTTCATGGCCTACTCAATATGTATTGAATGTGAAAATTGGCATAATTTCTATGTTACCAAAGTTAACTACAATAATAGCTATTTACGACATTATGGCGGTAGCAAAAACATTTATGGCAGAGCTAGTAGATCACGGTTGAGTCCGTCAGGGGTTGAATTTTAAAATGAAAATAATTTGCTTTCGAATTTATTAAAATTTCAAAACAATCTGCGAACACTAGCATAAACTTAAACAAAAATATGTTTCTAGTACATTCTTTTAAGATAAAGCCAAAATAATTACACCATTGGTTACCGAGATATAAAGCAGTTTTCTAAAGTCTGCTAATGTAAAGTTAGAAGAGGCACTGAAGGGGAACTACAAGGGTGCGGGGGGAGTGGGGTGACAAAATGGATCTCTTGTAGTGCTACCAGCTGGCCAAAGTTTCCTTTAATTCTTCCAGACGCCATCCCTTTATTTCCTGAGCTACGTGGTGCAAATCAGTGATCGGCGAGGAGCGACAAGCGTATAAATCAAAACACGCAATGGAAAATAATATTAATTTTTTATGCAAGACGATAAAGTTAAATTTTATCCACGAGTGAATTGTTTAACGTCGAGACGAAGTCGAGACGTTAATGATTCAAGAGTGGATAGAAATAACTTTATCGTCGTGTATAATACAATATTTTTTTCTATAGCAAGAAATTTCACAATTTTAAAAGAAAATAATGACATTTCAAAATGTCAGTAGCTAGATTGGGTTGCTACGATAATACGAAGCTGTCATATTTAATTTAAACAAAAGTTAGAAAATTAAATTACTATTTTTCTATAGCACATGTTAAAGTGTGCTTTTATCAACTCAAAACAAAAGGTCAAGTTTTACTTTAACAGCAAGGGTAGATAAAGTAGCACTTTAACATCAAGGATAGATAAAGTAATTTAATTTTCTAACTTTTGTTTAAATTAAATATGACAGCTTCGTATTATCTTACCAACCCAGTCCAGCTACTGACATTTTGAAATGTGATTGACTGTCCTTATTTTCTTTTGAAATTGTTAAAGTTCTTGCTATAGAAAAAAATATTGTATTATACACGACGATAAAGTTATTTCTATCCACTCTTGAATCATTAACGTCTCGACTTCGTCTCGACGTTAAACGATTCACTCGTGGATAAAATTTAACTTTATCGTCTTGTATAATAAATTACTATTATCTATCCTTGATGTTAAAGTGCTACTTTATCTACCCTTGCTGTTAAAGTAAAACTTGACCTTTTGTTTTGAGTTGATAAAAGCGCACTTTAACATGTGCTATAGAAAAAATGTTATTTTTTCCAACACTAAATCAATACAGATCATTTTTGTACTATTTTTTTTTTTTCATTTCATACGCTGAATGTATGAGTGTTGTTAAAATACCTCGATGCTGAAATTTATACTGTTCTTCTCCGCTATATTTTGCTTTAAAAATTTCCGTAGCAGTTGTTAAAAATAACTTCGAAATTATTTTAACATCATCTGAGTACAGAAAGAATAAGCTTTCTACTAGTTTAAAAATCATTGAGAAATATTGAAAAATAAGCTTGTAAATGCGATGTACACATAAATTTTATCAATTTTCAGTAATGACAAAAATTGGGAAACATTTTTTCCGGTTTTTTGTAATCGCCCCATCATCTTAGAAACGTCTTTTGAGAGGCCACACTCCCGACTAATATGAATCAATGACGCACTATTGACTCACCTTGTATAAATTTGAAATATGTTTTAAATTTACAGCTTTTCCAGTTGTGTACCAAAAATGTGTTGTTTATGTATTGATAAATTGAAAATTTGATAATCTTTGAAAATCTTAAAAACATGTTTGCATAAGTTTTTTTTCTATAATATTTCTCCTAGATTTTGAATTCCAATGAGTAGTGTAACTTTACACAAACTTTCTCATAACATTATACAAGTTTTAATACCAAATGTATTACTTTTCATTATACTCTCCTGCCTTTATATAAAGAAGTGCTACATCAAACAACTAGGGTACTTTTTAGCAAATTAAACTAAAACATTATAGATTTCGGATGTTCAGGTACTACATATTCCAATAGATAATCAAAGATTATAAATCAACTTTAGAAACGACATCTGAGCGTAAAAAAGTTTGAATCAAAGTGTGCTTTAAGTTTTATCAATCATGTTGAAATTAGGTAAATTTAATATGGTTCCATCGAGTGGTAATAGCAAGACTTTTAATAAAATTATTATTCTTTTCAGTAATATGCAGCATTTCACGTACTGTCTAGGTATTTCCTGAAATTACTAATTACACGAGAAGGCTGCAACATATATATTTAATGGTATCAAAGCCAACGAAAACTTGTATTTAAAAAACAAAGTTTTATGTTGTAACGACACATTAATTCTCGTTAGATTATATTAAGCTACGTAACAAAGTGTATTAAGAATGTGTATTTACATTTTGAAAATGTTGAATGATTCATTTTTCGACTATAGCTCGGAAACCAAAAGAGATGTGCGCATAGTATTTTGACCAGCGTGTTGCTCTCGAAAAGTTGACCCCATAATTTGCAAACCATTTTCCTATAGCTTTAATAATATCGGATATTTCCATTTAATCCCAGCGAAAATGGGACACCCTGTACAGCACTGCAAACCTCCACATTCGCAGGCAGGCCGACTGAGGTCGACATTTTCAAAATATCTAAAACACATTCAAACCCCCTGCAGCCTCATGTCGACAAGCACAACAAAAAAAATCAATTTGGCAGCCGTTAAAGGGCATCGCAGGGAGATGTCGATAAAACGAGCACCGCGATGGGAGCGAGGGGCTCGGTACCGTTAATGATCGAAATTCGGCGCCGCGGGTTTATTCTTATATTTTAATCCGATAATGGCCGCGGCGCGATCCTGGGAAAGGGCGAATTCGCGCTCTTCGTCCGTCATCCCCCATGCTCATCCGTATCAAACGTGGACTACCCACATTGTATCGCCAGAGCTCCCCTGCTTTGCCTTCGGTTCAAAAGATTTATCCCCAAATAAAGGAATTATAAAGGGTTGCCGTAAATGAGAGAGGTGATCGATCACCGGAGAGTGGTTGGGGTAGGTCGCCGATTCATCTAATGCCTCCGCACTCGTCGAAATGCAACTTGCAGCGAAATTGAGCCCGCTTTTACATAAATAATTGATTTGGAAGTCGCTCTGGACATACACCAGCTTCCAACATTAAATCGCAGGGATTAACGTGTCAAATTTTGTTGGTTCAAATTAACCTTAAACGCACTACCGCACCGGCGTTCTACCAAGACTGAACAACAAAGAAAAACAAGGGCAACGCATCGTACACAAATGCCTGTCGTAATTTGTATAGTACACTACAAACGTGCTTGAACTTGATTTTAATAATATAAAAAGCTGCTTGACTGTGGGATTTCAATCCAAGGGAAATTGTTTACGGGTACAGTCTACAATGTGAATTTTCTATTTTTCAACACCGACTATTTTTATAAATTTTCAATTTTTCTCGTAACCGCTCAATCAATCACAACCAACTCACAACTATGTGAAAAGTCTCATGAAACTACGTTTGTAAAGACGGTAAAGCCGGAAAATTAATAAAGGACGAGTATGTCGTTTTGGATGTGCTAACTCCAGAACGACATAACTCACTAGGATTATTTTTACTCCATTTTGGTTGGAATATTAATGCAAAGAGCTGAAAAGCTTTTGGGCCAGATTGGTCGTCTTTTTCTTTGTATGTGTTGTAATGGATTGCATATAAGATCAAGTTAATTTATCAATGCAAGAAAAGGATTTGATATTATATTTAAGAAATCAATTAAAATATTTCACTATTAGATTTACAAAGATGAATTTGGGCATAATAAAAGGATATCAGAATAATTATTAACAGGTATTTTGTAAAATAACGGAATAATTTGAATTCAGTTGAACAATGAAAGATAAGAAACAGAAGATTCTAAAATGATTTAAAAGTTACCTGAAATATAGTGGGAGATTAATAGCAAATATTTATTTGAGATGTTATTCAATATAGGGGGTGTTACTAAATGTGATAATAAAATATAGAGTGTACTGTAAAAAATATTCAAAATCGATCACAAAGGAGATATCACATTAAAGGCGCCATTTTAACAGATTGCGAAGACTAAATTTGTTTTCAGGCCAGTAATTTATTCTACCGGTATTTACCGCAATCTTTGTAGGATCTTTGATTTCGATAAAACCATGTGCAAATTACGCAGTTTCGTGCAACAATTAAGCCCATCTCTAGCTTTGTTTTATCTTCGTTTGTATGATGTACACTTACAGTGCTCTCATTTGTACCCCATCGCATGCTCTATGAAATGTAGGCAGGGAAATTCGTTTTATTTTGAATACATTTGGCCAGATAAGTCATTTGTAATATTTGTGTACGTTTGAACTCTTAAAACCTAATTTTATTTGTGCAAGTCACGAGGCCACCGGTAATCAATGACGTAGTATTATCTTTGTAAAAGCAACTTGCTGTAAAGTAATTACTTTTCTATTACAGCTTTCAGTGTTTGTTGAGACATCACTTTGATAGAACCATCGTGACACCAAGAAGTGTTTATTTTTATGAAGGATTTATTTATTATCTTGCTCTTAATAATTGGGAATTATCTTAAAGATAATATACAGTCTCCGCCAAAAAGTCGGCATAATAGGGGAACATTTTTTAATTTTGATTTTTCAAAAAACTTTTTACGTTAATAATTTGTGCTTGTCTAAAAGCCTATTTAGCTTCTATCATATATGCCAAGTGATTTTTACTTATTTAGAAAATGGAGTTTTTCGAAATTGTCAAAATAGAAAAAGTGCTATTTTTCGGAAATTAAGTAAGATTTCAATGAGTTTTTTTAGAGTGTGTTATCTTTAGCTGTCTGAACACTCTCAACGCCAGAAAACACCTATTTTTTTTAACTTTAACTAAAAATAAATTTTTCAATTTTAAAAATATTTTTCAAAATTTCACATATCAAGACTTAATATTAAAAAAAAATTATGTGCACACTTTAAAGATTTATAATTGGGAAAAATAATATAAAATGTTAATTACTTCTTTAGATTTTTTATTATTTACCGAAAAGTAGTGTTTGCATAATTGTTACGTTTTTGATACAAGGCGCTTTTTAGGAGAAATATTTTTCAATTCGAATTAATATCTATTTCAATGGCTTCAAGAAACTCTAGTCCTGTTAATAAATTACTGTTACAAAAATCCTGTAAAAGTTCTTTTAAAGTTGTCTAAATGAAGAGACTTTTTAGAATATGTAAATTAGATTTAAAAAATCTCCTGGTATGTGAAATGTTGAAAATATGTATTTAAATAATTTAAAAATTAATTTTTAGCTAAACTTGAAAAAATTAGGGGTTATCTGGCCTTCAGATTGTTCAGTTAGCTAAAAATAACACACTCTAAAAAATAGCGCTTTTCGGATTTTGACAATTTCGAAAAACTCCATTTTCTAAATAAGTAAAAATCACTCGGTATATATGATAGGGGATAAATAGGTTTTTAGACAAGCACAAATTATTTAAGTAAATAGTTTTTTGAAAAATCAAAAATAAAATTTTTCCCATATTATGCCGACTTTTTGGCAGACACTCTATAGTGCGAGTCGTCTCATTACATACTCTCCATATGCATTGAAGTCGGGGTGAGAGTATGCAACCTTGTCGCACTCCCTTTTTTACAGCAAATGTATCTTATTCGTGCTTATTAAACTTGACTACAGCTTGATGTGTTGCATACAATTTCTCTATCAGTGATATGAGGTGATTTGGGACTCCCATTTCGTCAAGGACTGTCCAGAATTGTTGCCATTGAACACAGTCGAAGGCCTTTTTGTAGTCGACAAAGCATAGTAGCATGGGGGTATTAAATTCACGTAATTCCTCAGTCAGTTGTCTACTGTTGAATATGTGATCTCTGGTTCCTCTTACGAAACCTACCTGCTCAGACGGTATTAGTGGTTGAATATATTTATTTATTTATTTATGTACATACAGGGGTACAGACAGGCACTAGGCCCAAAAAAGTACCACAAAATAACAAAAAAAGTTTTAAATTATAACAAGTTAGAATACAGTAACAAAACAATATAAAAAATTATAGGATTGTATAAAAATAGTTTTGAAAATAAAGATAATAATATACTTATTACACAATAATTGCACCACATGTCTTTACTTTGTACCTACTTAAAAGTTTGAAGACTGGAAACACACAGATCCAGAGAGCTGAAAAGCTGAAATGCTCAATGTAATTTCTCAGCATACGATTCACTGTGGAATTGTATCCCGCATTAGTAGGTGAATAATTAAGTTTAAATAAAGGCGCATAGCGCAAATTGACTGTAGGAATATTAAATACTACTAATGGAAGTAATTCGGGAGCATCAACAAGATTATTAACAATTTTATACAGAAAAATGATTTCAGAGTTTCTTCTATTAATATCGAGTGGTGTCAGCTTTAACGACGCGCACAAACTAGTTATGTTTTCTGTTTCATATGAACCCGTTATTTTAAAATTTAGAAATCTCGCAAATCTATTCTGAATTCTTTGTAAGCGTAGTTTGTGCGACTCGTAAAAGGGGCTCCATATGATTGAGCAGAAACTCAACTTACTTAGAATGTAGGCATTATAAACGGTCTTAAATGAAGAAATCTTCCGAAATGGCTTACAAGTTCGTACAACAAAACCTAGAAGTTTATTGCAGGAGTGTATTAAAGTATCAATGTGGCCGATAAAGCTTAATTTTGAATCAAGGATCACACCCTTTAATTAGGGAGTTATTATTGATGGTGTAATTAAAATTACTAATGATGGTATTTCGTGTGAAAGTAATGGTAAACATTTAGAAAGATTAAGACAAGTGGGTTTGGGGCACGACGAGCTCAAGGAGTGCTGCAATGCCTCTTATTAAGCGAGTATAATACACCATTTTATCTACTTTGCATAACAATAATGAACAACTTTGAACTTTGACATTTTATAAATCTGCCAATTGTCTGAAACAAGGTAGACTGTGTCAACGTTTTTCATATGACTATTTCCTACATTTACTATTATCCAATCAAATGCCATGGTTTTTCAAAATTCAACCAATCAAGTGTTTTTACAGTGGTCAAAATCAAAATTTTCCATTGGGATTTTCCTTCGGCTCGGGAATTTACTCAAGTTAGTTTGTCTCGTGACGTTGCCAAAAGAACAAACATTTGTACAAAAAAATTACCTGCAAAATCATTTACCTTAATACATTATTAACGAAAATAGCAATTCAAAAACAATGCTATAATGGATTGGCACTATTTTCGGTATTATAATATCCATATTATGACATCAAAGTAGATACAAATACATGGATTATAGTTGTAGCGTTTTTTGTTGTTCTATACTTCTCTCTTTAGT
The DNA here is from genome assembly GCA_940337035.1 of Agriotes lineatus. NCBI lineage: Eukaryota > Metazoa > Arthropoda > Insecta > Coleoptera > Elateridae > Agriotes > Agriotes lineatus. The sequence continues at coordinate 19,460,046 of OW679195.1, read as the reverse complement.
AGTTTCTCCTAGTAGTCGAGGATTCGTGATCTATATTTAGTTATTATTTCATATGTCACTTGGTTTTTCTAATCGTCTTATTGTATTGCACCCGATCTTCTGCATTTCTTATATTCTCTTCTAAAGTGGCTCTTATGGCTTCCGCTATCTTATCGATCTATCGCTTCGGTGTTCTGCTACGAGGTCGCCTTCCTTCAACCTTTCCTGGTACTATAAGCTTTCACATGTTGTTGTTATCTCGTGTGCATTGGCCAAAATTTTGCAACATTCTTCTTTGAATTGTGGGGTCCAGTCTGATTAGCATTTTTATTTCTGCTAGGATACTTTGACGTGATGAGCAGACATGCTATACATAACATCCTTCACCAGCATCACATTTCAAACGCGTTGATTTTCTTTTTGTTTAGTTGTTTTAAGGTACATGACTCTGATGCATACAGTGCAATGGGAGAAACCAATATTTGCATTATTCAAATTTTTGTGGGGGTGGCGATATTTTTATCTTTCCATATCCTATCCAGCGTCGATGTTGTAATTTCCCAAGTTACATACCTACTGATAAGTGATCCCAAGTAGTTTTCTGCAATTTCGATGTCTTATCGGTCCGTTGAAGCATCATGATCTTTGTTTTGGGTTTCAGTCCGAACTTTTCACTTTGTGTTTCTTCTCTTTGCAGTAGTTCTTGAGTTCTATTCTGTTTTCCGCTATTAAGGTTATATCATCTGCATAACCTAAGTTTGTTAGTCTGTTGTGTCCGATATTGTTGCCACAATTCCATATCTTGAGTACCTTTCTCAGTATTGCTTTACCATAGACGTTGAACAATAAGGGAGATAATATACACCCCTGTCGTATGCCTTTTTGCAGTGAAAATTTTTTAGTTTTTCTGTAATTTATGCTTACCGTTGCTGTTCCATTTTCGTGTATTGTTTGAATAAAATTATCAGATTTTCAGGTACGCCCATTTCAAGCAGCGTAATTTAAGCTGATGCACACAGTCAAATGCCTTACTGTAGTCAATAAAGTATAGGAAAGCAGTTATATTGAATTCCCTAGTTTTCTCTATGAGTTGGTATGGATTTAGTATTTGGTCACTTATGGTTCTGCTTATTCTAGTGGCATTTCTCTATCTAGGAAATTTCTAAGTCTCTCGTGAATTATTCAGGGTGTTATGGAAGTGAGTGCAAATATTTTAACCAGTGATAGAGCTCACCAAAATGAACAACTTGTCTATTTATCGTTTTTCATTTAATCGCATATTTTTTCAATCATTTATCTGCCCTAAATTTGGTGAGCCGCGTGGTAAGCAAATCTAAGTTAAAAGTGAACGCACAAGTATATTAAAACTGCAAAGTTCTTGCACAAATAACATGCGATCAATAAATTACCTACCTCAATTGATAAAGTACGTTGCTGACCAGATGTGAACTAAAGGTTTTATCAGTAACTATACAGTTTTGTTGGTTTCCATATCAAAGAAATGTTTTTTGTGTTTTGTGCCATTAAATGCATTTTTAAAGTAAACTCGTTTCGAATTTTAACTCAGTTTGAGGGCGTTTTCAAAAAAATTATAATGGAGAAGTTGTTCAGTTTAGCGAGTTCTATTACGGGTTAAAATATTTGTATTCATTTCCATAACAGCCTGTATATAGCAGTATTTTGCTTGTATGTGATATACTATAGTTATAGTCGCATTATCTTGACCTGTTAGTTACACTTACAGAGTCATTATTTGGTTGCTCATTAAAACGTCTTCTATAAATATCAGGTACAGTGCTAAATTTTCAGTTTTTAAGATGGTTATTATTGTTTGTAAGAAAAATTAAAATGTTTTAATGTTGAAAGCATTAATAAAAGCATTATATTTGTCCTGATTTTTTAACAAATGTCCTGCATTTTTAATAATTGTTTTGTCCTGAAATCAGAAATTCGAAGCTGGCGATCCTAGGTTTAATCGATGTGCCTCAAAATTTATATCTTCGTTTTTCATATGAATTTGGAGACTCCAATGATTTTTGGTTAAAATTAGTTAAGCAGTAGTGGTTTTACTCTTATGTGTTTTACGATTTCCGTGGAAATTTTATAGAAAAATTGTATATTGTGCAATATCGACAACCTTCGTTTAAAAAGTGTTTTATAAGAAGTAATATTGTTGAAAAAACCGCAAAATTAGATTTTTTTTACGATCGTGTCAAAATGACAACTTCTTGCACAGTTTCTAGTGTCAAAAGTGACACTCTTAATATTAGCCCTCGAATTACGTATTTTTAACACGTTGCCATTGGAGGTGTGTTTTAATAATTTATTAAAACACGCTTTGCCCTAAGTTTGAATGTCAACATAACCTAGAATATCTAAAACAATGTGACGGAAAAAGTGTAACCGAACTAAGTTTTTATATTTCTGTTACGATCGTAGTAAAATAGCGTATGATACACGTTTATAAGAGCCATTAAAGCACTAACGACGTTAAAAACACTCCGCTAGCGCGTCGTGCTTTTAAACTCGTCGCACGTGCTTTAAAGGCGTACTTATACACTAGTATCATAATATACTATTTACAAAAATTTTCTGTCCAAAAATAATGGAATAAACTTCGTAAAACTATTATATATTAGATAATTATCTATTATCTTTATCGGTGTTGTTATAGACTATTAACCCAATAATATTTAGTATCGTTAAAAGGGGACCTGGACATATCGCCAAATGAACAAAACGCCGAATCTTATTTTAATGCCCAAAACGCCGAAAATGCCCAAAACGCCGAATGCCGTCGGTGGACAGATCGCCGAAAATGGACATACCGCCGAAATAGTTACCGTGGACAAACGCCGAAAATGCTCAAAACGCCGAATTCTCTCGGTGGACATATCGCCAAAAATGGACAAATCACCAAATTAGTTATCGTGGACAAAACGCCGAATTATGTCGGTGGACATATCGCCGAACATGGACAAATCGCCGACCCGTGTAAAATTACGCCACATTGATCAGAAATTTGGCGTCGCTCGATTTTGTTGTGGACATATCGCCGAAAATGGACAATTCGCCGAATTAGTTAGCTTGGTCAAAACGCCGAAAATGCCTAAAACGCCGAATTCTGTCGGTGGACATATCGCCGAAATGGACAAATCGCCGAATTAGTTAGCTTCATCAAAACGCCGAATTCTCTCTGTGGACATATCGCCGAAAATGGGCAAATCGCCGAACCGTGTAAATGACTCCACATTGATCAGAAATTTGGCGTAAGTTGATTTTGTTCAAACGCTGATTTATGTCGGTGGACATATCGCCGAAAATGAACAAATCGCCGAATTAGTTAGCTTGGTCAAAACGCCGAAAATGCCCAAAACGCCGAATGTAGTCGGTGGACATATCGCTGAAAATGGACAAATCGCCGAATGAGTTGCCGTGGACAAAACGCCGAAATGCCCAAAACGCCGAATTCTGTCGGTGGACATATCGCCGAAATGGACAAATCGCCGAATTAGTTGCCGTGGACAAAACGCCGAAAATGCCAAAACGCCGAATTCTGTCGGTGGACATATCGCCGAAAATGGACAAATCGTCGAATGAGTTATCGTGGACAAAACGCCGAAAATGCCCAAAACGCCGAATTCTGTCGGTGGACATATCGCCGAAAATGGACAAATCGCCGAATTAGTTAGCTTGATCAAAACGCCAAAAATGCCCAAAACGCCGAATTCTCTCTGTGGACATATCGCCGAAAATGGACAAATCGCCGAATTAGTTATCGTGGACAAAACGCCGAATTCTGTCGGTGGACATATCGCCGAAAATGGACAATCGCCGAACCGTGTAAAATGACTCCACATTGATCAGAAATTGGCGTAGCTTGATTTTGTTCAAAACGCTGATTTATGTAGGTGGACATATCGCCGAAAATGGACAAATCGCCGAATTAGTTAGCTTGGTCAAAACGCCGAAAATGCCCAAAACGCCGAATGTAGTCGGTGGACATATCGCTGAAAATGGACAAATCGCCGAATGAGTTGCCGTGGACAAAACGCCGAAAATGCCCAAAACGCCGAATTCTGTCGGTGGACATATCGCCGAAAATGGACAAATCGCCGAATTAGTTGCCGTGGACCAAACGCCGAAAATGCCCAAAACGCCGAATTCTGTCGGTGGACATATCGCCGAAAATGGACAAATCGCCGAATGAGTTGTCGTGGACAAAACGCCGAAATGCCCAAAACGCCGAATTCTGTCGGTGGACATATCGCCGAAAATGGACAAATCGCCGAATTAGTGGCCGTGGACAAAACGCCGAAAATGCCCAAAACGCCGAATGTAGTCGGTGGACATATCGCTGAAAATGGACAAATCGCCGAATGAGTTGCCGTGGACAAAACGCCGAATTCTGACGGTGGACATATCGCCGAAAATGGACAAATCGCCGAATTAGTTGCCGTGGACAAAACGCCGAAAATGCCCAAAACGCCGAATTCTGTCGGTGGACATATCGCCGAAAATGGACAAATCGCCGAATGAGTTGTCGTGGACAAAACGCCGAAAATGCCCAAAACGCCGAATTCTGTCGGTGGACATATCGCCGAAAATGGACAAATCGCCGAATTAGTGGCCGTGGACAAAACGCCGAAAATGCCCAAAACGCCGAATTCTCTCGGTGGACATATCGCCGAAAATAGACAAATCGCCGAATTAGCTAGCGTGGACAAAACGCCGAATCGTGTGAGAAGACATCGCGCAAAATGCCCAAAAGCTGAATTAGTTGACTTGGACAAAATGCCGATAAAGCCCAAATCACCGAATCTTGTTTTGGATATGGTAAAAATTAAGGTTGCGGAATATTTATTTACAGCCAAAAAATCGCGTTAATTATTCCTTTAGACTGTTATTATTTACCTCAAAGTAATATGTTAGCATAATTATTACGTTTTTGATGCAAGGCGCTTTTTAGAAAATAAGCTCCTTAGGGATGATTATCGACCCCGTGGATGGTGTCATAATTAGAAATAGAAATGCAAGAAACAAGCAATTTGAATTTTTTGGCATTATTAGATCAATTTTAAATCATAATTCGTATACGGGTTTTGTGTAATAGTCTTCAAAATATAAACGCGGGCAACACACTTACATATAATTTTGCCCGTGCCAAGAGGCTGGTTGCCCTTAGAAAACTGCCCTCGGGACAGTTTTCATTGCAACCAGCACTCCACCTTTGTCGTGTGCAAAATTACTGTTACAATAATCCTGTAAATGTTCTTTTACAGTGGTCTTAATGAGATTTTCTAACATGTGAGCAAACAAAAGTGAAATCAAGCTTAGATTTGAAAATTTAAACATATGTGGATTATTAATTCGCATTATAGTGATGTTTTAGAATACACATACATAACCCAAACCATTGAATAACTGTCAAGTTTAAAGTTTATTTGAAAATTAATATAAAAGCTAACACTTAAACAATGTTACATCTGCTACATCAATAAATACATATTAAGTTATAAGAACTGCTAAGTGTTTTTTGATTAAACTTGTTTAATTTAAAATTTGATAATTTTAATGACTTGACGCTTCTACTACTATAATAACTGTTATATTTAAATTAAAAACATCAGAAGTAATAGATCACATGACTTAATTTTTCCTACGCTAAGCTTGATTTCGTTTTCAGTTGCTCATATACTATATCCAGTTTACATGTTCTAAAAATTTATTATATTTTCTTCAACATTTTCAGCCAGAATTTTGTATTTAGATAGAAAATCACATTTTAAACAACTTTTTCTTCTAATTTTTTTTTTCTCTATCTTGGCTAGCAAATGCATTTTTCCCAAAAACATATAAAATTTGTCAGATAACGGAAGTCACGTAACAATTTTTGTTTGGACCAATTGTAATATTTTTCACCATCTTTGATTGCCAGGGTTTTGATTTTCCAAAAAAAAACTCTAAATAAAAATGTTTCGCATTTGATCCCAACTGCTTGACGATCACTGTATATACTGCAAGTTATAATCTAATAAAATAAAGTGATAATTAACCGTCATTGAATACAAAATGGTGGACTAACAAAAACTAAAACATGATTTTGTTGGGTATCAAATTAAAAGTAGTAGATTATACAAGATAAATAGCAAACTTATAGTACATTTTTTTTTCTATAATAATTTTCAAGGTCAACTTTCTAGAGGATAAGTTGCATTCCTGCAGGGTCCCCAGTTTTAATAATGTTGGTACATAGATTTTTAGTTCTTTTCTTCCACTAAAAAAATTATTGTCATTTTGACAGATATGTCATAATTTAATATCGCTTGCTTCATTTTTGCATTTAAAGTATTTCTTGGTTTTCTTTTTTTATCCGATTTTATTGACGATGATTCCACGTTAAAAAAAGGAATTTATCAAGAGTTCAAATTAAGAAACTTTGACACTCAAAATTGACACATAACCATAATTTTGAAAAATTTCTACCAACACGAGGTATAAAAATTTCCTAGCATTTTAATCACATGTCTACCAACATTGTAACACTTTGACAGTTATTATAGAAAAAAAACGTACTTTACAAAATGTTTAAATGCCATAAAAAATCATTAAGGCAGTGGCGGTGTTTATGGCCCAGTATGCTTAAATGTTTAAAATATTTTCGGAAACAATCTACCCACTGTGCTGTTTCCTTTCATATGGTACGAAACCAAAAAGTTCAACTATGACTGTTGATGTTCCGTCAGTCATCAAATAAGACACATTCTCTAACAGAAGCTGTAACGTAAAACACAATACGGTTGCTACGCAGAATGGCTAATTTAAGTCAAACTTATGTATATCCAATCAAGTGCTATTAACTCTGTCCACAATGCCATGGTATATAATAGCAAACACAAAACACATATAACTGCTTTGCCATTATTTCCTACATCACCAACTGAAACTTTTATTCAGTACTCTGTATTGAAGCAGTTGGAAAAAGTTAATTAAAATATTTGGAGTTAGTTGTAACTACAGCCTTGGACTATGCAGGTCTTTGATATATCTGCAGATGACATTTTCTAACCAAAGTGTGATCATTCCAAAAGATTTTCTCATAATAATAGCTGTACTACTAATCCAAACGTGCTCGTTTTAAAGAAAAACGAAATCAAAATTCATACCGTGGCAAGCAGAATTAGACCGACCGTCCCTAATTAAAATCACAAATTTAGAACAATTGCTCGACCATAATTTCTATGAAGCTGGGCAGTCTAATAAAGGTTCGAGGGCAGGACGATCATAAAAAACCCACGTCGGAAAACAACAGCAAACCGGCAAATATAAGAACTTTTCCAGGATTCCTGATATTTTAATTAACTTTTTCCAACGTCAGTACAAAGTACTGAACAATAGTTTTAGTTGGTGATGTAGAAAATAATGACAAAACAGATATATGTATTTTGTGTTTGCTATCACATTTCACGGAATCGTGGACACACATAGTTAATAGCATTTTTTGAATGGATATAGCTATAAGTCTGACTTAAATTAGCCATTCCGCCTAGTAACCATATTATACCTTACGTTACCGCTTCTGTTAGAGAATTTGTCTTATTTGATGACGGAACATCAACAGTCATAGGTAAACTTGTTGATTTAGCACCCTTTGGAAGGAAACAGGATACTGGGTAGAGTGCTTCCGGAAATGTTGAAGAAATTTAATCACACTGGCCCATAAATACCATCACTACCTTAATTACTTTTTATTGCACTTACATATTTTGTAAGTTTGCTATTTGTTTTGTATAATCGATTAGGTACCTTTAATTTGATACCCAACAAGATCGTGTTTGGTATTTTTAATTTAAAAAAAATAAAGTCCGCCATTTTGGATTCAATTACGGTTAATTATCACTTCATTTTATTAGATTAAAACTTGCAGTATACACAGTAATCGCCAAACAAGTGGCATCAAATGGGAAACATTTTTATTTACAGTTTTTTGGAAAATCAAGACCCAGGCGATCGGAGGTTGTTGAAAAACATTACAAATGACTTCCGTTATCTGCCAAATTTTAGATTTTTTGAAAAATAATTGCAAAAATTGCGTTTACTAGCCAAGATAGAGAAAAAAAAACAGAAAAATTGTTTAAAATGGGCTTTTCTATCTAAATACAATATTATGTCTCGAAATTTTGAAGTAAAAATAATAATTGTTTAGAACGCTGGATAAAGAAAAATCTCATTAAAAATTATTTTTTATTATACCTGCATCAGAATCGCCGTTTAAAGCACGCCTGAGCGTGCGAAAACAGGCGATTAAAGCACGCCGAGCTTTAAAGGTTGTCAAGGAAACAAAGTATATGGGTAACATTATAACTTCATCGCTATCTTTATTTTGCTGACACGACTGAATGCAACAACGGACGTGGACGCTACAAAAACGTAAACAATTCTCGTAACTACAGTAGCAATATTATTATGCCCTCTCGATTTATCACGACAAAAATTATTTCTAAGTTTTTAGTGCGCAATTTATTTCCAGTATTGCAGGTATAATAAAAAATAGCGTAAAGTAATCGTGAATAACTGGTCTTTAAAACACTTGCTCTATTTCGAGCACTCCGGCCGCCTACGCCGTCGTGCTCGAAAACTCGAGCGTGTTTTAAAGACCTTGTTATCCACTCGTACTGTAATATACTATTTTGTGAACGTTAAAGTTAGCTCAAACTAACGCACGCTAAACAATCTCATTGAAATCTTACTTAATTTCCGAAAACTAGCACTTTTTGGATTTTGACAATTTCGAACGCCATTTTCTAACTAAGTATAAATAACTCAGTATATCTAATAGAAGAGGAATAGGTTTTCAAAGAAGCACAAATTATTGCCATAAAAAGTTTTTTAAAAATCAAAAATATATTTTTTTCGATGCCGACTTTTTGGCGGTCACTGTATATGAGCGATAAACAGGGTTATTCACGTAAGATGAGGAGCCTGACCAGGTAAAAATGCAACCCAAAATACGATTTATAAAGCTAACTGGATTCCTATTGCAATAGCACCTCGAATTTGGCATAGACTGTTTACATGTCATTGTTGGAACTGTAAGTCTATGTCAAATTCGAGGTTACCTGCTAACCTAAGTTTTGTATCAGTTTGTGTCAAAACTGACGCATATACATTTGAATTTTCCTCAACTGAATTTCTAACTTGTAAGATATTCCCTCCGTTCTTGCTCGCTTTACCTTCGCCAAAGGTTTAACATCTTCATCTGATCCCCTATGGCGATAGTTCGTGACCCATCTTCTAATTGTCTTGCGAAATGGAGTCACTGCAAATTTAAATTCTTGCCGGAACTGTCGCTGTGTTTGAATAATTGAAGAAGTTCTTAAAACGTGTTCTAGATAAAATATTATTTGAGCAGTTGCTTAACAAAACATTTGATAGTTACAATCATTACAACTTGATTTTCAACATTTTTGTAATTAACGATTCAAATGGATCACTCTAAATTTGACACCCTTTAGTTAGAACATCCACTATTAGATTATCGGTGTGTTATTTATGCTGACAGCAATTGCTAGCTAAATTTATTATTGTTGTAATTTAAAAATAATTACAACAACACTTAACAGCTTCAAAACAATTCTCGCGATTTGTTTGGCCGTAAATAAATATTCCGCAACCTTAATTTTTACCATATCCACCACAGGATTTGTTGATTTGGGCTTTGTCGGCGTTTTGTCCCAGCCAACTAATTTGGCTTTTGGGCATTTTCGGCGATATATCCCCTCACAGGATTCGACGTCTTGTCCACACTAACTGATTCGGCGATTTGTCCATTTTCGGCGATATGTCCACCGACAGAATTCGGAGTTTTGGGCATTTTCGGCGTTTTGTCCACGTTAACTAATTCGGCGATTTGTCCATTTTTGGCGATATGTCCACCGAGAGAATTCGGCGTTTTTGGGCATTTTCGGCGTTTTGTCCACCGCAACTAATTCGGCGATTTGTCCATTTTCGGCGATATGTCTACCGACTGCATTCGGCGTTTTGGGCATTGTCGGCGTTTTGACCACGCTAACTAATTCGGCGATTTGTTTATTTTCGGCGATATGTCCGCCGACATAAATCGGATTTTTGAACAAAATTGAGCGACGGCAACTTTCCGATCAATGTGGCATCGTTTTACACGGTTCTGCAATTTGCCCATTTTGGGCGATATGTCCACCGACAGAATTCGGCGTTTTGGGCATTTTCGGCGTTTTGTCCACGTTAAATAATTCGGCGATTGGTCCATTTTCGGCGATATGTCCACCGAGAGAATTCGGCGTTTTGAACATTTTCGGCGTTTTGTCCACCGCAACTAATTCGGCGATTTGTCCATTTTCGGCGATATGTCCACCGACTACATTTGGCGTTTTGGGCATTTTCGACGTTTTGTCCACGTTAAATAATTCGGCGATTTGTCCATTTTCGGCGATGTGTCCACCGACTACATTCAGCGTAGTAGTAGTGCGGCAGCGAAACTGGAGCAACCTGTCAATCAAACTATTAATTCCGCGAATTTAATCCGCGATTCCGCGAATTAAATCCGCGGTTTGCCCTAATTAATTTCGCGGTTTGCTCTAATTATTCTTCATATGTGCTACTGATTAATCACATATGAAGTTTGATATGTAATTTACATATGTGCTACTGATTAAATTACGCGCGGTTATTTTTAATTTGCTTCCGGAATTACGCGACGGCGCGCATGAATGGATTAACACGATTTCCATTCTCCCTACCTACTATAGAAAATTTTTCAGATTTTTTTCTAAGTTTAATTTTTTGAATTTAAATCTCCCGGGTGTCCGCCATCTTGGTTTTCTGCGCGCGCACTTCTCACAGGTGTCGTTTTTAATTTTGAATTTTCGCGGAAATATTTGAATTTGATTACGTCACGCCGAAGTCTTCTGTCTCTCTCTTCGCAACTGTTCTCTCTAGTTCGGATTTATTTAATTTAAAAAAAGCTTCCTGCGATGTCCCATGGCTGGAATCGAACCAGCGATCACAGCATTACGAGTACGAAGCCTTAACCAACTGGGCTATCGAAGCGATCGAGGTTAAAGGAATTAAACATAACCACTTACGTGCCACGAGCCCAGCTTTAAACAAACTATTTTTCAAAAATTTAGATTATAAGAATAGGGGATGTGTAGCTTATTGTGTTTAAAGGTTGATACATTTTTAAAAAAATTAGATTTGTAACAGCTTATTAATTATTTTATAATTTCTGCCTGCTATATGGCTGGATTAACGAGATCCTCATTCTCCCTACCTACTATAGGAAGTTTCCGTCTAAGTTCCCTATTTAAAACAGGCCGGTTCCTGTGTATTGTTTGGTTTTAAAGGTTTGAACATTGTACCACTTAGCTGTTCTGACATTATACTTCCATATACATATTATAAATAAATTTTAAATGTTATTTTCGACTGAGTTTTAGCTTCTTATAAATTACAACAGTGCCCTCGCCCATATAAAATAAGACATACGCATTAAATAAATGTTTTTATTGTATAAGAATGGTTGTCCCCCATAAATTTGAATAAAAACAGACAATTTCGTTGAAAAAAAAATAGCTTTTCAATATCGTTTGCAAATAAGACAAGGGATACTTGTAAAAATATAAGTCAAACCATTTTTTCTTGTAAAAAATTTACGAAAAGACGTAAGTGTTGGCGACAAATGAAAATAAATTTGAATAAAAACACGCAAAAATTACGAAAAGACTTGGTTTTAAAGGTTTGAACATTGTACCACTTAGCTGTTCTGACATTATACTTCCATATACATATTATAAATAAATTTTAAATGTTATTTTCGACTGAGTTTTAGCTTCTTATAAATTACAACAGTGCCCTCGCCCATATAAAATAAGACATACGCATTAAATAAATGTTTTTATTGTATAAGAATGGTTGTCCCCCATAAATTTGAATAAAAACAGGCAATTTCGTTGAAAAAAAAAAGCTTTTCAATATCGTTTGCAAATAAGACAAGAGATACTTGTAAAAATATAAGTCAAACCATTTTTTCTTGTAAAAAATTTACGAAAAGACGTAAGTGTTGGCGACAAATGAAAATAATTTTGAATAAAAACACGCAAAAATTACGAAAAGACGTATGTGTTGGCGACAAATTAAAATAAATTTGAATAAAAACGCACAATTTCGTTGAAAATCTTTACAAAGCGACTTTATAGCACCGAAAAAATGATATAAAAAAGTTTTAAGAGTTATTTCTAAGCATAATTTTGCAAACGTTTAACAAATAAACCGTAATTTTTTAAATTATGAAATCATAGTTCAATTTATATGAATTTTCGATACTTTGTATGTGAAAAAATAGCTTCAATTACTAATATTTGAATAAAAACATGCGATTTCCAAAGCATTTCGTTTAAAATTTTAGAAAATCGATAGCATCTCCCATGAAAATTTATAAAAATCGGCATCTTGTCATATTAAATTCTGTAAAAACGACAAAAACAATATTTTTTTCACAACTTTCATTGAAAAATAGTAAAATTTTACGAAAATACGTCTGTGCTGACGACAAATGAAAATAAATTTGAATAGAAACACGCAAAAATTACGAAAAGACGTATGTGTTGACCCCCAAAGTAACAAAAATTTGAATAAAATCACACACAATCATACAGCATCTCACATAAATTTTCGCAAATATCGACATCATGTCACATAAATTATACAAAAACTGTCATCACGTCACTTGAAATTATACAAAAAACGATATTTTATTCAACACACGATGAAAATTGAACAAAAATCACGCAATTACAAGCCATCTCACATAAATTTTCACAAAAATCGACATCATGTTACATAAACTATGCATAATTTTGCAAATGTTTTACACTTTTTATAAAATGCATCGCTCAAAATTAAAAGAAATAGCAATTTCGTTGAAAAAATCTACTACCACAATCATTTCGATAAACAAAATTCAAAAAATCTTTTACTTTTGACGGAAATATATGTATGTTGACCACAAATTAACATAATTTTTAAATAAAAACGCGCAATTCGTTGAAAAAAATATTCTGACACCACCAAAACACGCAATTTCATTGAAAAATATATATATGTTGTCCACAAATTAACATAAAGTTGAATAAAAACACGTAATTTTGTTGAAAAAATGTTCTGGCCCCTTCATTTCACTTAAAATTTTACAAAACTGCCATCATAACACTTGAAATTATACAAAATATATGTATGTTGATCACAAATTAACATAAACCTGAATAAAACACACAATTTCGTTGAAAAATTTGCAAATGTTTTACACTTTTTTATAAAATGTATCGCACAGAATTAAAAGAAATCACAATTTTCTAAATTATATCACGCTATTATGAAATCGTAGATTGATTTTTTGAAATTTTACACTTTGTAACTGTAAAATAACTACAAATACTAATATTTTAGCTTTAGACTTTGTAATTATTGCAGATTCGAGAAAAAAAAACAAAGCAGAGTAGAAATAAAAAACACAAACACTTTGTAATAAACAAATATATTGTTCTTATTTCGTATAATACTTAATAATATAAATATAAATGTACAGCAGAATGTCTTATTTCTAAAAATTCGCTAGCAATTTACAAAACTGTAGTTTGAGGTGCACGACATTTCAAATTAAAAAGACTGCAAGTAATAAAATCAGAAATTCATTGTGTAATTTTAAAGTTTAAGATGCACCCAATCTAGAATTCCCTTCGTTTTTTGGTGTTGATGACATCTGCCTTAGAGGCGTTTTTCTAACGACCCTTTTTTGGAGGCGTTTCCTTATCGGCGTTCTTCTGACTGAACCTTTTTGATGTGGACTTGGATGAGTAGCTGGTGTTTTTAATTTATATTCTAAATCGGACTCGCAGTTATCAGTTTCCATTTCGGTTTTTCCTGTAGTATCAGTCGGGGTTGGCTTCTTTTGCTGTTTAGGTTTAGCTAGCAGCACATTAGCAACGTCAAGGTCTTTGATGTACTCAGCAAACTGTAGGCGTCCGGGTGGATTAATAGTTTTTCGAGGCCGCAGAGTGTCATGAATTAAATCGACTATGTTAGACGCCGGTAAAATTTCACCCTTTATAGTAACGGTGCCCTTGTGATCCCAGCTCACATCGCTTGAGGTACTCAAAATGCGTAGGAAAACTTCAGCTTTTCTCTTAAAAGTTTTGGGAAGTGTAGATAAAATAACGGCATTTGATAGGCTGTCACTGGTTGTTTCAATAGGTATTTTGATTGGCTGCCGCGCCTGGTTTGTGAAATGAAGGAATCGTTGTAAAACCTGATTGTACTGGATCCATTTATCGTGATCAGTTAATTTGGACTTTAAAACTTTTTGCATTTCGTCATCAAGCTGTGATAATATATTTTTCTCCGCATCATCGCCAGACTTAAGAAGTTGGACAAATTCCGGCGATACAATCAACATCTTCCGCTCTTTGTCCATTTTAGTCGAAAAGGAGCTCAGTCGTTTGTTCTAGTAGAGCCGTCGTGAATAAACTAGCTTAAAATCAAGACTTTCATAATAAATATATAAAAAAAAATATGACAGGTACGGGAATCGAACCCGTATTCTCTCTCGAGATCAGAACTTGAATCTGACGCCTTAACCATTCGGCCAACCTGCCTCCCTATATAAACGAGCACTCTCTGCATAATTAAGAAAATATATAGTTTAAAAAGCCTTCTGCATGCAATTTCAAACAATATTTCATATAAATTAAGCCATGTACAAATTTCTAAATCGGTTTTGATATATATTTTATCGAAATATTGGACCCTCAGCTACCGTTTTATTATTTGTCGTGATGCGTCATCGATGAATTTTACAAGAGCCAGCCTGTCTGCGATGTGACGTAGGTAATGTATCCACCCCTTTTTATTTTAAAATTCTATAAAAACAGAGGCCCGACTGAGGCCGCACTAACACGTTTTAAACCATTGTACTCTGTTACCTGATGCGGCAGCAGTTTGGACCTCTGATTTTATAGAATTTTAAAATAAAAAGGTATGGAGACATTACCTACGTCACACAGCAGACAGGATGGCACTTGTAAATTCAACGATGACGCATCTCGACAAATAATAAAACGGTAGCTGAGGGTCCAATATTTCGATAAAATATATATCAAAACCGATTTAGAAATTTGTACATGGCTTAATTTATATGAAATATTGTTTGAAATTGCATGCAGAAGGCTTTTTAAACTATATATTTTCTTAATTATGCAGAGAGTGCTCGTTTATATAGGGAGGCAGGTTGGCCGAATGGTTAAGGCGTCAGATTCAAGTTCTGATCTCGAGAGAGAATACGGGTTCGATTCCCGTACCTGTCATATTTTTTTTTATATATTTATTATGAAAGTCTTGATTTTAAGCTAGTTTATTCACGACGGCTCTACTAGAACAAACGACTGAGCTCCTTTTCGACTAAAATGGACAAAGAGCGGAAGATGTTGATTGTATCGCCGGAATTTGTCCAACTTCTTAAGTCTGGCGATGATGCGGAGAAAAATATATTATCACAGCTTGATGACGAAATGCAAAAAGTTTTAAAGTCCAAATTAACTGATCACGATAAATGGATCCAGTACAATCAGGTTTTACAACGATTCCTTCATTTCACAAACCAGGCGCGGCAGCCAATCAAAATACCTATTGAAACAACCAGTGACAGCCTATCAAATGCCGTTATTTTATCTACACTTCCCAAAACTTTTAAGAGAAAAGCTGAAGTTTTCCTACGCATTTTGAGTACCTCAAGCGATGTGAGCTGGGATCACAAGGGCACCGTTACTATAAAGGGTGAAATTTTACCGGCGTCTAACATAGTCGATTTAATTCATGACACTCTGCGGCCTCGAAAAACTATTAATCCACCCGGACGCCTACAGTTTGCTGAGTACATCAAAGACCTTAACGTTGCTAATGTGCTGCTAGCTAAACCTAAACAGCAAAAGAAGCCAACCCCGACTGATACTACAGGAAAAACCGAAATGGAAACTGATAACTGCGAGTCCGATTTAGAATATAAATTAAAAACACCAGCTACTCATCCAAGGCCACATCAAAAAGGTTCAGTCAGAAGAACGCCGATAAGGAAACGCCTCCAAAAAAGGGTCGTTAGAAAAACGCCTCTAAGGCAGATGTCATCAACACCAAAAAACGAAGGGAATTCTAGATTGGGTGCATCTTAAACTTTAAAATTACACAATGAATTTCTGATTTTATTACTTGCAGTCTTTTTAATTTGAAATGTCGTGCACCTCAAACTACAGTTTTGTAAATTGCTAGCGAATTTTTAGAAATAAGACATTCTGCTGTACATTTATATTTATATTATTAAGTATTATACGAAATAAGAACAATATATTTGTTTATTACAAAGTGTTTGTGTTTTTTATTTCTACTCTGCTTTGTTTTTTTTTCTCGAATCTGCAATAATTACAAAGTCTAAAGCTAAAATATTAGTATTTGTAGTTATTTTACAGTTACAAAGTGTAAAATTTCAAAAAATCAATCTACGATTTCATAATAGCGTGATATAATTTAGAAAATTGTGATTTCTTTTAATTCTGTGCGATACATTTTATAAAAAAGTGTAAAACATTTGCAAATTTTTCAACGAAATTGTGTGTTTTATTCAGGTTTATGTTAATTTGTGATCAACATACATATATTTTGTATAATTTCAAGTGTTATGATGGCAGTTTTGTAAAATTTTAAGTGAAATGAAGGGGCCAGAACATTTTTTCAACAAAATTACGTGTTTTTATTCAACTTTATGTTAATTTGTGGACAACATATATATATTTTTCAATGAAATTGCGTGTTTTGGTGGTGTCAGAATATTTTTTTCAACGAATTGCGCGTTTTTATTTAAAAATTATGTTAATTTGTGGTCAACATACATATATTTCCGTCAAAAGTATAAGATTTTTTGAATTTTGTTTATCGAAATGATTGTGGTAGTAGATTTTTTCAACGAAATTGCTATTTCTTTTAATTTTGAGCGATGCATTTTATAAAAAGTGTAAAACATTTGCAAAATTATGCATAGTTTATGTAACATGATGTCGATTTTTGTGAAAATTTATGTGAGATGGCTTGTAATTGCGTGATTTTTGTTCAATTTTCATCGTGTGTTGAATAAAATATCGTTTTTTGTATAATTTCAAGTGACGTGATGACAGTTTTTGTATAATTTATGTGACATGATGTCGATATTTGCGAAAATTTATGTGAGATGCTGTATGATTGTGTGTGATTTTATTCAAATTTTTGTTACTTTGGGGGTCAACACATACGTCTTTTCGTAATTTTTGCGTGTTTCTATTCAAATTTATTTTCATTTGTCGTCAGCACAGACGTATTTTCGTAAAATTTTACTATTTTTCAATGAAAGTTGTGAAAAAAATATTGTTTTTGTCGTTTTTACAGAATTTAATATGACAAGATGCCGATTTTTATAAATTTTCATGGGAGATGCTATCGATTTTCTAAAATTTTAAACGAAATGCTTTGGAAATCGCATGTTTTTATTCAAATATTAGTAATTGAAGCTATTTTTTCACATACAAAGTATCGAAAATTCATATAAATTGAACTATGATTTCATAATTTAAAAAATTACGGTTTATTTGTTAAACGTTTGCAAAATTATGCTTAGAAATAACTCTTAAAACTTTTTTACATCATTTTTTCGGTGCTATAAAGTCGCTTTGTAAAGATTTTCAACGAAATTGTGCGTTTTTATTCAAATTTATTTTAATTTGTCGCCAACACATACGTCTTTTCGTAATTTTTGCGTGTTTTTATTCAAAATTATTTTCATTTGTCGCCAACACTTACGTCTTTTCGTAAATTTTTTACAAGAAAAAATGGTTTGACTTATATTTTTACAAGTATCCCTTGTCTTATTTGCAAACGATATTGAAAAGCTTTTTTTTTTCAACGAAATTGCCTGTTTTTATTCAAATTTATGGGGGACAACCATTCTTATACAATAAAAACATTTATTTAATGCGTATGTCTTATTTTATATGGGCGAGGGCACTGTTGTAATTTATAAGAAGCTAAAACTCAGTCGAAAATAACATTTAAAATTTATTTATAATATGTATATGGAAGTATAATGTCAGAACAGCTAAGTGGTACAATGTTCAAACCTTTAAAACCAAGTCTTTTCGTAATTTTTGCGTGTTTTTATTCAAATTTATTTTCATTTGTCGCCAACACTTACGTCTTTTCGTAAATTTTTTACAAGAAAAAATGGTTTGACTTATATTTTTACAAGTATCCCTTGTCTTATTTGCAAACGATATTGAAAAGCTATTTTTTTTTCAACGAAATTGTCTGTTTTTATTCAAATTTATGGGGGACAACCATTCTTATACAATAAAAACATTTATTTAATGCGTATGTCTTATTTTATATGGGCGAGGGCACTGTTGTAATTTATAAGAAGCTAAAACTCAGTCGAAAATAACATTTAAAATTTATTTATAATATGTATATGGAAGTATAATGTCAGAACAGCTAAGTGGTACAATGTTCAAACCTTTAAAACCAAACAATACACAGGAACCGGCCTGTTTTAAATAGGGAACTTAGACGGAAACTTCCTATAGTAGGTAGGGAGAATGAGGATCTCGTTAATCCAGCCATATAGCAGGCAGAAATTATAAAATAATTAATAAGCTGTTACAAATCTAATTTTTTTAAAAATGTATCAACCTTTAAACACAATAAGCTACACATCCCCTATTCTTATAATCTAAATTTTTGAAAAATAGTTTGTTTAAAGCTGGGCTCGTGGCACGTAAGTGGTTATGTTTAATTCCTTTAACCTCGATCGCTTCGATAGCCCAGTTGGTTAAGGCTTCGTACTCGTAATGCTGTGATCGCTGGTTCGATTCCAGCCATGGGACATCGCAGGAAGCTTTTTTTAAATTAAATAAATCCGAACTAGAGAGAACAGTTGCGAAGAGAGAGACAGAAGACTTCGGCGTGACGTAATCAAATTCAAATATTTCCGCGAAAATTCAAAATTAAAAACGACACCTGTGAGAAGTGCGCGCGCAGAAAACCAAGATGGCGGACACCCGGGAGATTTAAATTAAAAAAATTAAACTTAGAAAAAAATCTGAAAAATTTTCTATAGTAGGTAGGGAGAATGGAAATCGTGTTAATCCATTCATGCGCGCCGTCGCGTAATTCCGGAAGCAAATTAAAAATAACCGCGCGTAATTTAATCAGTAGCACATATGTAAATTACATATCAAACTTCATATGTGATTAATCAGTAGCACATATGAAGAATAATTAGAGCAAACCGCGAAATTAATTAGGGCAAACCGCGGATTTAATTCGCGGAATCGCGGATTAAATTCGCGGAATTAATAGTTTGATTGACAGGTTGCTCCAGTTTCGCTGCCGCACTACTACTCAGCGTTTTGGGAATTTTCGACGTTTTGTCCACCGCAACTAATTCGGCGATTTGTCCATTTTCGGCGATATGTCCACCGACTACATTCGCCGTTTTGGGCATTTTCGGCGTTTTGTCCACGCTAATGAATTCGGCGGTTTGGGCACGATTCGCCGATTTGGGCATTAAAATAAGATTCGGCGTTTTGTCCATTCGGCGATATGTCCTAGACCCGTTAAAAGCTACATTACCGCACTCTTTTTATATAAAAAAATACGTTGAACCAATATTTATTAATGAAGATAAAATATTGAACAAGACACGTTTGCTTATTGCACTCGTTTCGTTAAAATGTTCATAATAAAACTTGTATCGTTAATATCGATAACATTTGTCAAAATAAAAAAGTTTTTCATTAATTTTTGAAAAAAATCGCAAAACAAATATTGATACTCAGTAAAAGCAAGTCGTGTTGGGACCCCACGTTTTTATTACGTATATGTTCATGACAAACACCTTAAAGAATGCGATATTGATGATTTTGGAATTTTTGAAAAGAGTTACTATAAATCAGTTCCTTACTTATTACTCAAATATTAAAGTAAATTGTAGATCTGCACTAAATAAATATTTTTGTAAATGTATTGCTCTTTCCTGCTCCTTGCTGCTCGGTAAAGCACTGTATCTAGGATCCATAAATAGGGAAGTTAAAAGTACTTAGGTACATCATTTTCCATTTAACAAACGATAATATTGACTATTCAATTCACCTGTCATGTGACCAATGAAAATCCAGAATTTGACGTTTCTTGACCAATCAAAAAAATATCAGCGGATATATCTTCCTGGAAGGTATTCAAATGACTATTTTTAACAAATGCGATTTTTATTAGAAAAAGTCGACATTAGTGTTCTGTTACTATAGAAATTGCGTAGTTTGTTGCTAGATTTACTGAAAACTAATTTGAAAAAGGTAGTTTGGTTCATTAAATAGTCCCTCGAATACCATTCTTAGTCAAAGTTAATTAGATTATTTTTGCGGTGGTATCACTACTCATGCCCATTGCGCTTGGGATTAGGACTCGTGCTAGCGCACTCGTCCTAATCGTACCACAGCGCAATGGACATTCGTGACACCACCACAAAAATAGTCGACATAACTTTGACTACTCATGGTATTATAAGTGATAATTGCTGTTTGCCGAGGGTCATGTATTCATTTTATTGTGTGCACACTCCAAAATCTGAGAAAGATTAATTCTCAATAGTAATATCTTGAGTGCAATTTAATTTGCACAAGGGAATTGGACAATTTGTTTCCCGAAAAATTAGTTTAATGTTAACGTCTATTATTAAATTAGAAACATTTATTTAGTATTAACCTACATACCAAAATAAAAAAAATCCAAAATGTACTGGCATTTTGTAGTAGTGCAAAATTATCTACAATTTGCATTAGTGCAAAATTATCGATGTCATTTGAATCTAATTGGTTGATTTTTTTTCTAGCTCTCTGATCAAAAATGTTTGTTTTCTAGCTCTCTGACTAATCAAAAATGTTTGAGAGAAATGGTCAGAATACGTGGGGACCAGCAAAATTATTTTACTCGCAAGTGCCGGTATTTTTAATTCGGTTACGTTTTCGATTACGCTTATTACATTTTATGTACCTATATCGGTTTCCATTACGGTTACGGTACTAAAAATTGCCTATTTTTGATTACGTTACGATTCAAGTCCGTGTTGTCGTTATTTAATTTTTGTTCTCGATGTTGACATTAATAAAATGACCTCATTTTTAAAGTATGTATTCCAAATTAATCATGTTTCCTTGGCTCATTTTACCTGGATTAATTTTTCTACTGTTTGGACATCGCTAAACCAAACCATTGAAAAAGTGTCATCACAACGACTATATCTTGAGTTCTATAATTCCGGAAACATTCTATCATGAACCGCTTGTTTCTAACAAATGAACACCAATTATCAAACAGTTGACACGCGCATCTTGTTAAATTTGCAAACGATTTTCTTCTACGGAATGACGTGATTAAATTATTATGACGTAATAAGTAAGCAACATTGTGAATCAATTTCAGTATTATGACAGATGTTTTTATAAATTCTAGGTTATGTTACGTGTTTGCATGTTTGAAACTTAATATCGTTTTAATACGGCGTAGACAAAATACTTAGACGTTAAATACAAATCTCCATATATACAGTGTGGTCCATTAAGTGTGCAACAAATGGGAAATTTTTTTATTAGTTGTACAATCGAAATTTAAATATTGCCAAAAGTTGGTGCATGTTCGATAACCATATCAGATGTCGTTAGAATGGCTTCAAGTCAAACAATGTACAGGGCAGGACAAAAAATATGAAATTCGTTCAAGAACAAAGTTACCTTATTTCAAAAAATATAGCAAAATTTTATTGAGAAAAGTTGTTTAGAATTAAAAGTTATGCTCAAATACAAAGTCACGGCCTCCTATTCGAATTTTGATTCTTTTTTGGAAAATTTTGTATTACCCCCGTATGATACATATTTTTATTATTTTGATTTTATATGTATTTAAAGTAGCCACAACCACATCCCTTTTAAATAACGTTTAGCAACTTGAAGCGTATTTGTAAAGTTTACTTGGATTTATATTTTTTTAGGTAAGCGTCCACTTCATGTTTGTTGCAACGATATTTAACAGAACTTTAGAATTTCGCAAATATTCTTTTTAACAATGCAAATGCTTTACTAATAATAATTTACATATGAAAAAACTCTCAATAAAATCAGCATAATAAAAATATGTATCATACTGGGATAATACAAAATTTTACAAAAAAAGAATCTAAATTCGAATAGGAGGCCGTGACTTTGTATTTGAGCATAACTTTTGATTCTAAACAACTTTTCTCAATAAAATTTTGCTATATTTTTTGAAATAAGGTAACTTTATTCTTGAACGAATTACATATTTTTTGTCCTGCCCTGTATATTGTTTGACTTGAAGCCATTCTAAGGGCATCTGATATGGTTATCGAACATGCACTAACTTTTAGCGGTATTTAAATTTCGGTTTTACAACTAATAAAAAAATGTCCCATTTGTTGCACACTTAATGGACCACACTGTATAATAGGCTTGTCTGGGACGCTGTTTTGTGTGTCCGGGACGCTGTTTCAGCAGCCAAACCGTAAGAGATAGAGAAAAAAGTTATGAAAGTTATATGTTTGGAATGGTCATGTCAGGTCAGGAACCGAATTTCAGTCACGTGACACTTCCGGTTTTCGAGAAATCACGTGATTTCCGTCCGTCCGGGACGCTGGTCCGCCCGGGACGCTGTTTCAGCAGCCAAACCGTAAGAGATAGAGAAAAAAGTTATGAAAGTTATATGTTTGGAATGATCATGTCAGGTCAGGAACCGAATTTCAGTCACGTGACACTTCCAGTTTTCGAGAAATCACGTGATTTCTCGAAAACGCGTTGTATTTGAAAAACGGTCTTTTTTGTGTTATTAAATGAGACATTTGTCTCACTGGTTGCTAGTTTTTATTATAATATTAACTACATAGTTTCACATTCCAATACAAATAACTACAAATATTTTATTGTTAAATTAAATAAACGTCAATGTGAACATCAAATGTCATTGTGGAACCCTAATTTGGCCAACCCAGGCCGGAAAATTAACCATATTAATTAAAGATCTCTATTTTTAACTATGAAATTAGGTATTAGGTATTAGGAAAAATGTGTTCGTATTGTAGTGGTACGATTATGACGTCATACACTCATCACATGATACTGAAATTTCATTACAAGAACTATAATTTCGCTGAAAATGGGATACTCTGTAAATGTTCTTTACGTACCTAATTTTTTATGTTGGTACATATTATTGTTTCTAAGATTTACAATGACATTAATCGATAGCATTGTTACTGAGTACCAACTTATTTAATCAGTGTAATTTATACGCCAAGTAAGCTCTTCGTCGATTAGCAACCGTCCGGAAGGATATTTGGCAAAACAAATTCCATCGATTAAGCGCGCGAGGCGCAGGACGCAGGACGGTCGGTGGGCTATGAGCAATTCCTAGAAAATTTCGCGCGCGGCTTTCGACGCGACTGTACCGCCACCGTCTTTGCAACCCTCGCACGTCGGCGTGCCCTTGGACCATCGCATCCGCCATGGACCATGGGCGATGGGGTGGCTACCTGATCGCGATCCGTCTTCTCGGAAGCGCAGCGGCGGCCTTGGCGACCGATGGCCCCGGATTTCGCCCTCTTTGTCCGTCACGGCCGGTGTCCTTTCTTATCTTCGGTATTTATGGCCGGGTCTAAGGTCGAAACCGCCTAATTGCTGTGCCGCGGACTTATCGCTGTTTGCTCAAAACGGCCCCGGTTTCGTCAACACGCCGCGCGGCTGATTTTTGGCGCCTGTCGCGGCGCACAGCTGGAAGCTTTCGCTGGCCAAATTTTAAAAGCGAAAGAAATCGTGGCAGATGGGAAGCTATTTAGTCAAGGTTGGCCATGGCCATGAAGAAGCACTCCCGTGTCTGATTTTACTTCATACAGGGTTAGACAAAAACATGGAAACACTTGTAAATCTCATGTTGTGAATCGCCTCTTCGACTTATATTTGACAGCTTGTACTTTGTAAAGGCTGTTGCGTTCACAAAAAACAATTGAATTTGGGTGGTAGTGCTGCATTACAGCCGGTAGCAATTTTGACAAGTGCTGGATTAGTTTTCATAGTAGGTACCTGAATGCTGTATGCCAGTTAAAGGTTGCTTACAGGTTTCGTTTAAAGAGAACTGTGTTTTTAAGGCGGTAGGGTACCACAAAAACATACATAAAATATTGTAGGTATTCATAAACATTTTCAAAGTTGAAAGAATTCTTGATATGTCAAAATACGTATATAATCAAGTATAAGGTAGTTATCTTTAAAAAAAATTGTTGTTGCCCCAGATAAAGAAAATAAGATCAAACGCACTTACGACGTTATTAATTAACATTCCGGAAAATTATAGAGATATTATTAATTGTTGATATTTACTCTAGGACTTAACATTATCATAAGTACAAAAAGTTTGTTTATTTGACGGTAATTAATTGTTTTCTAGATTATAAATAGAGTTTTCCTATAAATATTGATATATGTCTTAAAGTAATTCAGCAATAAAAATGAAACTTCCTCAACTCCTAAATAATTTATATTTAAAACTATCTATTTAAAGAAAACTTAATTACCTGTGCAAATTATTAAAATATTATACTTTAATTGTTTTAAATATTTGAATCACTTTAGAATAGAAAGAGAACAACCTTAACAGAGATAGAAAATACCGCTTAAACTTGCAGGTAGACAGGCCTGGAGACCCGGATTAAGGGACTTTAGGGTTTTGGCCTCAGTGAAAGGCTTTGGTATTTCTAATGCAAAATGTAAAATTCTCAAGCAATTATTGCAAACTTTGACATTTTATCTGAGACAGTCTTAATAAATTTTATACACAACTGTATTTTTAATTAAACAATAGAAAAATTTAATTAGAATATTATGACGTTTAAGCAATGCCACAAAAACCTATATATATCTAGAAACATTTTGTTCTTGTATTTTTCCTCATCATTAAATGTATACTGGGACTCCATACTCTAATTTATCATTCATAAAAAGCAGGCGCTTATTACTGATCTCGACTGTATGCACATAGTACTAATCTAGTATTCCGGAAATTTGTTAATGTAACTCCCTTAGCAAACGTTCAAGCATTATTCAAATGAAATAATTAACTAGGATCAGGATAACTGTCAACTGATACCTACTAAAGAGTATAATATGTTGTTATGCTTGTCCTTTATAACTGCAATAATTAGTTAGGATTAGATGAACAGTGACTTATACCGAATTATGAGTAATTTGTAGAATGCACATAATTGCCATTTGCAGAAAATTATTTCAGTTGGTGTTTGTGCTCACTTGTGATTACATCGCTGTTTCATATTTTCGAGAAACAATTTTTTTCTCTATGCTTGTGCGAGATCAATTAATTGTGCAAACTTTATTCGTAAAAATTTGGTGCGTATATCCCGTTTTGGAGGTATATTGGTTTTTTTTTAATAAAACGCTGCTTTTTGTGCCGTTTTAAAACGTGTGTGAGTTAGTTTCCTGCATTTATAATAATAATTATAAACATGCCGAGAACATTTAGCAGAACCAAAAAACGGTGGACGATCATCAATTTCGCTAACATTACGCCGAAAACGTGAAAAAGCGCTTCGGCTATGCCTGTCTGAAGAGTATGTACCAGAAGATAGTCATATTTCATATTACGATGGGTAAGTAATGTAATTAGTGGTTTAAGACATATGGGGTATAATACGATATATTAGGAAATGGGAAATTTCACGAACGGCAATCTACAATTATTATTGAAATTAATTATTTTCTGAAATGTGTTACTGATATCCGAAATTAATTACCGATGTCAGAAATACAAATCATCATATTTTTTTATAATATTGATCTTTTTAGTTTATTTTACAAATTGTTTCAAAGCAAATTTACCAATATCAACTGATAGAAATTAAACAACACATCCTAAAAATATCATTGCACATATTTAAAAAATGTTTGGTTTTTATTTTTTCCTAATTCAGTGCTGTTATGAGCTCACAACAGCACCATTTTCGGTACTGTTATAGATGCTATAACAGAACAGTTAATTGGCAATTGGCATTACAATACGTCAATTGTTTTTTGGTGATTTGAAAAATATTTCAAGCAAATTTTTGTTTTGCATCATGGGTGCCATGTTGTGCATAGAAAATTTTTAATCGCGAACTAAAGCTAGAATTATGACAAGAAGAAACAGCGAAACGTTTTATTGCTTTGTTTTTAAAAACCAAAAATCATAGTCGTTACTACTACTACAATTAAAAAATTTTGACTTAAATTTTTTTAAAATCTGCATGGTGTTCCGTTTGAAATAAGAAATAGTCGCTTCCGGCAAAATCGGAAAATCGTAATTTACATCAACTTATGGAAAATAGTTTCACATATCTGAAATGTATTTCAAATATAAATAATTCGATTCACATATTTTTAAATAGAAACTACAAATGTAATGCGATTTTAATATACTATTTTGACTAGTCTCAATAAAAAGTAAAGCGGCTTGCTATAAATTTACCACCATGTAGAACTAATTTTGAAACAATATTCTATAAGTAATGTAATTGCAGCATCCCCGAGGAAGAATTACCAGAATTGGAAATTGAAAAGGACGAAAATGCCAAGCCGAATGTTCTTGAAGACTGCCGTATTGTGAACATAAATTATTTTATACAAGAAGTTAAAAAACTAACGTTTCATGATTTCCAATGCACTATGGGAAATATGAAATTTGTAAAAGAAATACGGAATGGTATTGTGTCTAAATTAAAGTATAATTGCGAAGCATGTACTAAAACGCTCTATCTTGACACACATCCACAGGAACATCATCCACATCAAAACGCAAATGAATCGCTTGTATGGGGAAGCTTGAGCATTGGCATAGGATTTTCACAATTGCAGGAGCTATTATCAATCTTGAATGTGCCCTCTTTGACAAGAAAAACTTTTGGGAAACACGAGAAAAAGATTGGCGATAAGTGGGAAACCGAACTGTGCTCGCAAATGAAAAAAGCGGCTGACGAAGAAAAAAAGTTAGCGATTGCTGATGGTAATATTGAAAATGGGGTTCCATATATAACCGTAATTGTCGATGGAGGGTGGGCCAAACGTTCCTACGGGCATGGCTATTCATCGATGTCAGGTGTTGCTTGCATAATTGGGGAAAAAACCAAAAAGCTATTGTTTGTTGGAGTACGTAACAAATTTTGTTATTCTTGTGCCACAAAATCCAGCGATGAACATGTGTGCTACTTAAACTACAAGGGACCTTCTACCTCTATGGAGCAGCATATCATAATCGATGGTTTTAATAGAAGTGAAAAAGAATATGGATTACGTTATAAATATTTAATTGGAGACGGAGATTCTAGTGTTTACGCGCAGGTTTTACAAAACGTGTCCTACGGAAGGTATGTGCATAAATTGGAATGCGCTAACCACATCACTAGGGCATTTACGTCTAACCTGCATAAAAGCACAATGAAAACTACTTTTAATATAGAAGCCCGTCGTATTTTGAAAGCGCGAGTGACTAGGTTTACCATCGGTGTTAGAACAGCCATCGCGAAATCCGCAAATGTTCATTTATTAAAACAAGATTTAAAGAACTTGCCATACCATGTTTTTGGATCGCATAATTTATGTAGAAATGAAGTATGTAAAAGGAAATCTGACAACGAAGAAAATGTAGTCCCGCTGCTGAAACAGTCAAAATTATTTCAAGAAGTGGAAAAAAGTATCGACAATATTGTAAGAAAAGTCGATCGATTGCAGAGGAATGTGACAACAAATCACGCCGAGCGATACATGTCACTTATTGCCAAATTTTCTGGAGGAAAAAGGGTCAATTACACCACAGGAGGTTCCTATGGAAGAAGATGTTTGGGTGCTGGTTTGGCATATAATTTGGGACCGTCTTGGCATCTGTCGATGATTAATAAAACACAAGTTCGATATTTATGTCGTTCTCGAGAACAACATCGCGTGTATAAACAAACGGTGCGAAAATCTTTAAAAAGAAAAAGGCAAGCTGCGGACTTCTGTGCAGATAGAGACTATGGCCCAAATGCTCAACAAGCTTTGCCAGATTTGACGGATGAAGAATTAAAAGACGCGATGAATAACAAACTTTTGTCACTTGAACAAGACAAAAACAATGCCGAAAAAATTCAAGCTGATACAATAGGACAATCCGCGAATGCGCTCTGGTATGACGTAAGAAGAGATAGATTAACAGCTTCGGATTTCGGAAAGGTTTGCTTACGCAGAAAAACTACTTCTTGTCATGAATTAATAAAGCGAATGCTCTATACAGTGTCTACAAAGGATGCAACAAATCTTCCAGCGCCTCTAAAATATGGAAGAATGAACGAAAACCGTGCAATACAATTATTTACTGAAAAAATGGGGTTACAGGTTATCCCTTGCGGTTTCTTCATTTATAAACGTAAACCATTTATAGGTGCTTCGCCAGATGGATTAGTCGACGAAAACGCTATAGTGGAAGTGAAATGTTTATATTCTATACGAGAAAAACATATAAAAGAAAGTGCGAAAATCAATAACAAATTGTGCGTAAAATATAATATCAATAATGACACTCTAAATTTAAAGAAAAACCATCACTACTATTACCAAGTTCAAGGCCAACTAAATATTACGGACAGGGAACTATGTTATTTTGTGCTATTTACCGATGTAGACTGTGAAATTATAAAAATAGAAAAAGACTCCGAATTTTGGGAAAATGACATGTTGCCAAAGTTAAGTAATTTTTGGTTGGATTGCGTCTTACCGGAATTAGCGGATCCGAGATTACCTAGAGGTTTACGGATTCGGGATTCTACATCAATTGTAGAAGCCCAACAAGAAAAAATTAATAAAGCTCAACAAGAAAAAATTAATAAAGCTCAACAAAAACTAGAAAAAAAAGAGAAAAGTTCAGTTTTAAAAAGCAACAATTGTGGTGTTGAATAGTAATTATTGTTTGTAAATTGTAAATTTGCTTCGTTTTTTTATTTATTTCTATGATTTTAAAGAGTTTTGTGTTTCGCTAACTGCCCATTATTTGTTTGACAGAATAGGTGTAGTGTGGCAAAATCCCAGAGTTAAGAGTTGTATCGTAATTGTTTTAACTGTAAATTTAATTAATCTTATTATTTATTTCTACGATTGTAAAAGTTTTGTATTTTCGCCAACTGAATATTTTTTTTAATATATTTGTTTGATTTAATTGTTTCTGTTTATTTATTTCTATGATTTTAAGAAATTTTGTATTTCGCTAAACTTCTCATTATTTGTTTGATAGAATAAACATTATGTGCCAAAAGCCCAAAACCTTGGTTAGATTATTAAAATTACAAATAAATAATCTTTACTACAATCTACAACCCCAAGCAGGTAAACCAAAGGATTAAGAGAACGGTTCACCTCCTGCTGTGTAGCAATCGGTGGTAGCAATAAACCATCTTTTACCTAGCATATTTGGTTGCATACTTTACAGAAAAACAAAACGCAAGCCCTCTGGTGGTAAAGCTTTGCGTAACCACGGGTCCTACCGCCTTAACACAGATTGTTTTCTGTTCCAAGTTTACCAACTTTTAATTAATATTTTAAGTTAAGTTTTAACCAAAAAATCTGGTGTGATACACGCACACAGCTTCCTTTTAGAGTGATCTTATAATTAGTAAAAAAAATGTTTTTATTTAATTTTAAGCATTTCTCAAAAAATTAAAAAAATTAGAAATTCTACAGAAACCGTACAAAATAGATAGTTGAAAAGACAAATTGTTTCTAACAAAGGCCGAATTCAAAAATGTAATAATATACCGGGTGTTCAATTTCAAATAACAAAATTGATTGAACGACTTTCGGTATAACCGGAAGTGATATCACAGTCAAAATATTGTTAATATGTTATTAGTTGCCCTATAAAACAGGAGTTAATAAAAAAAAGAAAAAAGAATTTTTTTTAGAGGTATTCAAGTGGAAAATCACCTATCTCACATCAATACACATTAAAAATGTAATAAAATGTAACGTTTGAAAAAATCGTTAGAATCGTTTTTGAGAAAATCGAAAAAAAAAACACTGAAAAATCACAAGAGTAAACACCATACTTCCGGATATGCGATTTTCTTAAAAAGCTTGCTGTCGCATCTAGATAGTACACAAAACTTGTGGATTGCAAAGTGATATAAGTAAAATCAATTTAAATTACATGAATTGCTATACAAAAACGTGCGAATATTTAGTCATGGGCTAAACCACTAACAAATTTTAATAGTTTTACTCGACCCTCGGTCTCGTTTGACAAACCACGTCCTGTGCCTAAAACACTTCAAATTAGCAACTTGTATCATAAATAGCTATTATAATCACAAAGTTTAAAGAAACACGCTAATGTGCTTTTATCTACTCTAGTGGGATAAGTAACTCATTACATCACTCATTTGACACTATTTGCGTTAGGTAATGAAGTTCATTACACCACTAGTAAAATAATGTCAAAGGAATGACGTAATGACATTTTCTTACTACAATATTTTTGAAAATGACAGATCTAACATCTTTCTTAATGAAATTTTCTCAACTTTGGGCACTTAGTTGTAGATAAAATTTTGTACAATACACTTATCCCACTTGTATAATAAATAGCTATTATGCGACTCATTGGTGTTATCAACAGTAATGTATTAAGTAGGGCTGGGCGATATATCGATAAATATCGATATTATTTCCATATCGATATATGGAAATATCGGATGTCGATATATCGAATATCGATATTTATCGAATATCAATATATTGATATTTATCGAATATCGTTATATAGAGATATCAAATATCGATATTTATCGAATATTAATATATCGATATTTATCGAATATCGATATATCGAAATATCGAATATCCATATGTATCAAATATTGAAATATCTGATACCGATATTTATCGAATATCGTTATTTATAGCTATCCCCATAATTATTGATATCGCCATAATTATCGATATCTCCGTATTATCGATAAATACATACATATCGAGATTTATGGAATAGCTGTTAAATTAGTAGTTTCCACTTGTCTAATCCAACTGTTGTCAAAAACTGATCACGATGTAAATGTTCAGATTAGTTTACGATAACTTTTTGTATGTATACCGTATACCTTGTATCTGCGCATGTACAACATTCCCTTAATTTGAAGTGCCGTAAATTCAATTTGTTTTAATAATCTTAATAATAATACTTCATGATCTAAAATGATCTTCTATGTTATTTTACATATTGACCTATTGTAACCACGCAGAACAAGATTTTACATTCATAAACTGTCTTTTCAAAAATCGAAATGAATATGGGTGCACTAAAAACGACATTTCAGTTAACTATTAGGTAATCTTTAAAACATTCGAGTGCTGTATTAGTATATTACATACCGAGGTGGGAAGTGTTTCATTAATGTCGAGAGATTAGGTAGTTTACCGAGACGCGTAGCGTCGAGGTTAACTTTATCTCGAGACAGGATGAAACTTTCCACCGTGGTATGTATACTATTTTATTTGAAATCATCTAATTTTAAAAATAACTACAATTTAATTCTGAATAATAGATATCTTGATCTAGCTAATATTTTTGTTACCATGAAAACAACCCATTCAATGTTTTGTTACCATGAAAACACCCCACTCTTCAGGTATGTAATATTTTTCGGGGTATGTAATAATTTCCCGGCTAGTTTCAAGTAATCATCTAGTTTCCAGCTGTTGTCATGTCATGAAATTGACACATTACAATGTGATTGCTAATAAAACCATTTTCGAACCTAATTTTTTGAGTTGTCACTATTCATCTAAACTGAATTTGGCTATTCAGAAACTAAAGTTATAATTACGCATTGATTGTGGTGTACAGTTGTACATACATACACATCTCATGTTACAGTAAAATAAATACCTAATATTTGTTCTGTACTTTTGTAACACATATAATTAGCAAGATAGAAATATAGTTTAATTATGCCCATTTTTTAACACATATTTTAATAAGTACAATTTATTTTCTTAAAATAATGCAATACAATATAATATAATAACATTGATAACAATATAAAGTTTATTCGTACTCCGTAAGTTCGTAGTTTGAATTTAACACGTATTGCATTTTGCAACTTTTAAATAAGGACTTCTTGTAAAGTCCCTAAATTTAAAAATATTGTGCAAGTCTGCAGATTTAATTTGCGTGGATAAATCCTTTTTGGCTGTTTTTTTGTTTATGCTACACTTTTTTCACATCGGGGACTTCTACATAATATTTGATAGTCAGCACTCAGCAGTAGGGCTGGGCGATATATCGATAAATAACGATATTATTTCCATATCGATATATCGCATATCGATATTTATCGATATATCAGTATTTTTAAGATATTCATCGATATATTGATATATATCGATATATCGATAAATATCGATATAATTCTGATATCGAGTATCGATATGTAAATTTTAATATCGCTCACCCCTAGTATTAAGTGCATAGTGACTTGCCGATAATGCTGGTCAGATTGCTCGACCAGCTGGATTGCGATGAAAATATATCTCTACAGCTAAGCTGGATGGCGTATTTTCTAAACAATCCAGCGTGAGTGCAATCTGGTCAGCATTATCGAAGCAAGAAACTATGCACGCAATATATTTTGCGTGACTATTGCTTGAATCGATTGAAAAAACTAACGATCATCATTTTAATGAGTAAGGTTGAGTATTACCGATAAGTTGGTATATAACAATCATTATCCACGCCAGTCGTTTTTGATTGGTTGAAAGCTAAAAAAGCGAGTTCGATCATTGGTCAAATGACATCGTTTGACAGATGTATGCAATAGTCACAGTAAATTATTGCTATATCGTGTATGATTCTTGTACTGATAATGCGACTAGAGAACAGAGCCGGGTTAAGGGGGGTGGGGGGGCTAAAGGGGCTGCACCCCCGGGCCACCGAATTTCGAGGGCCTCGAAAAGATTCGAAGGTTATAATCTAGTGCGGTTTCTAATCATTTAGATCCCTTTATACCCGTTGCATAAATGGGAATGGGGCGTCTAAAAAAAATTTAGCCCTGGGCCTCACATATCCTTAATCCGGCTCTGCTAGAGAAAGAGCTCAAATGGAGACCAATTGACTCAGTATGGGAAAACGGCGTCTATTACATCCTCTTGTATTTTATCTTCTTCTTCTTCTTTTATAGTAGGTGTTACACCTGTTTCTCTTCACGCTTTTTCTATAATACTTGATTACACTATGGTGTGTCTATTGATAATGACAACCAGCTTTCCGCCCACCTCTTCTTCGGTCTGCTCAGATCTCTTTTTCCTGTGGGCTTTAAATCCATGGTTATTTTTATTAATCTATCATAAAATAATAATTAATAAATCTCCTCCTTACTTGTACAATAAAATAACATTTTGCACTGGCATTCATAATATGAATTTGAGACATAGAGATCTTATAGATCTTCCATCACATTGGTCTCAATTGTATAATTCTCCTACTCTTATAATATTGCTAAACTTTATAATAATATTAGTGAATCATCCGAGCTACGCTTCGGTTCGCTAATTTAAGAGAGATTCATTAATATAAATTAAAAGAAGGATGCATCGGCCGGAAATCAAACACGGGCCGCCCGCATGGCAGGCGAGTATTCTACCACTGAACCAACGATGCTTCGTTGAATAAGGCGCTGCTATAATGGTATGTGAACATTAAGAGTTTTATAATTTAATGTTACTTTACTGTTTGTACTTTTTTTGAAAATAAAAACCGGCCTACGATCTAAGTCCAAAAACTAGCAAAATTTTAAGCTACCATACAATTTAATCGGTCTAGTATCTTCTTAGGAGATAGCGAACAAACATACAAACATACAAAGAAAGAAACCACCGATTTTATGGTATAG
This sequence comes from Agriotes lineatus, assembly GCA_940337035.1. Lineage (NCBI taxonomy): Eukaryota > Metazoa > Arthropoda > Insecta > Coleoptera > Elateridae > Agriotes > Agriotes lineatus. The sequence goes on along the minus strand of OW679195.1, from coordinate 19,425,935 downwards.
GTTCCTTCTACTTTTAAAACTTGCGATCTATCTATTTTTAAACTTTGAATAAAAGGTTGGTTATTTGGCGGCACCGATTAAACTAAATCAATAATTTAAAAAACAATTCTATTACAAAAATTATATATATTTGATGGTATCAATGCCAACTACGACTCGCATTTAGAGAAACAACGTTTTAGGTCGTAACCCAGAAACTGTAAGCTAAATATTAATTGTGACTAGAGTTATATTAGTCTCCGTAAAAAAGTGCATTAAGGATGCCTACTTTGTTTTCTTATTTAGCAAACAAATGAACTGTGACGTCGAAGAGAAATGTATATTTTTCCATTTGCCCACTGTAGCTCGGAAATCAAAAGAGAAATTTTTCCAATGCTCTTTGGATCCACAATCATTTAAAATCACTCTTTAATTCTCTTTAAAAATCAGTCTTTATATACACCACTTTATCTTGTTCTTTAGCTTCTGCTATTTAGAATTAGTACCTATAATACCGCTAAAAACAATGTTAATTTGACTAAGTATATCTAATCTTTGGTGGGACACACTGTACATCTCTATTATTATTATTATTATTATTAGTAAGCATTGTCTCTTCGATTTATATTTAACAATTTGTATTCTAAAAGTCGGTTGCGTCATGGCAGTCAACCATAGTAGGTACTGGTCATGGCCAGCTTAATTCATTTTCGCTACAGCATATATATGGCCGTTCCAATTCAATTTTTACAAATTTTTCAGAGCCCTCTCACGATGTATCTGTAACTACTACTGGCTATTTTATAATCTGACAAAGATGTTAAGTGTGGTTATAAGTGTTACCATTTAACCAAACTTTGTAAACGTGAAACACAGATAAATAGTTATCTGCAACGTTATATGTCATTAAATTTTTATGGTATCTAATAGATGACACGACGAATTAATACGACTATATATTGTAATGTAAAGGTAATGTAATGTAATGTGATATAATATAGTAATAATTTGAATTGTAATTACACCTACCTTACTTACATTTATTTAATTCAAATGTTAGACTGACCAAAAATAATTCTGTTTTAACTGGGTTCGTTAACTACTTACAAATAAAACAGTATTATGCCCTTTATTGTATTTCATTCATCTGCAATTTAATATTACAGAATGCTAGCTCGGTAGACAAGAAAAACTCCTTCCTCAGAGTTGGGTTCCCCGGTTTGTTAATGTTAAAATTCGTGTGATACGCCACTGGGCTGTAAATTTACTTCAATCGCGCACACGCTACTTTGTCATGCTGTCAAAATCCTACACAAATCGGTTTATTTGTTGCGGTTCGCGTTTTGTGATTTAAATTTAACAAAAAGAGTTTTATGAGCATTCGATAAGGTAATTTTTGAATTCCGGCGCCTTCAATTGCATTAATCTATCTTTTTTTTGCAGGCAAAACCTCTACTTGATTGTTAAACGACGCCAACATGCAATTGTTTCTCCTACCTCAAATCTGGATTTTATGCAATTACTGGATATTTGCTTTTGATAGATGCTTTAATCTGCCTGGATCTCTGCTCAGTAAGACGTGCTCTTGTTTTAATTGTTGCTTTCCGGTTCCTAACACCGATACTTTGATTGCAATCTAACCTGAGTTTTCTGCAGTGCTGCGGTAACTCGTTCGGACAGCGTCTCCTGATGATCTCTGCCTGAAGCTGGACCCCTGGGATGCTGTGACTGCTGTGAGGGCCTCCTACACGCTGGGCGGATATGCTGCCGTTGAAATCTCGGGGTCAGGAACTCAATTGTGCCCGTAACTGATGATCGTAATCTGCACTGGTTCCTGCCGAAGGCCTCGGAAAGTTGTAGCGGAAGAAATTATTTTTCAAGTGATGGAATTTGCTACCCATACGTTCACTGGACACTGGTAAATTCTCTACACAATGGTGTACTTTTTATTGTTATAAATTAAATATTTTATATTAAATTTGCAATTAAACGAGAGACCAAAAACTGTGTGTCAATAATTAATTTTATTCAAATGTTTCTTCCTCCTGGTCGTTAATAACAAATGCCTATCTAAACTACAAAAACGGATATTGACCAAGTTCAATACAATAACCTTCTTAACTAATATTCCTTATAACTAAAATTATTTATAAAATTTCTAATTCTAAAATATTGTCTTTTCAATTTTATTTTAACTGTCTCATAGCGCCACTCAGTTTGTATTACTTAGATTGTCTTTTCACTCTCGCGTAATTACACTGACTTGTTTTTAAAATAGCCCACTTCCTTCACCAATTTTGTTTCACTTCCTGCTGTGCCTTTCCTTGTATTTTTATCCACTGTCTACTTTTCCCAGATTTTCAAATGTTGCTGTCTAATATTACAATTGCCATGTTCTGCCTGGTTTATGCTCTTTGCAACGTATTATAATAATTCTGCTTTTTTACCTTTATTTAAAATGCTCATAAACATATCCTATTTAATTATTCTGACATCTACGCTTCATTTAACACGCACATTATAAACCTTTCTGTGACAGTTCTATTTATTTGGTTTGGCTTTAATTTTCCACAAACCTCTTATTTTTGGCTAATTTAAAATTATCGACTCCACTCTATGAAAAACGAGCTCTGCCCCTTGCCTTTTGTACTCAAATCATTTCATTACTACTAGCATTGCTTTGCAAATGTAATTACGGACTGGAATTTATACGCTAAATCTTGCAGTTGTATGAACTACCCCAACTCTGTGCTATCTGACATGCTTTATTTATTTGTGCTGCAAGCAGAGTTGAGTAGCGGGCTCAATACCATCTCAATATATCGTGCGTAATACCATCTCAATATATCGTGCGTTTCAAAAAGATAACTCATTTAAGGTAGGTCTTGGATAGAAATGGATATATTTAATTCAACTCTACTTAAGTTAAGATAAACTTTAGTTTCGTCATAGCTTGCTCAAATTAAGGTCGTTTTAACTTGATTTGAGTAAAAGTTGAATAAAAGGTAATATATTCGTTTTTATCCAAGACCTGCCCTAAATGAGTTTTTTCAAGGCACTATACACCTGCGTCAGTGTACATGAATAAAGCTGGCCATGGTTGCGTGAACTACAAAAACAAATCAATTATTATGATGGCCCAGCATGACGGCCGGTATCAAGTTTGAAAAATGTTATGCCATTTTTCGAAGTACGTACTAGTTTGGCCATAGTTATTCCATATATTAGCCAGTCATTCGGAAATGTATTGTTATGGTTTTATTAAAAATCATTTGGTTATTGTAATAATTTAAAATAAATTACTTTAGTGTCATATGGATCGGGTCTCTACATCCTAGCAAGTATTATTTTGATTTGTATAAATTATAAGAAATACATTTGCTATCAAATCAATTATCGTGGTATTATTTTTAATAATTTAAAAATAAATACTTTGTATAATGGTGATTTAACTAATGGGATTGCTACAATGCATGATACTATTTAACTAAAGAGAAATTAATTCAAATATAGCAATCCGACCTCACAATCCCCAAAACAAGTTCGTTATTAAACGACAATTATCTGTGATTACGCAATTGAAGCGTTGATTAGGTGATAAGAATTGCCGCAAGTAACTACACGTTACAAACAAAAACCATTCAGAGGACGCTTCTGCCGGAAGTGCACAAAAAACCGACGCCACTAAGAAATTCACTAAATTCAAGCTATTAGGGTAAAGTTTTCTGATCTTTCTGTTGCTTTTGGAATGAAAACTAAAGCTTAACTTGAGCTTCAGCAAGTCCCACGATGTCTGGACTCCAATTTCTTCATTGGTCTGTCAATACAAGCCGCTGAACTCCCGCAGAACGATTCCTGTAGCTCGAATACTGCGAAAGAACCTCCAAACTTCAGCCGTTGCCTAACAACTAGGGCTCCAACTGCTCTCCACGAAGGTCGCTGTCTACATCTAGCTCACAAGGCTCCAATTACTCTGCCCCAAACTTGCCAACACTCGATGCACAAAATAAACACCTTTTTATTACTTCTGCAGAGGTGCTACGAAGCAATGCACACTACTACAACACACCCGAAGGATACAGAATTAGTTTTCAAACTCACTGAATTGGGAAAAAGGTATTTACTTACAAATTAACAATTCTTTATTGGGGACGCCAAATTAACACCACCTCACAGTTTGGCTTCCTTTCCCCCAATTGTTTGTCTTGGACCTTACATTGTTTTACAGTGTTTCCAAGCCCGCCCTGATTACATTTTGTTCAAATCAAGGTTAACATTATTTTTAATACTGTTTTTACACATTATTATCAAAACCAATGTTATTTTATACTAAAGCATGATCAAAAATTATTTTCATCTAGTATGGCTGTGGAATATTTCCTAATTTACGAATGCAACTACATTTATAAATAAATGTCAAACTTGACATTTGAGTGTTAAGTGAGTTACAGTTGAATTCATAAATTAGGAACTATTCCATAGCCATACTAGATGAAAATAATTTTTGATCATTCTTTATTTATAAAAATTAAACTAGCACAGTTCTGGATAAAATAATATTTGATATGCACGAAATATTATTAATTGCTATCATAATCATAACTGCTTAAAATGTGTTTATCTACGACCACTACTAAAACTAGGCCTTTTAGCGCTAGTAGTGTAGTGTAGTATTAATAATTACCTTTCGTAATTGACCTTGACAGTACTGGCTTCGTAAAGATTGCCCGCGCGGCATGGCCTACTGTTTATTATGACATAAATTAGAAGTGTGGTAGATGCAAACCTTTGTTAAATCGATATTTATGGATTAATAACAGTAAAATGAAGGTCGTAGATAAAATATTGTATGCAACGCGTGCTAAAAGTCGCTTATGCACGAGAGATGTCTCGTGCATAAACGTCGACTTTTAGCACTTGTTGCATAAATAGCTATTATAGCAGTATTTTTGTGCTATCTTTCGCTGTGCTATGGTTTTAGTTGCAATAACAATAATTTGAATTATAAATTTCGTATTTTATAAACAATGATGAAATAGGTACACATTTTTATTTTCTGATTAACGCAAAAATGTATTGGCATTATCTAGCTATCAAGAAAAACATTTTTTATTATACCTGCATCAGAATCGCCGTTTAAAGCACGCCTGAGCGTGCGAATACAGGCGATTAAAGCTCGCCGAGCTTTAAAGGTTGTCAAGGAAACGACTGAATGCAACAACGGACATGGACGCGACAAAAACGTAAATAATTCTCGTAACTATAGTAGCAATATTATTATGCCCTCTCGATTTATCACGACAAAAATTATTTCTAAGTTTTTAGTGCGTTATTTATTTCCAGTATTGGAGGTATAATAAAAAATAGCGTAAAGTATTCGTGGATAACTGGTCTTTAAAACACTTGCTCTATTTCGAGAACTCCGGCTACGCCGTCGTGCTCGAAAACTCGCGCGTGTTTTAAAGACCTTGTTATCCACTCATACTTTAATATACTATTATAGTTTGCTCGATTCTTCACAAATTTAATACTATATACATACTACAATTGCGAGTATATGGTAATTTACATCCAACCTTTAAATTATTTTTTGCTCTTAAAGGTCAGGGATGCCTCTTAGTATACATTTAAGTACAGAAATTCATCATAGTCAGCCGTTTTCATCAAATAAAATTTTATTTTTATAATTTACTGTATGTGCGCATTTATATTTTTATTTGATATTGATAACTCAGCACTAATATTTACAATAATTATAATAAATACTTAAATATTTAGTAATAAAATGAAATAATGAATATAGTTTACAATAAATTAAAGAAACTGCGTTTAACGAAAAGATTCAGTAGCAACCCCTTTTACATAATAGAATGTTACTCTTGGTAGGCCGGTTGTACGCAGTTCAATTTTGTTTAAATTAAACAGCATTATTTAATATCTTTCCAGGGTTTAATTTGTAACGTGTAAAGCTGCATTTTGCGCAATCAAGGCCTCCTCAGTAATTACACTATTGAATTTATTCGTTAAATGTAGCTAGCATAGTATAGCTTAATACGAGTATGCCCGCCGTAAGAAGGGAGAGGAGGGAACCATCATCAACTGTTTCAACCTTTTGACAATCTTCAATCTTTCAACCTACCTACCATCGTTAAGCCTTTGTTCTGGGCTGGGTGATGCACCTACTTTTCTGGTTCTTTTTCAGTGTCCCCTGTGTACCACCTATCTTAGATAAATTCCTCAGCATGTCTTTATTTGTTTATTTGAATTAGCTGCTACATTAAAAAGAATCAGTAGTCGTTCTAGATTTCTACGATTTGGTGACATTAAATCAATTATTTAAATACATGACGACCAAAATTAGTTACAGGCAGCATTATGTAACTATAAAGCTTGTGCGGTTGCCGTTATATCTTATATGGCGCTGAAGCAAGTAAGCCCGATCGGTGACTATGCAGCGTAACGGGCGCATGGACGCAGCTGCACTCGCTTTTATACTCGTAGATATTAGTATGTTTTAGGAACCAGAGCGATATACATAAAACGCAGTTGTAATACATATGTGAACGATCAATTATAGCATACCGAATGTTGCAAGATAAGAATGTAGGTATAGCATAAGTTCTCATAAACGATTAGAGATATAACTTCCGCTAAATTGGAAGAAATGTGCAGCACCTTCACAAGTATCCCTGTGCACAATCAGACCTCTCAAATATTGTTTAGTTTAGGTTGGTCAGTCGGAAACAGTAAATTGTCTATTATTCCTTATCAGTTCAACAATAAGTTGATTAGAAACAAATGCATTATTTGAATAGTTTTCATAAAGGCGTTCACATCTGGTTCCAGATCTTCATTTGTTTTGATAATGTCTTGTATTAATATATTAACTTTCTTATTTTAAATAGACGGCAAATGTGATTATGGTATTGTTGTAGAAAATTTGTTTTTGTCTTGTTACTGATATGTAATATGATTTCTTAAACTTACTTCCATAAATAACAAAGTTATACGTAGGAGACCACGTTTTTGATGGTAAGCCATGTTTTCTTAATCCGAAAACAACTGTTTATTAGATTGAAAATTAAATGCACTCCATCTCTGAATTTTGATGTTTAAACTATGTGAGAGGCGCTAGACTGCTAGAACAGCCTTTGATACCAGGTTTTCTACCACAGCTACACGAAATTAATATTAGGACGACGGTTGGAGTTAATTTTCTCAATCTAATAAAAACATATCTAGTGCAATACACTCACACAACTTCCTTTTACAGTGATCTTATAATTAGCCAAAAAATTTATATATTTTAAGCATTTGTCAAAAATTTTAAAAAATTGCAAATTCTACAGAAAGCGTACAAAATTGAGCATTAGTTTAAGAGACAAATTTTCTCTAAGATGTTAATCTGAATTAAAAATGTAATAATATACGGGGTGTTCTATTTAAAATAGGAGCTAATAAAAAAAGAAACCCATTTTAGAGGTATTCAACTTGAAAATCACCTATCTCACATCGTCACACATTAAAAATGTAATAAAAATGTATAGTTTGAAAAAAATCGTGAAGGCCGTTTTTGAAAAAATCGAAAAAATCTGAAAATCACAAGAGTAAACACCATACTACAAAAGCTTGCTGTCTCATCTAGATAGTACACAAAACTTATACAGGGTGATTTTAAAATGTTTCGCCAAACTTTGAGGTATTATTCTAGACACCAAGGCAAGTAAAAAAGTCCATATGAACATGTGTCCAAAAATTGCGCGTTTCCGAGTTACGAGCAATTTTTGAATTTGGGAAATCAAACCTTCTTCAGAGTATATGTTCGATATGTCCACCACCCATCTCCCATAGACGTCTAATTGCCGCCACAATGACTGTCTTACTCTTTCAAAAACGCCTGGCATTCCTCTAACAGTTTGATAGGCATCGTTAACACGCTGCTTTAACTCCTCTACTGTATTAATGGAGATGGTGTACACGAGGCTTTTTAAATATCCCCAAAGGAAGAAGTCTAACGGATTAAGGTTTGGGGAGCGTGGCGGCAATGGAATAGGCCCATTTCGGCCTATCCACTGCTTGCCAAAAATTTGTGATAAGTGCTGCTTAACATACTCATTTCTGGAATTCTTTGGTTGGGTAGCCGCTCTTCATGCAAACAACGTGCCTCTGGTATTTCCATGGGCCCAACCATACATAAAATGCATGTCAGCTAATTCTGTAGTTGTGTACATTTTGATACGACGCCTAACTGTTTGATTTTGACAGCAAGTAATCCAGCCACCTTAATATTTTTTAATAGTTTACGATTTATTTCTCAAATTCAAAAATTGCTCATAACTCGAAAACGTGCGATTTTCGGACACATGTTTATCTGGACTTTTTTACTTGCCTTGGTGTGTAGAATAATACCTCAAAGTTTGGCGACACATTTTAAAATCGCCCTGTATATGAAGTTTCAACGCCATATCTCTGTTCGCTTTTGAGATATTCTGTTCACATGCAGACACACAGAAACACAGACAGACCAATGAACAAAAACCTGTTTTTTTGGATTAGAGGACTCTAAAACGTGAAGATATGTTGAAAATTCAATTTCGAATTTTTGGGGTGAATTCAATACTTCCTTTATTGTAAATGGAAGTAAGAATCTACTGTGTGGGCGTCGTAATTTAAATCGGTACAAGTACCGAACAATAACCACTTGAACAGTTACTACTTTTGCTACGTCGAGTTTACTAATAGGACCTGCGTCATTGTATCATGATACGGTTGTTTACAACAAATAAACACCAATTAGCAAACAGTTTATGGTCGTATTGAGTTACAAATCGGTGATTGAGAATAACAAACAAATTTCTGCTACTTGAACAGTTGTTTTCGGTACTTTTGATCCACCAATTCCACTTATTTTTGAATCATTGTTAAATTCAACGATTGTTAAAAAAAATGAACAACATTTAGCAAATTGTTCATAGTCGCATTACGTCAAATGCATATCTCTCATAGAATTAAAATTCATGTTTAAGAACAGCAAACCAACAAATGAAGTGCATACAAAACTCGTATCAGATGTTTGCGCACCAAATTAATAATTACAGCAGGCCGTGGAAGATTTCCAAATGCCCCGCCGACGCTGCCCACGCCAAAATTTTTGACCACTTCGCAGCCCAGCCAGGGCTTAACTCTGGCGAGGGTGGCGGGCGGTTTCGGCGGGGGTGGCGAATTACAGGTAATTAATAGCGGGCGAATGCAGGCGGCCTGTATGCGATAAAGCCTCGGCTGATTATTGCAAGCATCTGGATATTGGCTGACACGTATGATATGTGGCAGTAGGTAGATGAGGGTATGGGCGAGAAGGGTACGCACAATGGCCTGTTCAATGGCCGCTGGCGCTCGCGGCGATCGTCCGTTGTTAGTGCACAGTCCGCGACCCGCGTCGCCTCCTGTGATCTACCCGCAGCTGTCGCGCTCGCTCGCGGTCAGGTCCGCACTCAGGCGCCGGAAATGCCCGGAATTATCTTTGTCGGCTCCGGGTCAAGACACGCACGCAACCCTTCGCCCATATCGATTGCCGCAACACCTCGATTTACTGCCCACTCCATCACCCTGTACATACTTCAATTGTTTTTCAAAAATGCGTTGCTGTATCAAAATCGACCCATTTAAGCATCGCTGACTTTGACCTTGAAATTTTTTGACGGACAGACAATGAACTTGTGGATCATCTAACCTACAGTGATAAATTACTGTTTTCCTGCTGTATACTGGGTGACTTTTTTCATCAACCCTAAGCACTATGACATAGAGAAAGGGTAAAGCGTAAAAAAGTACAAAGTTTATAAGATTGGCTTTCTACTTTCGAAAATTTTAACGCGAGAAACATAACGTGACAATATTGCAAACCAACTTTAGCCGTTTTATAATTGGAGAAAATTAATAAAGTAAAGAAAACAATATTTGAAATATGTTGCAATAACGTTATTTACTAATATTTTTTGTGAATGCATCTTATATACTGAACTAATTTTTTTATTGTGACTAGAGATTTCAGAAATTATAGCAAAGAGAAAAATGATTAAATGAGAAAGTGCGGCTGAGCTTTATTTCATGCTACTTAACTTGTAGAAAATTTAAACACCACAAAAAACATGCAACTGCAAATTAATTTTATCCGTTTTGTGATTAGAAGAAATTGATACAAAGAAAAAATACTTAATTTAGAGTGTTTTAAATACGATTTTTGGTCGACGAAGCGTTATGCAGCCAATATTAAAACAAGTTTTTACTATATAGTTAAGTGTTACTTGAAATTTTAACAATGCACAAATTTTAATAATTAACCTTTAACTTCAAATATCACATAAAAATGTAATAAAATCTTTAAAAATGTGATAGTTCTGAAGAAGCTACTGTATAGCGAAACTTCAATCAAATTGATTTTTAACTAAAACTTAATCATATAGTAAAAACTTGTTTTAATGTTGACTGCATAATTTGTCCTCAACCAAAATCATAAACTTCCCAGCAGTAATAAAAAAAACATCTTTACTAATTCTTTACTTGAGGACATATTTTATATACATACAATGTAGCAATCTCAGAATCTATAATAATAAAGAAACAATTTAATGAAGAAGAAGAAGCAGTTTCATGAATTTAATTTAATATGTTTTTAACAATAAAAAATGCGGATGAAAGCCTCTACAGCATCCCATAATTTGTAAGTGATATAAAGCCGTGTATCCCAGGCAGGGCCACGCCAAACCAGTGTGCAATGTGAGCACCGCACACGGGCGGCCAAATTCAGGGGCGGCCAAAAAGGTTTAAAGATTATATACAAATTATAAAAAAGAAAAAATGTACATTTTTTTACTTTACCAATTTTAGAAGTTCAAAAATATGTACCTATATAGGTATAAAAAATGTTTATTGTGTAAATGAACACCTGATAATATGGTTACATGGATTATTGTTTATGTAAATTCTCGAAGTTAGTTTTTATTCCGTGGCGGCTAATTGTTAAACGAAGCCAACTTGAAGGAACGCTTTCCATGCACCTTTATGCAATGATTACAAAACAGCCGGATATTTATCAGAAGCAACAAAACGTGACTTTTCAGAAAACTGGCGGCTGGCGGCTTTTATTGACTGTGAAACATATCGTATTTATGAAGTAGGTATTTATATTATTTTTGATCCGGGTGTCGGCGATCTCTTTTGTCGGTAAGTACCTAATTGTTTAAAGCTGATTTTAAGAAATATAATATTATATGATGCTTACATTAATGCTGTGGTAATATGGGTGCAATGATAATTATTTGGTCATTTAATTTTTGAATTGGCTGCAGAGAAGATCGAATAGAGAAAATTAATTTTGTTAGTGATTGTGTTTTGAAGAAAGTTGAAAAAAAGTTATAAATATGGTAAGTACCTACATACATATCAATCATATATCAATCAATACACAGATAGTTACCTACATATTCTTAAATTGTATTAAGTAATAAAATTGTTATAATTTTTCTAGAACAGAAAAACGAAAAGGCTGTCGGGTTTTCAGTATCGAAAACAAAGTCTACAAAAAAAAAGAAGAAAAGAAAAAACTGGCCAATACTTTAGAAAAATATTTGAAGCCAGAAAATGTGTCAGCGGAAGCATTAGAATCAAGCTCTAGTTCTCTTTCCGGGCCACTTAATGAGCCGTGCGTCCAAGAAGTCGAAATGGAAATTATGAGGGAAGATTCCGAATCTGGGGAAGAGAAGGTGACTTCATCTGACTCGGAGTCTCCAAAACCAGAGAGAAGAGAAGTTGGTGACGCTGAAGAAGCCAGCACGTCATCCTCATCAAGGCTTTCTGAACTAAAGAAATTTGGCTGCTCATCAGATTCACAGCAGTCGCAGCAGGACACAGCAACCTCAGATGATCCTGGAGAGTGGCCTGAGATAATATCAACAACATTAACACAAATTTTAGTAGAAAGAGGGCCTGTTCAGGTAACGCAATTTAATTTCCCAACTAATGAAAATGGTCGAAGGTTTTCTAAAAAATATTTCTACCGTTCTCTTTCAAATAGAGAAGAAATTAATAGACCGTGGTTAGTTTATTCAATAAAAAATAATGCAGTTTATTGCTTTTGTTGTACAATATTTGGCAAAATTAAAAACAATTTTTCGCAAAAGGAAGGTGTTTCTGACTGGCAGCATTTGTCACTATTGATTTCAAGGCACGAACAATGCAAATGTTAAAAATCAGTTAGAACTTATAAAATTGTTATCAAAAGAACAAACTGTAAACCAGACGCAACTACGTTTGTTGAATGCAGAAGCAAAGCACTGGCATGCTGTGATTGAGAGAATAATTTTAATAATACAATATTTGTCACGACAGTGTCTTGATTTACGCGGGCAATCTAATAAATGATTTGAAAGCAATAACGGTAATTTTTTTAAAGCTGTTGAGATGATCTCAAAATTTGATTCTGTTATGTCAGAACATGTGCTTCGGACTCAAAAGTCACAAAAAGATGAAACACGAATGGTAAATTATTTAGGGGACAAAATTCAGAATGAAATAATAGATGTCATTGATAACAAAATTAGAAATAATATTTTGGATTTAATTAGAAAATGTAAATACTATTCTATCATTCTTGACTGTACACCGGATATTAGTCATATCGAACAAATGACTATAATTTTTAAATTTACAATGTTGAATGAGTCCTCAAAAAAAATAGAAATACGCGAGCATTTTATAGAATTTTGTCCTATTAATGATTCAACTGGAGTGGGTTTAAGTGAATTTTTAATGAATTTACTTTCAAAGTTGAATTTAAATATTTACGACATGCGTGGCCAAGGGTACGATAATGGGGCAAATATGCGCGGCAAACATAATGGTTTGCAAAAAAAAAATTTAGAAATAAATCCGCGAGCATTTTTTGTGCCGTGCACAGCCCATACATTAAATTTAGTAGTGAACGATGCTGCTAAAGTTTCTTTTGAGACTTCTGGTTATTTTGATATAGTTCAAGAATTATTTGTTTTTTTTCTGCGTCGGTAAAAAGATGGTCAATTCTGAAAAAACACACAACAAATTTAAATTTAAAACCACTTAGTGATACACGGTGGTCTAGTAGAATAGACGCTGTGAAGCCCCTGCGTTACCAAATTGGGCAAATATATGATGCATTGGTAGAAGTAATTGAAGATCGTTTATCCGTACAAGACCACAGTGCTTCACATCAAGCCAAATCTTTGGCATTAAAAATTCAGAGTTATAAATTTTTGTGCTCAACAATTATTTGGTACAATATTTTAATCAAAATTAATGTTTTGAGCACAATGATGGAAAATCCTACTATAAATATAAAAACTTGCTTAGAGCATTTTAAAAATTTGTTAGATTTTTTCTTAGCTCTTCGATCAGATGAAGAATTCAATAATGTTCTTACTGACGCTAATACACTTGCGGATGAACTCGGTATTGAACCTAATTTCCCTGCTGTTCAGTCTGTTAGACCACGAAGAAAACCCAGACAATTTGATTATGAGCACAGTGATGAACCAATTATTGATCCAAAAAATTATTATAAAGTTAACGTTTATTTTAATATATTATATCAAACTTTATCGTCTTTGAGAGGCAGATTTGAGGGAATAACAAGATATGATACTATGTTTGGATTTCTCTATAATATGTTTCATTTAACGGAAAACGAGCTATTACAATGTTGTAAAGATTTACATCTTCATCTAACTGATGATTCTAGAAAGGAATCAGATGTAGAAGGAATAGAATTATTTGAAGAGATAAAATCTTTAAAAATACATCTTAAACCTACTTCAGCTGAAAAGCATCAGTTAGAGCCCCAGTCCATTCTTGAATATATTTTTGAAAATCAGCTCATATCATCATTTCCAAATATGTCAATAGCTCTTAGAATATTACTCACGTTACCAGTTTCAGTTGCGTCTGGTGAGAGATCTTTCTCCAAACTAAAAATTATTAAAAATTATATGCGATCCACAATGTCACAAAACAGATTAAATAATCTGTCTATAATAGCAATAGAAAGCGACACGATGGATTCCATCGATTTAGAATTAGTAATTAAAGAATTTGCGGAGAAAAAAGCTAGGAGAGTTGCTTTTTTATAATTTTCTAAAATTTTGTTGTTTTTTTATTAATTTTATTCCACTATTTTTTTTTGTAAATTTTATTGTTAATAAAACTTTTTTAAAATTTCTGTTTTTCACTTAAATTAACTTGATTTGTTACAGTTAAACTAGGTATGTACTACATAAAATTTATATTTTACAACAAAAATGTAAATTTTGGGGCGGCAAATTTGGCTCTGCACACAGGCGGCGGTCCTGATCCCAGGTTACCTCTAGGTGTGACATGTAAAATATCTCTTGCTAGAGTTGGAAGTTCTTAGTCTTGGTAAAATTACAATTAGGACTTTGACCGTACGACCACAGCGGTGTCTAGGTACCTGGTATTCTACATGCCTAGACCTTGTCCATAACAACCAAATGAACAATCACATACTATAGATGTACTCCCTACTTGATGAAATATAATGATTGTAATAATGTAATGAAGTGTATTATGTCATTTATGTAATATGTAGTACAATATACAGGGTGTCCCTAAAATAATGGGACACCGATAAGTCACAGATTTTTTACGTCATAATAAATCGATTAAACCCAATATACCTTAGTACAAAGTCCGTTCAGTAAGAAGTTGTAGGGCCTTGAATTGAATTTTCTATTTTTTTTTGTTAATTTCCACAGATGTAGAGATATCGATTTGAATTTTGGCATACTTACTTACTATTATGTACTGCACTAATACGAAAAATTTCTTAAATCAGCCTTGACTGTAAGGGGCACTTTACCTATCTTTACAAACTTTTTTGCTTTAACTTCGTTATCTGTAAAAATTTTTTTAAATTTTAGCTTATTATTGAAAGAGAATTAAAAAGCACAAAAATAATGTACTCTTAGTTCTAAAGCCTAAAAGCAACCGTTTACCTTAAAATGTCCATCAAAGGTTTTTGGTTGTATATAAAATTAAAATTACGCGTCGACTTAATGACGTTGATCCACTCTAGAAGTCGTAATTTTAATCAAATTTTAATCGCAAAACAATCAAACGCTCCCCCTTTTCAAGATGGCGAAATGTGAGACACTGAACTAATACATAACATATTTCACTCACCTAACATTGTCGTAACTTCAGGCATGCTTAAAGTTAATGAGCTAATATTTTATTCTATGCAAATTTTAGGAAAAAGTCTGTTTCCGCAGAATTGCAGACGTTCGAAGTTTTACACCTTATAACGATGTGTACATAGAATTTGTTCCATCAATCATTAATTTCAGCGTTTTATAGTAGGGTAGAGTGGGAATGATTCGACCTCTTAATATTTTATCGTACGTAGTTTTTGAACGTAAAATGTTTATATGGTTTTTTTTCATACTGATACATACTTTGATATGTTCTACATTAATTTCTGAAATACAGTATGCTTAATCCTCCAATTGACGGGCCAAATCAGTGAGGTTCAGTAAAATCGTTTTTCTATTGTTATACTTTTGTATTTTTTACATTCTTTAGCTTCTACGTACTTTCCTATGTTTAATAAAGGCACTTATTTGTGTTTTTTAAAATATTTCAACCCCTACTGTTTGAGTACAGTAAGGGCATTCGATTTGTTAGACCCAACTCGTGTATTCGCGTAACTTTTTTTGCAAATGTATTAAAGGAGCTGATTTATATTTCGTTTACGTTTAAAAATGTTCTAAGTTAATTCACCTGGCCCGGAATAATCGTGCAAGACGTTATTTTAGTTAGGGAAAGTCCCGAAATTTCGTACGATGGTTCGAGGTATAGTAAATTCGGGACTGAAATTTATGCATAGCGTGCCGGATTTCTTTCTTTAACTTAGTTCGTCCAAGATCTGAGAATTATCGTTCACTAAGTTAAAGAAAGAGATAGAAAATAAACTGGTTGTGTGCTCCGGTACGCTCTGCATCAATTCCAGTCCCGATATGATAGCGAATTTACTATACGACCACTAGCAACTGAACTGTCTGGGAATACTGCAAAAAAGAAGCGCCAGACATTGTCCACCACTCCTAAAATATGCAAATATTGTAAATAACTGACAATACGTTCTTTATGCTAGTTTTGTAGTGCTTTTATTGATTTATACACATACATATACATACCGAGGTGGAAAGTGTTTTATTACTGCCTAGAGATGAAGTAGTTAATCGAGACGCGAAGCGTCGAGGTCAACTTTATCTCGAGACAGGGATGAAACACTTTCCACCTCGGTATGTATACTATTTTATTCACAACCACTTTATTCTAAACAATAATGGGAAAAATTATTATTATATTATGATTCGACGGGTTGTGACGAGAATGAATGGATGAACGAGATTTCTAGTGTCCCTCCCTAGACAGCGGTCGGCAATTGATTACTTTCCAGCCGTTGTCACGGCAACCACTTTTCCGATCTGTTGGAAAGTTTAAAAGTTGGTAATAGCTCATTTTTCAACTTTTGGTCAGTAATGACTATTACATATATGGTTGTGTATGAAAGCATATACAGCCCTCCTGTATCAACTGCTCGAAAAAGTTTCGTTAGTCATGTTGCGGAACCAATATTTTGTGTACCATTATTTAGTATATTAAATTTATGTTTTTATCTTAGTTAATGGATTAATGTATATTACATTTACAAACATTTTTTATTATCACCTTTTTCCATTTTTAAATACCTAACGAGTTTTTGTAAACACAGTCGATCTCCTTTTAGCATATATTTATATTTTCAGTAGTGTAATATAGACTAGCATAACAAATAAATTCGAAACACTAAACATATAGGTATTTTTGAAGCACAAAACATGATGTCGAAATTACGGCCTGTGAGACGCAGCTCGTCAACTGGAGGATTCAAGTATGAAATATCTATTTTCTCTAAATATTTTTTCGCAAGTGAATTTTTGTTGAATCTACCCCTTACTGGGAAAAGGTTCAATCAATGAGTGCGGAAATTTCAACCGGGTTAAACTAAATGAAAACTATGGATTTCATTAAAAAAATATGTTTAAAATAGTATAATAGTAGTTGTACAAAGGCAACAAAGAAAATGACAACGGCTAACATCCTAACCTTTAAAATTAAATTTAATCTAGTACAATAATGCTGCTTTAGCAGTTCCTCTATTATATGGTTTCGATAATAAGCTAACACTCTAATCTCTTACATGTGCTTTCTTTGATTATGAAGTCGCCGGCTAATAGTATTGGAAATTCAGCAATAGATAAATCTTCATCAAAGTAATTCAACACAAGAGAAGTATTTTCTAACGTGTCACTGTTGGTTACTATAAAAGTATTTCGTTTGATCGATTTGCACACCTTTCCTTCACGTATTTTGAGTTTAGTTAATTTAGATTCATTTTCATTAAACACTTTTCATTTAGTTAAATTGGACATCTGCAAGGATATTTTGCTCTACTTTTTGTTCTTACGTATCAAGTTCGTTCATAATTGGTATAGAAGTATACACTTTTTATTCTTTATTGCGCCTCATTTTAACTTTTCGTTGAGCTTTTGGGTGCAGTCTAACGTCTTCTAGTATTGGATTTCACTTTTCATTTATTTTTCCTGATTTTGTAAAATCTGGTTCATGATGTAATGTTCTAGAACCCTAATTTGCTTATAAGATAGACCACAATGTAAACTACAAGACCTTTTATTGTATTTATTTTCCATTTATCTCTTATTTATTGTTTATATACAGTGCGTACCAAATGTATGGAACCGGCCTTGTTATTTCAAAACTATTCAAGCTAAATCGATAAAATTTAATATGCATGCTGTTTAGAAAGCTTTCTATTATTTCCACAGTTTTGTTATTTTTTAAATTGACAAGGTCGGGAGCTGCACAGCCAACTTGATTTTTTTTAAATAGGAAAGGGGGTCAAATCGCATACCGTTTGAAAGGTATTTTCAAGTAGAATTCAGCGACATGTTGCTTGCCATAGTTATCTCTAAAGATAATTTCGCTATTGTAAATTAAAGATTGGGAGTAGGTATTAACTGGTAAAACTGAAAATCCAGTTAGCATGGGGAACAATGAATTGTTTTATGATGTTTAATGTAAAATCAGATTGTTGAAACCGTGTTTTAAGTTTATGAAGTTCATCTAGTACAAGAATCATTTATAAGCAAATTTATAAACAAATCGCGTACTGCTTCATGACTGCGTCTTCTATCACCGCATCCTATCATCATCAAGATTTCTATACGTTCTTTTTCTGTAAGGTGCTCCATAATTTAGCACTTCGGACACAGTTTTAAGCTTTTAACGTTCGTTAAACAACATAAACTAACCATTGTTTTCAGCGCTCACTAAATCTTCAGTTATCCAGTTAACACCTACTCCCAATCTTTAATTTACAATAGCGAAGTTATCTTTAGTGATAACTAAGGCAAGCGGCATGTCGCTGAATTCTACTTGAAAATACCTTTCAAACGGTATGCGATTTAACCCCCTTCCTATTAAAAAAAATCAAGTTGGCTGTGCAGCTCCCGACCTTGTTAGTTAAAAAAATAACAAAACTGTGGAAATAATAGAAGGCTTTGTAAACAGCATGCATATTAAATTTTATCGATTTAGCTTGAATAGTTTTGAAATAACAAGGCCGGTTCCATACATTTGGTACGCACTGTATGTGATACGAGGTATATAAAGTAGTCCATAACCCCCTAGGGCGTTATGAGCAGGCGTATGCCATCTCATCCCCTGTCCAGAGGGAATAATGAGCTGGAATAATCATTACGCCTTATCATAACGCCCTAGAGCATTATGGACTGCTCTACAAGCTTTTCAAGCTATTTGCGTATTCAAAGTGGAAAATAACACGTTGTATACACCAACAACTTTACTTGATGTTCACAGCCCTCGGGCATAATGCATAATTCCCTTGGTACATACATAACTATCAACTAACTCCTCTTCCTCAGAGATTAAAACCACCCGGTGGACATACTATTTACTATGGAATCTTCTGGTATCTTCCCTGTCAGTTGACATATCCCCGCGTCCGATTTTCTGACAAAATCTTCCTCTTGTCAGTTTTCTTTTGTATTTTGTAATGTAGCATGCTGTGTGGATGCTTAATTAATTCAATATTAATATCCAGATATCTAAAGGGTATCATGTGATAACAGTTGGGGATAGATTACTGGTGGTAGTAGCAGTAGGCAACCAAGGGGTTGTTTACTGCTAGTGAAAAAACTTCTTTAATTTTGAATAATTTACGTTTAATAAGTCACGTTAAAGGGCTAACTTTCCTTTAATTGTGAGAGTAATATTGTATATTTGGTACGTGATAGCAAGATAGCCTTCTTCACGATCAAATTTGACGAAAGGTCACAATTATTATTCATATTAAAATTTCAAGATTGTTTGAAACCATTTGAAGTGGTAATTGGTACTTAAACCATCAGTAAGTGAAAGTCAGAGTGATTGTGGATGCTGTACTACCGTTTATCAAGGTATTAATAGGTACGACAGCTTCAACGAGCTATTTTGGGTCTTCAACAACTCAAGGGAGGTGTTTGACGACTACCAATCAGTTAGGAGCTGATAGAAAATACACTCAAGGTACAATTGAGTCTTCGTGAAGGTTAGTGTATTTTTATTAACAAGTTTGGTACGACAAAATTAGTGGAAATCATTGTAATTTAGGTTTAGAGCGCAATTTGGAATATTAAGTTTTCTAAATTTGCTTTGATTCGGGTACTCGACGTTTTCGGCCATTATAAGTAGAAATTATATAATTTTGGTCTAGGTATTTGAAATTAATTTTAACCTCAATTTGGAAAAAGTAATTTGATTAAATAATTTGACAACATTTAGTTTTGATTGATTGTAATGTCAAACCAAGCATAATAATACAATCTAACTTAAAATAAGGTTCTATTAAAAGTACTAAGGAGTGTGGTTGACAAAGAAGTCAATACAATAATAATTTTGTAATTCAGTACTCAATTATAAAGAGATTCATTATTATAACCTTTACTCATTCAGCTGAGGAAGATAGATTCTTATTTGCTCAATAAACTGACTAGCCGAGGTAATTTTAAATAATAGTCAAGTGACATAATTTCAATCATATATTTTCATAAGTGAGATATGTCAATTTTGAAAGTAATTCAAAAGCAGCAAGGTAACTGTTTAATATATTATTCTCGATACTACTTCTGTTAACTAAGCAATAGGGTAGATGTCCAATTTACTAATTGTAATAACCGTTAAAGAAAGGGTTATATAACAATTTCTAATGCTCGATATTAGGGCGTTTCTGTTGATATTACTCGTTTGTAGTCTTGCAGCTGCCCTTATGGGCATCTTATTTTATTTTTTTAATTTGAGAGCTGGTTGAACGCCTTTTTGTCTTCAAACATGTCGATTTTTCTTTAGGATTTTTGGGCATCTACAACAAATATTCAAAAAGAGAATTGAAAAAAGTCGACAATTTTCTCAAATAATTTGCAAATCACATACGGGATACATGCAAACATTATTGAATGTACCTCATAATTGCTGATTTAATTTACACCATGCCCACCAGAACTCGGTGTAATGAGTGTTTGAGATTTGAACATACGTTAAAATTAACCCAGAAGTAGATACATTTTAACATACAAACTTTCAATAGCTACATCTGATCTAGAATGCCACCATAAAACCCTAACATTAGAAACTTACCTTAAACTCACCTTTGTTTACAACTTTTTACTCAACGTAGCAATACACTTAAGATTTTATTCACAACTCTGATTTATTGTAAGAATGATCCAGTGCTCTTTAAAAGGTGGGCAATTCAAACAATTTTGTTCACATATCTAAAGATTAAATGTACCCCATGGTTGAACTATCCCTACTCTCCCCTAAATGAATTACATTTCATCTGAATCATCGGAGAACTGAATATCTGCGAAAATCCTGTAGGCTAAAGATTGTTACATAAATCTAAAGAGTTTTAATTAAGCTCATATATTTTGAGATTCCTGTTACCACAATAAAAACTCATCATTTATACCCACAAATAAAATTCCTAAAAAGTTCGATCTGGAGAATTATTGTTTCCTTTGGACACATCTTGTCAATTTTCTCCAATTATAATTAAAAGGCCATAAAATAGAACAGGCCGTCTAGTTAAAAACTTAAAACCACATTAGCAGAGTCAACCGTGGTGAAACTGTGGAAGTAATTATCGAGGAATAGCAATTGGCCACTGCATTATATGCTTGAGGTTAGCTAATTCGCTAATAAACTTTCGAGTGGTGGCTAAAGGACATTTTTAAAAACCGTTTTTCACGTGGGAATTCAAAGGACTATCACTCAGGAGCATCAATCAGCCACGACTTCAAGCCATAATCTTATATAAAATATTTCCGTTCTGTTATATAAAACTACCATCGATTATAAATCATTTAAGTTTACCACTTCAAAATCAAAGCAAATACAAAGAAAAATCAGAAGAGGATGACTTAATCAGTATTCTTAAATTTGGATAAACTGGATAAACGTATAAATTTGTCACAGTTAGCCTTCTGTTAGTATTCCAGTTACTTAAAGTAATTAAATGATTATAGAGGGATTATTCCTTCTCTTTGTATTTGCTGTCGTTGCGTAATCTAAAACTCGGCTGCTCGTTTTTAAAGCTGCAAAAAATCACCGCGTTTTGCTTTTGTTCGCGAATAGGGTCCACCTGTTATCTTAATTTTATATCGACGTCCATCTCTGCCATGCTGGCTGGACCGGCAGGTGGAGAATCGTTATGTAATGCTGATTGCGGCTGATTATAAGGGTGCTTAGGAACATGACAAATAAGTGCCTGCATCTTTGTATCATTATGTATGATCGAAACCTGTTATCCTCTAGAAGGTTGTGAAATTGTTTTTTAAATTTATCTTGGCAGTAAAAGTGATATTTGCATTTTACATCTGATAGTTTAATGTTATATTGGTAATGTCATTTTAACAAATACAAACATTTCTGTCAAACACATAAAAATGTTAATAACAAAAATAGCTACATATGTTCAAAATGATTTCCTTAATTTTCCGTGCACTGCACCACTTTGTGCTCAGTATTAAACATTCTATAAAAATTAAGAGGTTCTGTCAAAATTCTGTAGGTTATATTATTAAGTACCTTTACTCATCACTGCCAACATTAATTAAATTTAAAAAAATCTGTGATACACGCACACAACTTCCTCTTACAGTGATCTTATAATTAGCCAAAAATTTGATTTTTAATTTTTAACCATTGTCAATTTTTTCAAAAATTACAAATTCTATAGAAACCGTACACAATGGAGCGTTAATTGAAGAAACAAATTTTCTCTAAAATTTTAAGTTGAATTTAAGAATGTAATAATATACCGGGTGTTCTATTTAGAACAGAAACAAAAGAAACCCATTTTAGAGCTACTGAACTTGAAAATCCCCTGTCTCACATCAATACACATTAAAAATGTAATAAAAAGTGTAAAGTTTGAAAAATTTCGTTAGAGCCGTTATTGAAAAAAATCGAAAAAATCTGAAAAATCACAACAGTAAACACCATACTTCTGGTTATGCGATTTTCGTCAAAAGCTTGCTGTCGCAGCTATAGATAGTTCACAAAACCTGTATATGAAGTTTCAACGTCATACCTTTCTTCGTTTTTGAGATATTCTGTTCACAGACAGACTAACACACAGATCAATTAACAAAAATATGTTTTTTGCGTTCAGGGGACTCTAAAACGTGAAGATCTGTTGAAAACTCTAGAATTTTTAGGGTGAATCTTTTATTGTAAAAGGAAGTAAAAATTCCATATTCTTCTGTGGTGATTTTAGGACATAGTAGGCTATGATGTGGTGACTCTTTTAAAAACAAACAACTTACGTCATAGTGATAATTGTCAAGTTATATTTTTAAAATTGTTTTTTTACGACCGACCAGAAGTTTCAGTTTCTGGAGAATTTTTTCCCCAGGAAGTAACGTTTTGCCAGTCAAGATCGGAAAACTGGCATCAGGGACCAGTGAAAGCTTTTGCCGGGGTCTGGCCACAACGGCCACACGTAATTTTGCATGGCCATATCGGCCACACTGGACACAACGGCCAAAAACGATATGTGGACGGCCACCTTGGACGTATCGGCCATAGAGTTGGTTGGATACAACGGCCACTCGGAACACTACGGCCACATTTCAGACGTGAACACAACGGCCACATTGGACACGTCGGGCACTGGACACAACGCCCACACAGAATTTTTTTATGCCCATATCGGCCACACTGGACACGTCGGCCACTTATCAGACGTGGACACAACGGCCACACTGGACACAACGGCCACTGGACACAACGGCCACAGGAAATTTTGCATGGCCATATCGGCCACACTGGACACAACGGCGAAAAACGATATGTGGACACAACGGCCACCTTGGACGTATCGGCCACAAAGTTGGTTGGACACAACGGCCACTCTGGACACTACGGCCACATTTCAGACGTGGACACAACGGCCACATTGGACACGTCGGACACTGGACACAACGCCCACACAGAATTTTTGTATGCCCATATTGGCCACACTGGACACGTCGGCCACTTATCAGACGCGGACACAACGGCCACACTGGACACAACGGCCACTGGACACAACGGCCACACGAAATTGTGCATGGCCATATCGGCCACACTGGACACAACGGCCAAAAGGGATATGTGGACACAACGGCCACCTTGGACGTATCGGCCACAAAGTTGGTTGGACACAACGGCCACTCTAGACACTACGGCCACATTTCAGACGTGGACACAACGGCCACATTGGACACGTCGGACAATGGACACAACGCCCACACAGAATTTTTGTATGCCCATATCGGCCACACTGGACACGTCGGACAATGGACACAACGCCCACACAGAATTTTTGTATGCCCATATCGGCCACACTGGA
Source organism: Agriotes lineatus (assembly GCA_940337035.1). Taxonomy (NCBI): domain Eukaryota; kingdom Metazoa; phylum Arthropoda; class Insecta; order Coleoptera; family Elateridae; genus Agriotes; species Agriotes lineatus. The sequence continues at coordinate 19,401,892 of OW679195.1, read as the reverse complement.
CACGTCGGCCACTTATCAGACGTGGACACAACGGCCACACTGGACACAACGGCCACTGGACACAACGGCCACACAGAATTTTTATATGCCCATATCGGCCACATTGGACACGTCGGACAATGGACACAACGCCCACACAGAATTTTTGTATGCCCATATCGGCCACACTGGACACGTCGGCCACTTATCAGACGTGGACACAACGGCCACACTGGACACAACGGCCACTGGACACAACGGCCACACAGAATTTTTATATGCCCATATCGGCCACACTGGACACAACGGCCACTGGACACAACGGCCACTGGACACAACGGCCACTGGACACAACGGCCACTGGACACAACGGCCACAGGAAATTTTGCATGGCCATATCGGCCACACTGGACACAACGGCGAAAAACGATATGTGGACACAACGGCCACCTTGGACGTATCGGCCACAAAGTTGGTTGGACACAACGGCCACTCTGGACACTACGGCCACATTTCAGACGTGGACACAACGGCCACATTGGACACGTCGGACACTGGACACAACGCCCACACAGAATTGTTGTATGCCCATATTGGCCACACTGGACACGTCGGCCACTTATCAGACGTGGACACAACGGCCACACTGGACACAACGGCCACTGGACACAACGGCCACACGAAATTGTGCATGGCCATATCGGCCACACTGGACACAACGGCCAAAAGCGATATGTGGACACAACGGCCACCTTGGACGTATCGGCCACAAAGTTGGTTGGACACAACGGCCACTCTAGACACTACGGCCACATTTCAGACGTGGACACAACGGCCACATTGGACACGTCGGACAATGGACACAACGCCCACACAGAATTTTTGTATGCCCATATCGGCCACACTGGACACGTCGGCCACTTATCAGACGTGGACACAACGGCCACACTGGACACAACGGCCACTGGACACAACGGCCACACAGAATTTTTATATGCCCATATCGGCCACACTGGACACAACGGCCACTGGACACAACGGCCACTGGACACAACGGCCACTGGACACAACGGCCACTGGACACAACGGCCACTGGACACAACGGCCACAGGAAATTTTGCATGGCCATATCGGCCACACTGGACACAACGGCGAAAAACGATATGTGGACACAACGGCCACCTTGGACGTATCGGCCACAAAGTTGGTTGGACACAACGGCCACTCTGGACACTACGGCCACATTTCAGACGTGGACACAACGGCCACATTGGACACGTCGGACACTGGACACAACGCCCACACAGAATTTTTGTATGCCCATATTGGCCACACTGGACACGTCGGCCACTTATCAGACGTGGACACAACGGCCACACTGGACACAACGGCCACTGGACACAACGGCCACACGAAATTGTGCATGGCCATATCGGCCACACTGGACACAACGGCCAAAAGCGATATGTGGACACAACGGCCACCTTGGACGTATCGGCCACAAAGTTGGTTGGACACAACGGCCACTCTAGACACTACGGCCACATTTCAGACGTGGACACAACGGCCACATTGGACACGTCGGACAATGGACACAACGCCCACACAGAATTTTTGTATGCCCATATCGGCCACACTGGACACGTCGGCCACTTATCAGACGTGGACACAACGGCCACACTGGACACAACGGCCACTGGACACAACGGCCACACAGATTTTTTATATGCCCATATCGGCCACACTGGACACGTTCGCCACTTATCAGACGTGGACACAACGGCCACACTGGACACAGCGGCCACCGTGGACACATCGGCCACATATCAGAGAGGGATAAATGCAAGGTTTGTCCGCTGACATAGCTATACAAAATGAGCAAAGCCTTTCGTCCAACCCGTCTGGACTTTCCTGTGCTTTAGAAAATTTATAAAAACCGAAAACAGATGGGAGTGCTCAGTTGAAACAATTAAACACATTTAATTTTGATTCAAAACGACTTCACACACCACCAAAAGTGCATCATGTTACTTGATATGCATCGCTGCTGACGTCAAATAACGCAACCATCCGACGCCGAAGCAGGACATTTGGGCGCCGCCGTCTGGGCGCCGCCGTTTGGGCACCGACCGTTTGGGCGCCGGACTTTTTGGCCCCGCCGATTGGGCGCTGGACATTTGGGCGCCGAAATTTAGAAATATTAATAATAGTCCACAATTCTTCTGTTATTTATCGTAAATATGATTTTTTGCAAGCAATTTCAAATGACATTGTTCACGGTGTAATAGATTTAATATAGATGCATCTACTTAAGTAAATGTACAATTACTCCACAAAATGTAACACAATCAACTTACGGCTTAGGTAAAAATGAAAACTTTTGCATTTATAATCCTAAACCATTCCAGAAAATTAAAACAAATATCATCGTGATAGTAATTATTTATTATATAACAAGTAAAAGCAGATTACAGTTACTTAAGTAGTATACATATAGTCACATAATGAAAAGTAGAACTACAATATACTCCACCACTAGTTTTTGTTGAAAACTCTGCATTTATAATCTTAAACCATTCCAGAAAATCAAAACAAATACCATCGTCATAGAAATTAATTATTATATAACAAGTAAAATCAGGTTACAGTTACTTAAGTAGTATACATATAGTCACATAATAAAAAGTAGAACTATAATATAATCTACCACAGTTACAAAAAGACATTATGTGAAATTATTAAAAATAATTAAGCAACATTATTAGACGTCTCAAACCATTTAAAAATGTTTACTACTGGCGCCCAAACGTCCGGCGGTCAAAAGTATGGCGCCCAAACGGCGGCGGCCAAAGGGCGGGGCCCAAACGGCGGCGCCCAAACGGCGACGCCCAAATGTCGCGTACCGATCCGACGCACTGTGTTTTAGCGTTGATCGAGGTATTTACCAATGTTGCCTATTGTACCTCGAAAACTAAACACCCTGTATTGTTATGTGTTGGTCCCATTCAGTATTAGTTACGTGTATATCTTAATAATAGGTATGTTTATGAACACCTAGCTACTAGTTATCAATATAATTATTATTGCTTCATATTGCGTCATTTAATGCGTCATAGTCTCTAGAGTATACAGATTGTCCGAAATCTTTTTTGAACATAAGAAATTAATGAGTGCTATAAGGAAGACATAAGCAAAATGAGTATCTAGACAAAGATAGAATGTAATCATGGCTAGGTAAATTTTTAAACTAAAATTAAGTCAATGAAACAAACAAACACTTCTGTCAAATATTTTATCTGTCATTAAGAGTATAAAGTGAGGTTTACATTCTATCTTTGTCCTGATACTCATTTTTCTATGTCTTCCTTGTCGCACTCATTATTTTCTTATGTTCAAAACTTCAAAACGGATTTCGGACAATCTGTATAATAACATAATTCCATTAATTCTGCAATCACTAATAACGCGTGATCTGTGATCACCTAGTATGTTTGTTTATTTTGCGAATTTTAGAAGTAGTTAGTTTTTCCATAATTCAATCTGAAGTTCTTCATAATTATCTTCTTCTTCTTCTTCTTTTATATATAAAATTCAAAGTATGTGTGTATGTTTGGTATACAAATGCACACCGCAGCACAGATCACTTTCAAAATTTACAAACGCGTACTATGGGCGTGTGGGAGGGCATAGAGGTGGTCCCGGTCGCTAACTATTACCAAATATTATATCTTTGTGATATTAACCACACAAACTTTTGACAACTGACATATTTTATTTGACTTTCTTCAAAGGTATGCATATTTTTATGAATTTAACTAAATTTTTCCAATTATTTACTTGTTATTTGTCCATGACAGAACTGTCAACCTGACTGAAAAATTCCCCATAACAGCCATGGCTGTTATACACTTAAGAGCCTAGGTCGTGCAGAAATATCAGAACAGTAACATTCCAATATTGGCAATACTGAAATGTATAGTTGGTGGCACTGTGAGTCTATGACAAATTCAGGTTAGCAGGTTAGGTTTTGCGTCAGTCTGTGTCAAAGCTGACGCAAAACCTAACCTACTAACCTCGAATTTTTACTTACCGTTCTATAACGGTAAACATAACTTACTGATTTGGCAACAAACGCGGTAACTAAGTAAAATCGTTCTATCGTGCAAAAATTACTATTACGGACATAATCCAGGAACTTGCAGTATTTTGCAGTTGATTAAGAGGAACATAAAAATAAAAGCCCAAAGATCTTGCGATCACTCTGCGCCACTGCCAAAATGAACTGCTCAAAAGGATCCCTGCTGTTCGTTGAAGTTTCCAACAAATACTTAATCTCATTCATCAGCGAAACAGCAGCAGGAAACTCAACAGGTACTTGCTGAATGAAAAGTCGTAACATTCTTTCAGAAGTTTTCAGAGCTTTCAGGGCAAACATCTTTGCACAATTACTAATGATTAGTTCTGCAACTTTGTCGGACGACTAACCTTCGCTGAGTTTTCTCGTCTGGCAACTTTGTTTGCGCTTTTATCGATTTCAGTTTTGGCGCACAATCGTTTTAGCACTTCATTTTAGAAAGCCATTGGTTAATTTCAAACACCACGCAACAGTTGGTTTAATGATATTAGCGCATTTTGGCGTCTTAAGTTGTCAAGACTGGCGAGTCGGCGATGCCCTTTTGTTACGCCATTCTGGGCCGTCTTTGTGGCTTACTAGTCGAGTCTAATCAGCCTCATATGAGTTATAGTGACTTTTATAAGCATAGTACCTAGTGGCATGTGTTCTTTAATACTGATATATTAAGTGTGGGCAATAAAATAATCAGTCGACTGATACAACAATTTTCTTATGGGTAGAGGTAAATATTTATACATGTCTTTTACATTTAACCCTTATATGGAACAAATTTTATTGATACGTATACTTAACCGAATAACGTAGGTACCTGGCTGCGCGAGTGTGTGTGAATCAGTCTCACTTTCCCAGCAATATCTCTAACGGCAAAGGCGAAAACTGTTTAACAATTGAATGAGTCTGCACTGATTAATAACATTGTAAACTATCAGCTAAAGTGGTATAGACGTGCCCTAAGAATGGGAGAGAACAACATACTGTAATGGTTCTCTACTTCTACATATGATATTAAATAAAGTAATAGTTATAGAATATGTAAAACTTACAAATTAAATCATAATTAATATGGAACTAAAGTTGTAGAGGAAGGTCGAATAGTAAAAAATAAAGGCTTGCACAAATAGATGACAATAATATAATAATTAGTATTTAGATGTTAAAATTATAATGGTCGAAATTTATAATAATGTAAAAAACTTAAATTAAAATTGTAACAATGTAAAATTTGTAACAATGTAAAATTTGTAACTAAGCTAAGGTAGATGCTAGGGAATGTAGAGGATGGAAAAATAACAAGTTTTTAAATTTTAGTCATTGTTTTCTTAAAATATATACATGTTACAAATATTTAAAGAAATCATAAATTATTTAATCAAGTTGTATTAAATAATTTACAAATATAATACCGCTTTGAAGTAGAAGACTGTACTGTTATTGACTTATACTATGAATGGAATGTTAACGTCGAGGGATGAAAGGTGGATGGAGGACGTTGCTGGAGTTAATATATTGGCTGTAGCGAAGATCTGCATAATTGCTGTTATCTAGTGTTAAGGTATACAGGATTTACAGAACCGGGGATCTTATTAAGAAGGTTATGCTGGTGTGGTGATTCGAGGATAATCAAAAGGAAAGATTTATTATAAATAAATTAACACAGTTATGTCTGATCAATAATTTCTTGAAGTAAGTTTCGTTGTGATATTCGTAAAAGACATTGAGTGAATAGTTTGGATGGACTGTCACTGTACGATTTATAAAAGAAATTTATATGGTCCATATCAAGTTTGAACATGAAAAGTAATTTTAAAATCAGAATAATAATGAATGCATATCTCAACTTAAGTTTAAGGAGTTTTATATTAAATCATTTATCAACTGGGTTAGTGTTGGAGATTTAATTAACCATATATCTTTAATACACCCGTTAATAAATATGACAGAGCACATAAACATCAATATCTGGGGTTAAGGCAATCTGACATATCAAGAAATACAGTTTTACGTAAGCTTAGGTGAAAGCAATGTTGATAACAATCAATTGTTTTACACTGATAGACAAAAAAGTGAGACACTTAATATTTTCATAATTTTGAAACAGTCCGAGACACTAGCAGTAGATTAAAATTTAATGGAATTTCGTATTAAATATCAAAATGAAGACTAAAACTAGTGTATTTTGTTAAATTAGAGTAGTAAATCAGTATTTTTTTGCATAGTGATTGTGAAAGTCGTCTTTTTTAACGAAAAATCGTATTGAAGGTTCCACTTTTTTAACGCAAAAATCGTGAAGAAGGTACACTTTTTTTAACTATTTTATTGAAATGTCAATTTGACAGTTGTTAATTCGAAATCCTTTTCGACTAAATTTCGACCAAGAAATCGCTATGCAAAAAAAACTACGTGTACAACACGTTTTGAAAGTTCTTTTTTTCATTAATTTGTAAGTATGACTTTCAAAACTAGTTGTACACATTACTATTCAAGGCACATTATCCATTTATTTTTAAAATAACTTAAGGAACTAACTGTCATGCTGTTTTTGTCTCTTAGGGCCGGTTGCAGAAGCAACGTTAAGTTTGGTGTTAGCTAACGCGACGTCAAAGTGAACAAAAACGAATCAAATCTCAAATGTCTATGGTAAGTAATACATTAGTAAACAAATTTGATGAGATTTTGACACTTTGACGCGACGTTAGCTAACATCAGACTTAACATTGCTTTCTGCAACCGGCCCTTAGTATATAAAGATTGTTTATTTGAAATATTCACAAACATTAGCAGTTTTCTTTCTTGCTTTTAGTCCGGCCAAATCTTCTATTACTTCGTCGTAATTCAGATTGCAGCATTTCTGCATCTATTTGAAGAATAGATAATTCTGCTTTCCCCAATACAGTTTCGTAGATTATTATATTCAACTGTCACATTACTAATATCCAAGGAGAATCATTTTTTGACTAATCCCGAACTGATTACCTGATAAACGCCCTAAGGCTGCTTATTAAGCGATAAGCGTCCTAGGGATGATTATCGACACCGTGGATGGTGTCATAATTAAAAGTAGAAATGCAAGAAACAAGCAACTTGAGTTTTTGACATTATTAGGTCAATTTGAAATCACAATTCGTATACGGGTTTTGCGTAATAATATTCAAAATATAAACGCGGGCGACAAACCATTTTACAAATATTTACAAATAATTTTGCCCGTGCTAAGAGACATCGTGCTGGTTGCTCTGCCCTCGCAGGTTGGAACCCAACAGATACAGGGTAAATGTAAAACGTATAAAAATGTGCATCGATCAGCACGTTCTATATAATGTAGCCGCAAGCGAAAATAAGAAATGCACCGTCGCGTCGTAGCCGAACGGAACTGGCGATCGGGTTCCGCTCAAGGTGTTCCCGAGTGCTTAAATTGCGCTGAGTTCGAATTGATGTAATTCGCATTACCAAGGGTTTCCTTTTACTGTTTTAGTATGATTAGGAACGTTAAGATATTTTTACACCTATCTGGTGCGCCCTTGCAGGGGAAGTTTTGTGTAATAATCACATTTTTCTCTTTCTGGAAAAACACATTGAAAAATTATCGGCTTTGGCATTAAATAGTTAACAGTCTTATCTGTGTCGTGATGCCCATGCTTCAGCTACTACTCCTCTCTTTCAGTCCGAACGTAGTAGCTTCTGCAACTTTTTGGTAAACGTTTTCTAAGGACATGCACTGTTCTGCCTATCGCTTTTGTTAGAAATGAACAGCTATTTTGAAGACCTTGGCGAATCGGAATCGGTGTATGAAAATGGTTTAAAACCCCCTTGAGTACCGTTGGAATAAACGTCTTCAACGTTTCTTCAAATCAGAACTGTCAACACGTAAATTTGTTATCACGCATTGTTTATTTCATTTTAGCCTAAACTTTACTGTATATGAACACTTTTTGAACGATTTTGTAATAAGTTTTAGTTTGGTAGTTCCACTTGGAGCCCTCTCATAAACTACAGTTTAAATTAATTTTTGTCTAAAGCTAATTTCTTACCTCTCCATAATTTCAAGTGTTTCTCAGATACTATTAAATCGAAGAAGATGAATTATTGTTTGTAATGTGTATAACAAGCTTTTAGAATTATTACTGCGCAAAACATTAGACAAGAGTTGTGCTCCATCTGCTATGATTATTCTAGTTTCTTTTCAAAGAAGATTCTTTTCTATTCGTCTTGCAATTGAAATAGTAATTAATAAGAAGCAGGTACAAACACTACTCGTTTATATTTGTCCTGAACAACAGTGTCCGGAGCAAGTTCATTCGAAAAAATTCAAATAATCCCTAAGGTTGCTAGTTTTGTATAATTTAACAGAATCCTTATCCTTTACTAGTATAGTTTGCGAGATCTTTATGCCGAACCATCGGTTTTGGGCACAGTGCATAATAATTTAATTTGAAGTATAAATCCAGTACTGTTGATGCACTAAACTAGCACAATTAGCCACTGAACTGTACCAGCGACGATTGTAGGAACTTTAAAGTGTTTTGTCACTAGTCAAGCGTGCCCATTACATGCACACGACCAAATTTAAAAAAAACTTTTGGTGACCGCAACGTACAGGAGACGTTTCTGGAACTTGTGTGGTTACGTGGCGGCGACATTGCGGCTTGGTAACTGCGACTTTGCTTACTTTATCTTGCAAGTGATTTTAATTTACGTATGGTTCATTCCTCAATGACCTTAATACATTTCACATGCTCATAAACTAACTCGAATACTACTACTTTTGCTCTTTCTCGATGGTCTCAGTGCCAAAATTAAAACGAATATTTAACATTATGGGAAAATATAAGGTCCTAGATTCTGAGTCTCTTATTGTTCTTTAAAACTTGAAACTAATTATTATGTATTAATTTATTATATTTGATACAGAAACGATGATAAATTTATTTTTTAACTTTTGTGACTTGAAGGTTTATGTTTTTTAATAATGGCGTATTTCGGAACCAATTACTTTGAGGTCGTTGAAACTAATAAAAATGTATAACTTCAAAGTAATTGCTACTTGTCAACAATAGGACGGGAACTTTATATATCTAACTGTATTTATAAGTACTACAAAATATCGAATAGATTTATAGGGCCAATCTAAAGTCCCGGCCAAGTTGTAGCTACCAAAAAGTGCCAGTTCCGTTACTACTTCCCGGTTCCTCAAGGAACTTTAACCTCTATTTAGTTTTGAACCTTACATTTTCTTCATATAACAGGGGTCACACACAGTATTTATCTGTTTATTTTTAATGGAATATAGAAGAAAAGCTTTAATTTTCTATAAAATGGTCGTTGTAAACAACCGTTTTCTTTACAAAAAAATATTATTTTTAAGGGCCACGCTATCGAGTACTACATATCTACACTACTACATACTGCACAATAATGATCGGCATGAACTTTCATGTAATATTGTGCACTAAATAGTGAAGTTTACTTTACGGTGAATTTAAAAGATGACACATACTTTATAGTAACCGTGTACAGTGACGTTCCGTTCTGGAGGTAGTGGAAACGTTATTATCACTAATCAATATTATTTACAATTTCCAAGACAGAGACCGTATTTAAGTAGTAGGAATCACTCGCCACCACCATCGTTAGCCATCTTTAAGTTCCTGAAACTTTAAGGTCGTCCTAAAGGTAACTACGACGGTTCCTATATTGGGACAGCTACGTACATTATGTACAAGCCATATACAGCTACAAAGCAAACAATCATAGTGGCAAACCTACGTGAGGGCAACTGTCGTTTTGCCAAAGTTGAAGTTACGCCCACATCAAAGTTATAGTTTTAGTGGCCGCTCCTTAATAGTTACTCGCTCGTGGTTCCTGTCTCACTTACGGGTACTTTGGTGTTGATTGGGCAGTGTAGCGTTTTACACTACAGTGTTTGGAATTATTATTAAGTTTAAGTGGTGTTGTTTTTAATATCGACAATATAATATATATTGAATTAGATACAAGTTAAGTAACAAACGACTTCCAGGATTGGACCGTGTCGTTATTGAGGTCGAAGAACTCAACGTTTCCCCCACTTTCGTCAGGGGCTTCATCAGGAGGAAAAGCAAAAGAGCATGGTAACTCAACGTGTAAACCACGCCAGAGGCAAAACTCTTTTAACGACGTTGCAAAAGAGTTTCACCTCTGGCGTGGTTTACACTGTGAGTTACCGTAATCATTTGCTTTTACTCCTGATGAAGCCTCTTACGAAAGTGGGCGAAACGTTGAGTTCCTCGTCCTCAATAATGACACGGTCTAATCTCGGAAGTCGTTTGTTACTTAATCACAATGGCCGTGAAAGCCTCCGAAACCGTCTTAGATACAAGTTGCGCATAAGAGTAACGTCTGATGTCTCGAATAGTTAACCTGACTGCTCTTAAAATTCGATTACAAAAATCGATACTCCAACAGTGAGTATGGTGACAAGTAGGGTTACGTGAATGACCAATAGGAATGACCAGATATTTTTCGTAGAGGACACGGATCTGGTTCCCACGGAATGTTGACCAGATGAGCGGCAAATTTTTATAAAACGTTCGACGCTGTTAGGTAAGTACTTTCTGAACTGGTGCATTGCATTGCAATAAGAGTGAGGCGAGTATATTTTGTTTAACTCAAACTCATTGCAATAGTATAGTATGCACTAGTTCAGAAAGTTATTGGAAATGTTGGCGATTTTGGCTAATTCAACGCCATCTATTGGCTACTCTTGCTTAAAAAGATGTGGCAAGTCTGGCCCCTTTGTGCGCACGCCAATGTCCGCCGCAGTTCACGGTTCTTTCCTTTCCTCGCATAACTTTGAAGTTCACTTTCGACCTAGTTAAAAATCGCGTTCAGATTTGGAGCAAGCGGCGCCCAATTCCTAAAAACCGCAGCGCAGCGTCCGCGTCCGTTTTGGAGCCCAGCGCCGGTGGGTTCGAGTTTAATTTAATAGTTTCCTGTACAAATTGATAGGTACTTTAAAATGCCCGTTCGTGCTTTGTCCCTTTGCGTGCGCTTTCCGCTCGATGGCAGCGGATTAAATCTCAAAGGAGGGACCTTTGGCCGCAAAAAATTGGCACAGTTGTTTTTGTATTTCAATTCGGTCACAACAGGTGCTGCTTTTCGTACCTACCGTTTTCGAGGGCATCGCAGCTTCGTGCTAAATATTACGTAATCGCCGTTTTTACAGGGTCCTGGCCAATTACACTCAGGAAGTTGGCCGCGATTTCGGAATGGCCGATTGGCAAAAAATTTCGGCGACAGCGCGTGGGGCTAAATCAAATATTAATAAGCGCTCCGGAGAAAAATTATACATTCAAGAAGCCAACTCAAGTTTTTGGCGGAGACTACTGTATTGACACTACTAATCACATTCAATATTATAATAGTGCATAATATACAGGGTGTCCCTGTGAAAATGGATTTAACTCATTTAACTCAACTTCTCTATATCCATTGCGTTATAGTACTATTCTGCTTAACTTATTAACAACAATTGTAACAAAAAATGATCCGATCGATTTAAATGATATTCGGTGGACTACTAGTGGTTGTCAGTGACCTACAGATTGTACTAAAGAGGAAATACTAGTAAAAACCATCCACAAGAAGGGTAAAACAACATGTAGCAATTACCACACTATTACACTCATGTCACACGCCAGTAAATACTGTTAACATGTAACCAATGAAAGACGAACGACTATCTATCATAAATAGCAGAGCAAGTCGGCGCCGACGTTGCTAAGGAAACAAACAGGCTTTAGATAAACTATAGTTGTTAACTTTCACCAAATGATATAAAAAGCTATTGGATTAAATAATTCGATATACAATTATACATAGATTTTAGAGACTACAAGGGTTTCGAGAAGGTCAAATGATAAACTCGAAAAACCAATTTATACAACTCAACTGGTACTGTAAAGAACAACCAAATCACATCCATAGAGTTTCAATATACCCAGAGTAGGTACATCATGCGAAAGGTCCTTACCAACTGCCAGTACCGGATCTAGAGCGGGACGAAACGAGGCCTATGCCTCGTTGGACCAGACACGAGAGGATGCCAAGTATCGAATGGTATGGTAATGGTATCGATGGAAATGGCACAACATGATGTAGCAAAAATGTATTGTATTATGTATTGTATTATCGTTAACCTCGTTTAACCTTGCGGTGTAGAGGAAGAGGCCGGTGCTTTATGTGCTTACATCTGGCGGTTCAATGCTCAACTTGCCCCGGATTCGGGTCACAAAGTTGGAGCGCGCCTTTTGTGCTTGCACAGCAATCATTGTGTGAAGTGTGTGGCATGTTGATGTGTTAACCTTGTTACTCTATCTCTTAGGTCTGTGGATCTGAGTAGAGCACAGTTAATTTGGTGCCCAACTGTGAATGGTCTCACCGAGCCGATTCCAATCGCCAGGAAAAATTCCGACCCCAGCGGGATTCGTACCGAGGACTTGCTTATTAGCAAGCCTAGCGCCTATCCAACTGCGCTACGCGGCTTTCCCATGTAGCAAAAAAAAGTAAAATGTGTATGTGCAAATAGAATGATCCTCAAGCAGTGTTATGTAGCCATATTATTTGTTTATCAATTTTAACTTGCCATTTGTCTTCCTTTACAAGATTACAAATTTTGTAAAGTGGTTTACACGGAACTTCCCGAGCGCGTATTACATCAATTTACAAATAAAAAGAATAGCAGTCGCTGGTGTTCGAAATCGCGCTCTCATGCATTCACCCAGGAGGCACCGATTACTAATTGCTAGGCAGCTGCTTTAACCACTAGTCCACGCTGGCACAGTAGTTGGATTCGCTTTTGACTGTATTATAAAAGACGCGTTCATCGAAGTATATTACGTCAATTTTACGATATTCACCCTGTATCTATTGCGTCTAATTTTCATCCAGGGTAAAAAACTAAGCTATGTGCAAATTATTACTATTACCTATCTATTCTTGCGTTAAAGCACAAATAAACATTCCATTTTATTTTTTACAGAGTATCTTCGGTTTTGTACCAGTTAGACATATAATCAACCTGCAAAATATTGTCTTCCTCCAGCAAATAGTTTTTGAGCTATGCCGCCAACAGACAGACGGCATTGAGAAGTAGCTATTTTTATATAATGAATGATATCATTTAAAAACGTGCAGAGCGATTGCTAAGCGTTTATTTTATGACCACCGAATGAATTTTGCGAGCGACGTCAATAAAGAAGAAAATCTGGTGTTATACACGCACACGACTTACTTTTACAGTGATCTTATAATTAGCCAAAATTTTGATTTTAAATTTTAAATTTTTAAGTATTTGTCAAACATTTTCAAAAATTACAAATTCTACAAAAACGGTACAAAATAGCGCGTCAGTTAAAGAGACGAATTTTCTCTAGAATTTTAAGCTGAATTCAAAAATTTATGTAATTTTAGAAGTATTCAACTAGAAAATCACCTATATCACATCAATACACATTAAAAATGTAATAAAAATGTAAAGTTTGAAAAAAATCGTTAGAACCGTTTTTGAAAAAATCGAAAAAAACTGAAAAATCACAAGAGTAAACACCATACTTCCGGTTATGAGATTTTCTTCACAAGCTTGCTGTCGCATCTACATAGTACACAAAACTTATATATGAAGTTTCAACGCCATACCTCTTTTCGTTTTTGAGATATTCTGTTCACAGACAGACACACACAGACAGATACACAGACAGACCAATGAATGGGTTTAGGGGATTCTAAAACGTGAAGATCTGTTGAAAACTCAATTCGCATTTTTGGGGTGAATCCAATACTTCCGTTATTGTAAAAGGAAGTAACAAGTCAATAAAATCTAATTTTGTAAGAGTTATATGCAAAGCTTTATTTTCAACTGCTAAAATAGATTTGACGTTCATTCTATGACAGACAAAAATTCTACATTAGAGTGCCTTGATGGATATTGACAAGCATTTATTTTGATATTGACAACTGATTTAAAGGCACTTTATAGTACAAGTATAATAAAGTAAGGTACTTTATAGTATTAGTATAACAAAGTAACGTACTTTATAAGTACTAATAAGATAAAGTAACGTATTTTATAGTAAACTTGTTTACTAGTACTATAAAGAGCTACTTTATTGCTTGAAAGCTAAGTCATGAACAGTACTTTATAATGTAATCGTACATAATAGCTATTTATCCAACAAGTGCTAAAAGTTGAGGTTTATGCACGAGACATGTCTCGTGCATAAACGACTTTTAGCACGCGTTGCATACAATATTTTATCTACGACCTTAATTTTACTGTTATTAATCCATAAATATCGATTTAATAAAGGTTTGCATCGATACAAGTTTGATTATGAGCATCTTAACTACACGAGTTTGATTGCTAAAAACGAGGCGATGAGCCGAGTTTTGCGGCAATCAAACGAGTCTCGTTAAGTGCCATAAGCAAACGTGTATTGTTCAATATTTTATCTCCATCGTACTCCATCAATAAATTTTGGTTCAATGTATTTCTTTATACGAAAAGAGTGCGGTAATGAAGCTCTTAAAAATACTAAAATTAATTTGGTTAAGAGTCTATAACAACACTGGTGAAGATAATAGATATTAATGATACAAGTTGGATTATGAGCATTTTAACGAAACGAGTTTGATTGCCAGAACGAGGCGGTGAGCCGAGTTTTGCGGCAATCAAATGAGTTTCGTTATGTGGCCATAAGCAAAAGTGTATTTTATCTTCATCAATAAATTCTGGTTCAATGCAATTTTTTATATAAAAAGAGTGCAGTAATAATATTACCGCACTCAGTGCGGTAATCAAGCTCTTAACGATACTAAAATGAATTTGGTTAAGAAACTTAACGTTTTGTAATTAACTATAAAATGTCACAATTTCAAAATTTTATCGAATTACATTTCACGATCATTTATATCGGGTGTCCAAATTTGAGGTTAGATTTTGAATTTCGCGGCATTTGCTTTCTGTCAAACATAGAGCGCTAATATTTTGTAGTAATCATTTTGGCACATTGCCATTTAAGTTTTATGGAACGGTTCACGGTTCAGCAACGCATATTTATTGTAAAAAATCATTACAAATATGGGGAAAGTTTTGCAGAACTGAAAAAAAAGTTTGCGTTATGGACTTGCGTGGCATGTGGTTTCAACAAGACGGTGCCACATGTCACACAGCGCGCGAAACAATAACTTTATTGCAATCAAAGTTCAGAAGTAGACTTACCTCTCGATATGGTGACATCAATTGGCCGTCAAGATCTTGCGAATTGACGCCTTTGGATTTTTTCCTCTGGGGTTATGTGCAAAGAAAAAGCCTATGCCAATAGTCTACAGACAATTAGAGATCTAAAGGCCGAAATTCCACGCGTAATTGGTGAGATGGTCCCTCGTTTATGCTTATTAACGAATTAAAATCCAACCACAAATTTGGACACCCTTTACTAGCTGATAGTAAGTTCATAATATTTGCCAACAATCATTGTAATAAGTTCTAGCTAATACCATATTTTCAAAAAAAAATCACATCCACTCTTCCAATAATTTCACCAAAACCTTCTGGTTTAGACTCATCGGTGTTTACTTATTGCTAAATCGCTGTAAGCGAGACAGCACTGTTACTTTCTAGTAAGACCCAGCATTTGTAATCCCGTGTATCTTAATTATGCCATTTTAAAGAGTGCGACAAGTAATTACGGTGAGAAAATTTCTCTTTCATTAATGCGGTTTTTGATCTTGAGCGTCCAACTGCTAGCGATCGGCAAAATGAAAGCAGTACCAGTGCTCATACTCCAATAAACAACAAAGCGTCAAAATAATATCCAGTTTCTAGTTTTTGATTGTCATTAATTATTTTTATTATTGTTAGTATTATCTTAAAAACAACCATTTTTACTTCCTTTTACTACTATAAAGGAAGTATTGGATTCACCCCAAAAATTCGAAATTGAGTTTTCAACAGATCTTCACGTTTTAGAGTCCCCTGATCCCAAAAAACATATTTTTTTTTCATTGGTCTGTCTGTCTGCTGTGTGTCTGTCTGTCTGTGTGTGTGTCTGTGAACAGAATATCTCAAAAACGAAAAGAGGTATGGCATTGAAACTTCATATATAAGTTTTCTGTACTATGTAGATGAGACAGCAAGCTTTTGAAGAAAATCGCATAACCGGAAGTAGGTGTTTACTCTTGTGATTTTTCAGTTTTTTTCGATTTTTTCAAAAACGGCTCTAACGATTTTTTTTAAATTTTACGTTTTTCTTACATTTTTAATGTGTATTGATGTGAGATAGGTAATTTTCCAGTTAAATACTTCTAAAGTGGGTTTCTTTTGTTTTTTTTCTATTTTTTTTATTAACACCTATTTTAAATAAAACACCCGGTATATTATTACATTTTTGAATTCACCTTAAAATTCTAGAGAAAATTTGTCTCTTCAACTAACACTCGATTTTGTACCGTTTTTGTAGAATTTGTAATTTTTGAAAATTTTTAACAAATGGTTTTAAATTAAAAATGAAATTTTTGACTAATTATAAGATCACTGTAAAAGGAAGTTGTGTGAGTGTATCACACCAGATTTTTAAACATACTGTTGAAGTCCAAATGTTCGGCATTGACTACTGTTACGTGTTGCAGTTTTTTATTTATACGTTTAAATTTAAACAAAAAACAATCGTGTTTCCGTATAATTGTTAAATATAATTTTTATGTATTTACTAATTATGTGTTTTTGTGACATTTTAATACAGCTCATGATGAATTACTAATTATGCCAAAATACAGGCTTAAATTGTCTATTGTGGTGTTCTGGAAGTACTGGTTTCCTCCTGATCTCTTCAAAGTTGGTCAATATAGACGGAATTGGTGCTTCATTCATCTCATATACGCGGCCAAGTCGTAAAATTGTTGGAATCCGCGCCCTGCACAATATTCCTTCCATTCCCATGAATCTAATATTGGGGTTCCTGCAGCTGCTCAACTAAAAATCTCTTACGGTAAAACCTTAGATATACAAGTTCGTGAAAGTAGAACAATGTATGTTGTATGTTGGTTATATATAGGATGTTAAGTAATTATATTCCTGTTTTATTATCATTTAAGAGTTTTAAGAAACGTTTTTTGTGCTAAATTGTGGGCTTGATTTAATCAAATTTTGTACTCTTTAATCGTAACATGTAAAAGCTAAATGTTTGCCTTTATTTTATACAGGTTATTTCTTAAATATGTGGACATGGCTTAACCACATATTTCTGTGCCTTAAATTAGACGATTTAACTCAACTTACCTATACTCAAATGCGTTTCGTAAAGTCAGTATTATGCTTCAAATTAAAAAAAGTATACCTAGTGCATACCGAGGTGAAAAGAGTCAAGGTTAACTTTATCTCGAGACAAGAATGAAACTTTTCACCGTGGTATGTATACTATTTTACTCACAATCGGTGTTTGTCATTATTTATTTAATTAGGTAAGTTTCAAATAATACATATTTTTATCGCAGTTTAATAAGTCACTTTAACAAAGGAATCTGCGACGCTGTTGCTAGGTAACATGACAGGTTAGAAACGTACCTATATTAACCGATTGTGAGTAATAGTATATTACATACCGAGGTGGAAAGTGTTTCATTCCTGTCGAGAGATAAAAGAGTTAACCGAGACGCGAAGCGATGAAACTTTTCACCGTAGTATGTATACTATTTTATTTACAACCACTTTATTCTAAACAATAATTGGAAAATTATTATTATATTACTAGCAGTCCAGTGAGTCAAATGTCTCATTTAATAAAACAAAAAAGACCGTTTTGCAAATAGAACGCGTATTCACCACACGCACGTATATGACGTCATTGTTGGTAGCAAACTACCAATCGCATTCGCCTTGATAAAATTTGCATAGAATCTAACCTAAAAAGTTAGGATTAGGATAATTCAGATAATAATTAGTGTTAGAGACTGAAATTCGGTTCCTCACCTGACATGACCATTCCAAACATATAACTTTAATAACTTTTTTCTCTATCTCTTACGGTTTGGCTGCTGAAACAGCGTCTCGGACAGACAAGTCTATTATATATATATATGGATGATTCGACAGGTTGTGACGCTCATAAATGGATGAAGGAGATTTCCAGTGTCGCTACTTAGACAGCGGTCGGCAATTGATTACTTTCCAACTGCTGCCACGGCAACCACTTTTCCGACTGGTTGGAAAGTTTAAAAGTTGCTAATAGCTCATTTTCCAACTTTTTAAAAGTCAGTAATCACCCTATAACATATATGGTTGTGAGTAAGATATTTTACTAATAACAACAGAATGATTGGATTGATTTGGATATTATTCGATATACGGCGCGTTCAAATATGAATTATAATTTGAATTGCGCACCAAAAGACAAAGACATACACAGAAGTTGTATACATTAATTATTAATGCTCTGGAACAAGTCCCAACTTCACTCAGTCGTTAAGTCGTCATAATTCATTTTCGTTCAGTTGGCAAGCATGAGTCAAGTGGGAGTGCATTCAAGCGTCGAACAACGCATTATTAGTAAATTTCTTATCAACGAAGATATCAAACCATAAGAAATTTGTGTAAGAGTTAAAAGACAGTTTGGTGCGCAATCACTATCAAACATAAGCGTTTACGAAAAGAGGAAAAGGTTTAAAGATGGTTGCAAAGGTGCAGAGAATGAACCGCATTCTCGCGTCCAAAAACATTGGGTATAAATCATCTTTGAAAATGATATTGGTTATTATCCGTGGGCCGCTAGTGATAGTACGACAGATCAGAAACTTTTTAATGGCATTCATTATTTCTTTTGTGTCGATAATTTTTGATAGCTATTACGGTTTAGGTAGAAAAAAAACAAAATCTGGGTGATTGCAACTTGCCCTTTAAGAGCAGGTTGTTACGGTATGAAAAGGACTTTACGACACCCACCCAAGGTGAGCATCGCACCACGGAATCAGTCCTGAAAACATGACACACTTGCCCTGAGATCGGTTCGAAATAGGCTAATAGGCCACGGCTGGAACGCTCAGGGAGTCGGGCGTGAGTCACACGATACGTTCTGGGCAAGCGCGTTGTGGCATAATATATACAGGGTATGTCGAAATTATGAGGGCGCCACCAAGCCTGTCTTAACCCGGCTAACCGGGCCTGGACGGTTAGACGGGAGCGAAGCATGCAAAAATACTCCGCCAAAAAGATTATTCAAAAGTTGCAAGGTCAAACAACAACTTCGGGATTGCCTTAAGCAAGGATTGTGATTAGGTGTCCATCCGACCACGACTACGCAGCTGTCCCATTCACCTGCACGCTCACAGCTTCCTCGTTCCGTCGTACAATAATTCGTACAATAAAGGGACGTCTATCTGTAACAGAACATGCACAAACCGAAACAAACAATAGTTCCCTTAACTAACCAATCATATATTTCACTTCGAGTTACAATGGGGTAGCAGAATGCGTCGCCCTGTATCTAACCTTACTCTATAATTAAGGGCACCAGCTGGCACGCGCGCTCTAAGCTTAACGACAGATGTTGAACATTAGTGAACAGCAATAATAGGTACAAAGATACACATTGCCTTATGCAAGGGCAGCGACGATTTACATTAGCCTTTACGGCCTGAACTGTCTGCAGTCTGAATGAATATACTAGCGTAGTAATGAATAGGTACAAAGATACACATTGCCTTATGCAAGGGCAGCGACGATTTACATTAGCCTTCACGGCCTGAACTGTCTGCAGTCTGAATGAATACACTAGCGTAGTAATGAGTAGTAATGAGTAACACTCGCGTTCACAGCGGTAATCAGGTTAAAGGCACATACCTTAATGCGTGGGCGGCGAGGGAGCCTGGTACAGCTGAGTTGCGACGAGCTGCAATCGTAGGTGGTAGGTACCTTCGGTGTTACAACGGCGAAAGGGGGTGAATGCATAACCGCCTCAATGGCGACGGGAGACGCGTCAAGACGCGTACAACGGGACGACGAAAATAATGGGGCCTCACTCGTTCTGCTGAACCAAATCCTCGTAGGTCGAGATGAAGGGGGCACGACCCCTCACTAATAGTAGCAGGAACTGGGCTCCAAAACACCCACGTTACGCCGAAGATCACTCGACAAATTTCGAATCACCACCACCACACACAAGCGCTCTCTGCCACGGGCTCTGGAAGACTCACCGAGGGAAGCGTCGGCAAAAGGTCACCTTCGCCGCGTCCCCCACGTGACTAAACCACAGCGAATCGCAAGGCGATGAAATGAAACCAACCAATGCGGGCCACGCTGGTATCACGCCGCCACCGCGTGCTAAATGAAACAACCCAATGCGGGCCACGCTGGTATCACGCCGCCACAGCGTGCTATTCAGAATTCAGAAAAACGCCATCAGAGGAGAGCTCCAACCGACGACAAATACTGCTTTTTAGGCTAACTATGTGCGAAATCGTGATTCTGGAATTAGGCGATGGAGCCAAATAAAGAGCTAAAAGGGCTTAGCATACGGGCGCGCTGCTCTAAGCTTAGGCGGCTATTCAAAATACCAAAATGACCTAACTAACGGCGTGAAATGCAATTAAGCATCTGAAATAGCAAAATGACTTAACACTCCCCTTACTTGAAAGAGAGTTCCCCGAAGTCTCTTATAAAACAACGAGGCATTTTGGCTGCGGCGCCACGAGAACTCAAACGGCCGGAAACGCTGATACGATAGCTGTACCCCCAAAGGAATTACGCACACCGGCCACCAGATAGGGTACGACAGGAGGGAAGAGAGAAGAGGGAGAAGAAAGACTGGATACGCCAGTGGAAATACGAAAATTGGGTAGGACCTGGCGGTTCGCTGATGGCTAGTACACACTCCCCGGACCACGGAAGACGGGCGACAAGAAAACTGGCTGTCCCAAAAGGAGTGGCGCTCCGCCAGGGGTCCACAAAACGATTCGCGTCTGGCTCCCTCGGGGAACCAAACGGGCAAAGACTAGGCAGGCTGAGGACAGTCTCGCCGATCCGGCTCGACTGCCCCTCCCAAAATAGGAGTGCCACCACAACGGTTCGCAAAACCACGTCGATAATCGACCACCAAAACGACAAGACAAACAAAATATAACCGACCAGACCCGAAACGGGTGTGGCACGCACTGCGGCGGCGGCCACGAAACGCCGACTGGACCTTAACACCGGGTCCATGACGGTCGCCTAACAGTGCGGTTTTGGAAGGTGGAAAGAAAAAGAGAACAACGGGGTTGGGTAGTTGTCGCCGGGACACGGTAGATAGTAATGACAAGGGGAAAAGAAAGGTAAAGATAGAGCCTAGGGAAGGAGGGTTTGGGGTTCCAAAATGGAACCGTGAAAATATCTAATAATAAAAAAAAACGCGCGGTTAGCGCTCGTCAAAATCGGGTCAATAGAACGTCTTACTCCCATGCACACTTCCGACCAACCGTTCCAAAAGAACATGGGGGGGGGAAAAGGATAAGTCCCTCGTAACCTGTCCCGCAAGCCGCCTGCAGAGGGCACGTTGCGCGTCACGGGATCGGCGCATTGTGGGGTTCCCCCAACAAGGAAGCTCGGGGAAAGGTAGGTACTACTGAAGATACGGCTCTAGGCCGGCGGTATGGCCGTCAAGGCCTACAAAGAGAAAGGGAGGGGGGTTAGGGAAAACGGGCGTTAGAAGGCTAAACGTCCGTGGGATTGGGTTTTAGGTCTTTCGCGTGCCAAGTGCCTTTCGGGGCACCGGTCTCGTCGGACAGCTCGTAAGTGGCAAGCGAAACTTGCCGACTGATATAAAACGGCCCTATAAATTTTGGAGCCAACTTGGCGTTAAAATATTTCGCCGCATCGGAAAGTACGTAATTTCGTCGCCAGACGGTATCGCCAACGGCGAATTGAGCCGGGCGCCTTCGCAAATCGTAAGTCGCCTTGGAGGCTTTGTACGCCACGTCTAGTCGCTTGACTATGTCTTCATATACCGACCTTAACGCGGGAGTCCGTCGTAACAAGTCTTCGCGACTCTCTACTCGTATTTGTTCCGAAACATCCACCTCCTCGGGGTTATTGGCGCGCGTCCCCTCTAACTGTATCTCTCTGCCGAAATTGGCGAAATATGGGGTCATGCCGGTGACTTCGTGTACTGCGGTACGCACTGCGCAAGCGACTTTCGACAAATATTTATCCCACTCCCGGTGGTTGTCTTTCACGTACGACGCTAGCATAGTTTTTAATACTCGATTAACGCGTTCGACGGGGTTGGCCTGCGCATGATAATGCGCGTTAAAGATGATTCGTGATTTATACGTATCGGTAAGCTGTCGGAATTCTCTACTGCGAAACTGTACGCCGTTGTCAACCAAGACGTACTGAGGTGCTCCAAAGAGCAAGAAAACATCGTTCTCAATTTTCTGAGTCACCGCGGTCGCAGTGGC
The DNA here is from genome assembly GCA_940337035.1 of Agriotes lineatus. Classification (NCBI taxonomy): domain Eukaryota; kingdom Metazoa; phylum Arthropoda; class Insecta; order Coleoptera; family Elateridae; genus Agriotes; species Agriotes lineatus. Next base: position 19,379,316 of record OW679195.1, on the reverse strand, counting down.
GGTACGCAACGGGAAGAAAAGGGTAAATTTGGTAAAGTAGTCAGCCACGGACAGAATATATACGTAGCCTTTCTTTGAACGGGGCAACGGCCCTACAATGTCGATAGATATCATTTGCCACGGCTTATCCACCACGGGGTGACGACACATCAAGCCGGCCGGGCGTTTTTGTTCGGGTTTCTGCGCTAGGCACGTCGCGCAACGGTTAACGTAACGGGTCACATCCGCCTTAAGTTTAGGCCAATAATACTGTTGAGCGATACGACCGTAGGTCTTATAAATGCCTAAATGGCCTGCGGTAGGTTCGTCATGGTTTTTGCGGAGAATTTCGGCGCGTTGAGGCTTCGGAACCACCTCTTTCCAACTCGTGCCTTCGTCCAATTCGGGATATTTTACGTTAACATGTTTAAACAATTTCCCTCGCGATAGTTTCCACGCCGAATACTTGAATGGTCTTTCTACGACGCGTGTACACATACGCCTATACCAACGGTCAGTTCGACTGTCGTTCGGTGCCTGAGCACCGGCTTCGGGTTCTCCAGAATCGACAACTGAGACTACATCTATTTCGGGTATAGCACGGGACAGCGCATCCGGAACGACGTGGTCTTTTCCCTTCCGGTGTTTGATCGTGAAGTCGTATTGTTGGATACGAACAGCCCAACGGGCGAGTCTCCCGGTGGGTTCCTTAAGATTATTTAGCCAGATAAGTGAATGATGGTCAGTAACGACTGTGAAGTGAGTGCCTTCTAAATATGGGCGTAACTTCTCTATGGCCCACAGGACGGCCAAACATTCGCGTTCCGTAACCGAAAAGTTACGCTCAGGTTTCGTAAGAGTCCGACTAATGTAACAGATGACTTGTTCTTGGCCATCAACGGTCTGAGTCAGCACGGCGCCGATACCAACATTGGAAGCGTCCGTCTGTACGATAAACGGGAGAGAAAAATCGGGACACGACAAAATGGGTGCCGAAACTAGGCAATTTTTGATGGTTGTAAATGCGACTTCGCATGACTCGGTCCACTCAAACTTCTGAAACTTTTTCAATAACGACGTCAGCGGAGCAATAATGGCTGAGAAACTTGGTATGAAACGCCGATACCACGATGCCATGCCGACAACTCGCCGTATCTCCGAAACGTTTCTAGGTCGCGGCAAGTTAAGAATCGCCGAAACTTTATCGGGGTCGACTAAAAGTCCTTGGGCGTTAACGACATAGCCCAGGTATCGTAATTCTGGTTGGCAAAAATGGCATTTATCACGACCCAGTGTTAAACCAGCGTCGTTTAGTCGCTGCAATACTTCGTCTAGAATCTCGACGTGCTTTTCGAAAGTCGGGGTACAAATAATCACGTCATCTAAATAGACAAAGACGTAAGGTTCCAATTCGGGACCCAACACATGGTCGACGAAACGTTGCCAAGTCGCTGGCGCGTTATGAAGCCCAAAGGGCATGCGAGTAAATTGAAACAAACCGCGCCCGGGTACTGTGAAGGCCGTTAGTTCCTTAGATTTCTCTTCCATTTCAATTTGCCAGTACGCGGATTTGATATCAAGCGACGTCATGAACCGGGCATCGCGTAAGCGATCCAAAATCGAAGACACGTAAGGTATCGGGTAGGCGTCCTTCTCGGTGACGCTATTTAATTTGCGAAAGTCAACGCAGAAACGATAGGTCCCATCTTTCTTTTTAACTAGTAAAATCGGGCTCGACCAGGCTGAACGAGAACGTTCCACCACGCCTGATTTCAGCATCCTGTCCAACTCAGCATCGATATGCGCCTGCATTGCGGGAGAAACCGGGTAGTACCTTTGTTTAACCGGTGCCGCCTTAGTAGTGATTTTATGTTGAACGTACTTGGCGCAGCCGAGTTCGGGTTTAGCGGTAGTAAAATGTCGGTTTACGAGAGTGTCTAATTGGGCTCGTTGATCCGAGTTCAGGTCGAACATAGACTGCAAATTGCCGGTAGGAGTATCAATGGCCGCTACGCCGGGTTTTGAGAATTCCCACTCCCCTCGAAACACGTCTGGGACTATTCCCACTGACTTCCAAAAGTCTATCCCCAGGATCAGGGTGTGCGGAACCTCCGGAACTATCAAAACATCGATAGCTACCACTCTGTTATTTAAACGAATAGGTAAGTGCAGGGTACCTAGACTGGTCACGGTCTGTCCATTAGCCACTGAGCAAACGGGTCTCAGCTTCTTATTTATGCGCAGGCCTACAGTACGCAACACGTCCCAACCCTTAGCTCCTAAGATCGTTCGATTCGCTCCTGAGTCCAACAAAGCTAACAACTCGAAACCCATGATTTCAACAGTCACATGCGGTCGACGGTCATCAGATGACCTTTCTAATACGTAATCGAGAATGACTTTATTTTTTTTAAATTTGGTCTCGCGCTCCTCGATAAGTCCCTTCATAAATTTAGTCGAATTGCTAAACACGCGCGAGGACACTGCTCGACCGTTCAGCGTCTCGCGGGGTCGTTTCCCTGTCCCCTATCTCTTGTTCGACAACGAGGACAAGTGTTTACGGTCACTTCAGGTTTGCCGCAACGGTAACAGAATTTCTTGCCGCGGGGTCGCGGACACCTACTGGCTCTATGGCCTGGTTCGTTACAGTTCCAACACCGTATGCTTGACTTGGGTGCCGGTTCTCGATTCCTCCTCTCGGGAGTATTAACGTCACGCGTTTCGACAATATCAACTGGGCACGTTTCCGCGATAGGCGCGACCTCGACGTATGCCAAGTCTGTTTCTAAGTCAGACTTCTTTCTAGAAGGTGGCACGTAAGTTTCAATGGCATAGCGCCGTTCCTCAATCTTTCGTCCGTATAGCGCTAGCTCGTCGACCGACCGGACTTCCGTCAATCCCAACTGGGTTTGGTATAAAGGTGAAATATTATGCAACAAAATACGCAACTGTTTCTCTTCGGGAACCGCTTCGGTCAGGCGCGAAAACATTGTGCGCATGATAGCGATATAAATGCCCATACTTTCCGTAGGGCCTTGCGTGCGACGTCTAATTTCGTCCAACAACCGTTCATCATAATTCGCAGGCTGAAACTCTAGACGCAATAAATTGACTAACTGTTGCCACGTGTTAGGGGTCGCTCTATTCGCGCGATACCATAGCAATGCGTTGCCCGAAAACAAATCGATGGCCTGCATAAACAACTCTTCTTCGGTAAGGTTTCTGGCCACTCTGAGTTCGCTAACACGCTCGATGAAAGCGTTGACCGACAGACCTTTCGGGTCACCTGAGAATTGTATGTTCCATTTCGAAACAGGGGTTGCCTTAAATGAGATCGTACGCGACATCGGCGCAACAAAACTCGGAGTCGACATAGTTGCCGCCGTCGTAGTCGTAGTCGTCGTCGCGACGGTAATGGTAGGTGCGACACCGGACGTCGATGGCAGCGCTACGGCGCTTTCTTCCTCAGCCGTAGTCGCAGACGACCCTAGCTTTACTTGGTTAAGTTCGTAGGTTGAACGTATGAGTGATAATTCCGCGAACGCTTTTTGTTTGAGCGCTCGCTCTTCCTCCGTTATAGCTGAACAATTCGTCAGACGGTTCATTCCGTGATAAAATTTCGTTTCGATCGTAGCCGCTACTTCTTTAGTCGGGTTAGCTAAATATAGCTGAATCTTTTCTTCTAATTCGCCAATCAATGTTGTCACGGCCGTGAGATCCTCCTCGAACGTATACGGGTACGGCGGTCGCGTATCCATATCTGCGCGTCCCTCCTCTCTCAATACGTCGCGTAACCGGGAGCGCAACAAGGTAACCGTGCCGGAAGCATCACGGCCTCTGATTCTCAACTCGTATTCAGCCTCCGCGCGAAGCAGGCGTTCAATATGTAGCTTTAGCACCATGTTTACAACCGGGAAAGGACCGACTTGTGTAATACGTCGTATAAAAAGAAAAACGTTAGCACGTGTTTGGTAAGTCAATTACGTCAGATATCCGAACCAAATCGTAGACGGTCAAGACGGGAGAAATCGGGAAAAAGTGGTTTGTTACCTTTCACTCGCCCAATGGCTTAACGGGACTATCTGTCCATATCCTTTGCGAAGAGACCGAACATAAGCGAAAAAGAGCAAATTCCAAAACTAGGC
>OW679195.1:19305243-19375092 GCA_940337035.1 Agriotes lineatus | reverse complement strand
ATGGATACATTTTTGATATCACTTGATATTTTATTTTCGAGTAAAATTTAAATTTTACTTTTTATGGCTGTGTCGCTACGATTTTCTTGCCGAATCTGCATTCTAGCATTAATTCATGTCCGGTAATTTTCTTATCGTGCACAGAACAACGTAATCGGCCCTCGCGTACCGCTCGTGCCGATTAATACGTTGTTACTGTGCACTCTAAAAAATTACCGGAAAGAATTAATGCTCTTATGAGATTATAAGTGAAAATTCCAACAATATGGAATTGTTTGGTATCAAATATACAGTATACAGAAGGGAGCGATCAAGCAACACCAGTAAAAAATTATCTTTCGGAGGAGTTTTAATCGATATTCTTTCTAAACACAATAGTAGATTACTTCCTGTGGAATCACAAAATGTAGAAGATATTTTTCTAGAAATAAAAGGGCACAACTTAAAAGCGGTTATTGCAGCAGCATACCTACCGCCAGAAACAAAGCCTGAATTATAAATACTCAACATGCGCACTCAATTGAACTAATTAGTGATATTTGCTGCAAACAAAAAGACGACATACCAATCATATGCGGAGATTACAATCTACCACAAATTAAATGGAAAATTAACAACAACGAATTAATCCCATCTGGACATCTAGAACCCTCAGCAAGAGCCCTAATTGAAGGCACTGACTTTAATAACCTAAAACAATTAAATCACATTCAAAATCATAACAATGTAATACTCGATTTGGTGTTAACAAACTATTCTAGTAACAGTATACTAATTAAAGCTCCGCAAAATTATCTAATTGATCAAGATCTACACCATCCACCATTATTGTTAACAATTACTAATACGATGTATAACAAATTAGAAAATGATCAACACTCAGAATGGCATTATAATTTCAACAAAGCAAACTTTGAAAATATTTCATCAGAACTCGCACCAAGTTAACTGGCAGCAACTATTAAATGAAAGTGAGGAATTAGATGATATTACAGAGACATTTTATAATCAATTATATAAAATCATAGAAAAGTTCGTTCCTAAAAAATTTGCAAAACCAAATAAATATCCCATTTGGATCTCTCGAGATACACATATACCAAGAGATAAAAAAATTGATTCCGAGCAGGCCTTGATATGTGTTATACGTTTGGCAATACTGAAGTGTATTGTTAGTCTATGTCAAATTCGACATAGGTTAGGTTTTGTTTGTTGGGACCTCGGTAGGCGAGCGGCGATCGCCGTTGCAGCCGAGGTCACAGTGAAAGTCGTGATCGTTCGGGCCGGAGCGGTTAAGAGTTCAACTCCCGGCGCGGGCGGTCTAGATTTTCACCTAATTAAGGCTTAGGTTTAAGTAGTGTACCTGTATAATACTTTAGTAAGAGTAGGGCAAACAGCGAAACATTTTGGATCATTTTTTTATGGCTACCAAGATTTAATGATATATTGAAAAACAAGGTTGGTAAAACTGACACACGAGTTGTCAGTTACATCAAATTTAAGGTTAGGAGGTTAGGTTTTGCGTCAGTCTGTGTCAAAACTGACGGAAAACCTAACCTTCTAACCACGAATTTGATGAAACTGACAACTCGTGTGTCAGATTTACCAACCTTGTTTTTCAATATATCATTAAATCTTGGTAGCCATTAAAAAATGATCCAACATTTTTCGCTGTTTGCCCTACTCTTACTAAAGTATTATACAGGTACACTAGGTTTAAGTGACGCCCGCGCCCCCTGAAGTAATGCTCGAGCGGTTCCGGGGGGCAACGGTAGTCGGTAGGGAAAAAAAAGGTTTGTTTGTTGTTTCACACATACTGACGTAAAACTTAACCTGCAAATCTCGAATTAGACATAGACTGACAATACACTTCAGTACTGCCAAACGTATAAAACATATCAAGGCCTGCTCAGAATCATTTTTTTTAAATCTCATGGTAGTTGCAAAACAGCTGTAACTCATGTGTTAGATGACGCAATCACAGCAACTGATCAAAGAAAGGTAACCGCACTAGTTTTATTAGACTTCAGCAAAGCCTTTGACACAATTAATCATACTGGTTTGTGCTATTCTGAACTGCATTGGGCTTTGGGATGATTCTGCTGGCCTTTCAAAAAGTTATCTTACTGATAGAAGACATACTGCAAAACTATCGTCTGGATCTTCTGAGTCGAAAAGTATTACGCGAGGAGTTCATTAGGGCTCTATTCTTGGATCTATTCTTTACATTATCAATATTTTCACTTTTTATAAATGTTTGACTATTGCAAAACTGCAAAACTATAGTCTGGATTTTCTGAGTCGAAAAGTATTACACGAGGAATTCATCAGGATTCTATTCTTGGATCTCTTCTTTACATTATCAATACTTCCACTTTTTATAAATATTTGAAGCATTACTCGTCACATACTTATGCTGACGATACCCTGTTACACCAATCGTTTCATATCACTCAATATCTTCAATAATTTCCTAACGTTTCTAAAGATCATTGTTTAAAAACAAATCCTCAAAAATCAGTTGTCCTATTATTTGGTAACAATAATAATAAACTTATTTTAAAATCAAAATCAATCTTAATTTGGAGGATGAAGTTTTACCTGTGTTGGAAATCTAGGTCTCATGTTAGAAACGAATAATCTGATGTTTGACTCATGTAAATCAGTGTATAAAAAGGGCATACATGAATTTAAAACATATTTTTACATAAAACTTACCTCTGTGGAAGTGTTAAATCAAATTTATGTGAAGCTTTAGTTCTTTCCAAATTTGTCTTTTGTTCTTAAGTCTATGGCTCGCCTATAACATTAAATACATCACAGCAAATTTTTTGCATAAGGTTAATATTTGGAATCGGGAAATTCGATCGCATCTTTCATAAATTAATTGATCTCAATTAGCTAAATATGAACAATAGAAGAAAACCCTTAACTGCTTATTATCATAAAATTACTACTTATCTATATCGTAAAATATCATTTAGAGAGGAAGGAATTAATACTCGATTTAAAGCTACAATAACGCCATTATTGCATAAAACGACCTTCTTCGAGCGGAGCTTCAGTTATCAGATGTCTACATTTTACAACACATTATCAACTTAAATAATTTCAAGTTTCCTCTTTAAAAAATGTTTTAAACGAATTTTATTAAACCAACAGTTTCTGACATGAATGCAAAAATAATATGTCGTTGCAACTTATAATTAAGGTAAGATTCGTCTGTGAAAATTATATATTTGCCTATATTACATATATATTTTATATTAATATAGGAATTTGTATTTTAATAAATGACAACTATTTTATTTTAAGTGGAGCACTGGATTTTAATCTATACATATATAAAGGAAAGCCCTGACTAATCAACGCAGAGCCGAAACCACTGGCACTAAAAACTTGAAATTTAGGTGGAAGGTTCAATTTGTTACGTAAGGTAGTGCTAAGAAGGGATTTTTTGAAATTCGACCCCTAAGGGGGTGAAAAGGAGTAAAATGTGTTTTCACGAATTCTTCAATATCTCTTACACCCGATAAGATATCAATTTGGTGTTTGCTTGCAAAGATTACCAATGCCAATACCTAGAAACTTATTTTAGGATTTTGCCCTAATCAACCCCTAAAGGTGCAAATCTGGATTGGGGGTGAATTAAAGAACCCTTCGTATCTCCTATGTTTATTGAGTTACAACATTCTTTTTTGGCATATAAATGTATTTTTGAAATATTTAGAAAGCGGTTTAAGGGAATTTGAAAATTTTTAACCCTAAAGGGGTGAAAGGGGGTAAACTGTGTTTACACGAATTTCTGAATATCTCTTAGACCCGATAAGATAGCGACTTGGTGTTTGCTTGCATAGGTGTCCAATAGAAGTATCTAAAAACACATTTCAGGATTTTGCCCTAATCGACCCCTAAAGGTGCAAATCTAGATTCGGGGTGAATTAAAGAACCCTTTTTAACTCCTAGGTTTATTGAGCTCGAACATTCATTTTTTTGGCATATAGATGTATTCTTAAAATATTTAGAAAGTGATTTAAGGGATTTTACAATTTTACCCCTAAGGGGGTGAAAAGGGGTAAACTGTATTTTCACTATTCCTCAATATCTCTTAGACTCGATAAGATATCGACTTGGTGTTTGCTTGCATAGGTATCCAATACAAGTGTCTAAAAAGCATTTCAGGGTTTTGCCATAATCAACCCCTAAAAATGCAAATCTGAATTCGGGGTGAATTAAAGAACCCTTCGTATCTCCTATGTTTATTGAGCTAGACCTGCTAGAGAGCTAGAGCATTCTTTTTTGGCATATAAATGTATTCTTAAAATATTTATAAAGCGGTTTAAGGGATTTTAAAATGTTACCCTTAAGGGGGTGAAAAGCGGTAAAGTGTGTTTTCACGAATTCCTCAATATCTCTTAACCCGATAAGATATCGACTTGGTTTTTTGCATGCATAGGTATCCAATACGAATGTCTAAAAACACGTTTCAGGATTTTCCCAAATCAACCCTTAAAGGTGCAAATCTGGATTCAGGGTGAATTAAAGAACCCTTTGTATCTCCTATGTTTATTGAGTTAGAACATTGTTTTTTTGGCGTACAGATGTATTCTTAAAATATTTAGAAAGGGGTTTAAGGGATTTTAATGTTACCCTTAAAGCGGTAAAAAGGGAAAACTGAAAAGGGGTAGAGTGTTAAGTTTATCTTGCTAAAATTTATGAATACAACATTTAGTTTGTACATATATATTTTAATTTTATCTGATTGTTATACTAAAACTATAGTTTTATCAATATATACAAGGTGAACGACAATTACGTACACATCTCCAGGGGGTATGTGAAGCATTAAAAAAAGTTGTTGAGGAATTTTTTCGAAAGAGTTTTGTTTCCTTTTTCCTACAATATTGTTTTGCAGCGTTTGTTAGTTTAGCGTATTGAGTGGGGGGGGGAGGGGGGCGCCCAAAGAATTCATTTGAAATTTAGAAGAAAAAACATTTGTTGCCCGTACGAAGAACGGGCATCTTGTTAGTAATTTTATATGTATAGATGTTTTTTCTCACTTGTTCTCAAATGTTGTAATTGTATATATTATTAGAAGAAATACAGTCATTTATTATTATTATTATCATTATTATTATTATATACATACATAGCAGCGAAAAAAAAGAAGAACGGAGCATAATAGATTGTATAACATACCCAAGAGAGGTATAAACAAAGTAGAAAGGATCTACGTTAATACAGAAGCAGAATTAGGATCGGATTATAGAATAGTACTGAGAAAAATTAAAAGATCAAAGTGTGAAAGAAGTTTTTCAATCAGAAATATATAAAGATTTATGAAAGGAGCTGAACAGCATGGGACAACTGGACATACTTATAACTTATAACAATAGAAGATATTGAACGAAACACTAATAATGTGGCACTACAAAAAAAGTACAAACAAATTCAAAACAAGATGGTGAACAGGACAGTCAAACAAATAATTTTTAAAAAATCAGCATGGAAACAATACAGGGGAACAGGAACAAAATAACCTAAATAAATACATAAAAGCTGGAAACTAAGCAAAAGCTGAAATAATAGAAGCTAGGCAGAAAAGTTCAATAGAGATTGGAGAAGATAAAGGCAACATTTAAAGATAATAATAGGAAATGCTGGGTCATTTTAAAATCTTTAAGGGAAAAGGAAAGTACGAAGATGCCAAACATAATAGATGAAAGTGGCTTATATCTAATTTGCATGGGATATTAAGTTCATGCAAAACCTTTTTACGAAAGGAAGTTTTCAGGACCAGGTAGAAAAACTTTAGAGGAAGAACAAAGAGAAGAGGAAGATGAAGATTATGAACCAATAACAGTGGTTGATGTTCAAGAAGCAGTAGCGAGAATACGGAAAGATAACGCTTGGTAGAGAATCAGTGGTAGTGTGAATTTATGAAATGTGCAGTGAAACATGGAAAATAAAATAAGATACCGAAAGAATGGGAAATAAATGCAATATTTCTAATACATAGAAAAGCTGACCATAAAGACAGCAATACTTATATACCAATGACACTGTCCCCAGTAATATTCTAGAAATATTTTTGTGGGCGGCTGTTGTTGAATTCTCTTAACATAACTATTGTTAAGAGGTCTATATGTATCGTATATTGATGGCACCTAAACACCTAGGTAAAAAGTTAATTATTACCAGGAGGAAAGGAAACCATTGCTCCAGGGAGGGCAAAAATTCTTACAGGAAGGGCTTTGCTCTGCCTGGTCCCTGCTGCCTACGGCCCTGTACTTACTAGAGACTTCAGATCACATAAATTACCAGTCAAAGGTGATGCAGGATGAATGGTTACCAACACGTCGAAAGAAATAGAGATGGCGCCAGAACTGCGAAACCCTTATGATCAGTGAAGAAGGTCAAAACAACGAAAACCTAGGTATATGATGAAGTTCAACCCAGGGAACTGCTGGATTCGAAAGCTTTGTTATGAGTCGATCGAATCCGATGGGACAGTATTATAAATGATAAAAGCCATAGGAAAATCCGAAGTCAACAAGACATGGACATCCTGCGATTGGTTACTGACTGGATAGAATCCATATATATTCCGATAACTAAAAAGTTCGAAACGCTTGAAACTTCCTAGCGCAGATCCCGGCACAGCAGTCTGGGTTTGTCACCGGCCCAGGAACGAGAGACGAAAGAATTGATATGAGGCAGATAAATTAAAATTTAACGTACCCGCGATTTTATGTTTGCCACTGTCAAATGGTATCATCTATTATAAACTTTGCATGAAATGACAGTTCCTGATCATCTCATTCTCCTAATAAAAAAACCTATACATGAACATCAGTTATGTACGAGTCGATGGCGAACTCTGCAAACCTTTCAAAACTAAAAAAGGTGTCAGGCAGGCACGAATGTGTATTATTCCCTCTGATATTTAATATTAGTAGATACGGAGAATGGATAATCAGAAAAGCAACAGAGGAGTGGCAAGGCGGAAGATCATAGGAGGCAATGCAAATGATACACCTCTTTTAACCACCAATAATGCATACTTTATTACAGAAACCGAGTTGAAATTGAACCAATCAAAGTGTGGTCTATAAAGGTTCTTGATAGAAAAAACACAATATCGCGACCACTTCAATATACACTGTGTTCACATTTCGATGCTCACCATTGGTATCTCGGCAACGGTTAAATGGGGAATGTTTTGCAGAATTCAATACTCGTGACAAATCTCATTTTAAATTCATCTTAACTTTTTAAAATTTTGAGATAATTTGAAAAAACCAAAATTTGCCGATTTCAATCTTCCTCAATAACTCGATAACACCTAATGTGACCACTTTCAAACTGTTACAATGTTAAGACACTTTTTTAAGACAATCCTTTTTATGTAAACAGAAACCCCCGATTGTCATTTGTTTTCAAGTTATTAGTGCTATTTTTTGTTTTTCATATGGCAGCCATATTGGATTTTCGGTTAGTTATATAGTCATTAAAAAGAGTTTTTCAACGATGTATAACATACCTGAAAAATTTTTATTTCTAGAGGAGATATTAACAAAAACATAAATTAATCTCTACTATATTAGTAGGCTATGAAATTAAACGCCAATGAGAAATGAAAGTAAAAGGTGTGCTAAGTAATGCTGTAAAATAACGAAGTGATAAGAATAGTCATAGTAAAAAGCAAAGAAAGAGTATTAAAAGTTCAGATTCACTTAAAGAAACTGTTCAATATGACGACCATTCTGTTCCACGCACTTTTGATAGCTTATTCTAACAGAGTTACAAACTCTACGAAGTGTGTTTCCGTTTAATGTTCTTAGCACATCCAGCACTCTTTGTACTAAAATTTCCCGAGTTGCTGAACAATTTTTAGAAGCATAATTAGCAATTAACTGAACTTTGGAGGCTTCGAACAAAAAAGAGCTAACTACGAAGTTATATAGGTCGAAATAATATTGTGCAAAATGTATGTTATACATCGTTGAAAAGCTCTTTTTAAAGACTATCTAACCAACCGAAAATCCAATATGGTTGCCATAGGAAAAACCAAAGATAGCACTAATAACTTGAAAACAAATGACAATCGGGGGTTTCTGTGTACATAAAAAGGATTGTCTTAAAAAAGTGTCTTAACATTGTAACAGTTTGAAAGTGGTCACATTGGGTGTTATCGAGTTATTGAGGAAGATTGAAATCGGCAAATTTTGATTTTTTCAAATTATCTCAAAATTTTAAAAAGTTAGGGTGAATTTAAAATGAGATTTGTCACGAGTATTGAATTCTGCAAAACATTCCCCATTTAACCGTTGCTCTATGTCTTCTAATAACCGAGATACCAATGGTGATCATCGAAATGTGGACACAGTGTCTGTATACATGCTGTAGACGAGAAGGAGAAGTAATACACGTGGGGGTTCATATCTCCAACAAAGAACATTGCAAAGGTTAAATCGAAAGATGTGTAGAAATGGCTAAGAACGCTGGAACAAATATGGAAGATTTGCCATATAGAATGGAAATAAAGAAAAGGTTAGTAAAAATCTGGTTTTCTTTATCGCTACATATGAGTCAGTCATATACCATTAGTGCGCCTTGGCGGAGACAAATTGAAGCCTTGAAGATGACCTGCTTTCCATGGGTAGCAAGGTGAACCAACTTGTCTATACTAAGAGAGCTACAAATTAACACCAATGCGCTACTTCTTTTATTCATCTAGGGGCATATACTGAAGTATCGTGTCATCAGAAACAATGTCATTAAAAAAGATCACGTTCTCAGAATAGATAAATAAAACAGTTAAAGCCCATAATTAACCTACCGATGGAAGACGTGATGCCCACAGCGAAAGATAAAAATTAAAGACATGGAATTTCAGAAAATGAGAAGTTTGATTCGTCCGCCTTTCAGAGTTGGTCGGAAGAAATTATTGGACGAAAACAGTTAGATTTTGTCTGTAGCAGCAGCTTCTGCAACAAAATTATTTGCTTGGGCAAAGTAGCTTTCAAATATCTCTTGGAATATTTTACTATACAGGGTGCTAAAAAATGGCGTATTAATTTGATGGTACCTTGTTAAGCGATACTTCCTTAGTATGAGAAAAATAAGGAAAACATTTTTGAATTATATTTTTGAAGATTTTTTATTTTGAATTTTAAAATTTCTTGAGTTTCTGTTCGTTAATTGACAAATTTATTTACAAGTATTTACATTCATACTATTAGCTTTAAGTGTGTAATAATTTTCTATCCTAATACTGAATATTAAAGCAATTAAGAATCAAACTTTGGGCATTTTACCCTTATTTTTCTCAGGGAGTATCATTGAACAACGTACCATCGAGTTGATACGCCATTATTGCAGCACTCTATATATAGTGATGAAAGTAGTGTAGTAATATTCGAGACGAGGTTAACCGAATTCTTAATTTTGACAGTTTACAATAGTACGAGGATTGTTCAATAGAAACACGTTTGGATCGTGTAGGCATAAATAGATCATCATGGAACTTCAATGCAGTTAGTGAAATCGTTTATTGGCGTATTAGTGAGGTGTCTGTCAAATTTGTTTGCCATTGCTTCTCTGTGTACATTTTTATAGATCTGGGAAATGACGTTTACTATAGAAAAGGCGTCCAAAGAATATGCCTGCCGCCGAAGGACGTCAACCACTAGAAATCCTTGAGAAAAGGAAAGCTGTCGATGGTGACTATAGTTGTTCTCACATGGCGGTAGATTAATGGTGCAGAAAATTTCGACAAGAGAATTGAATAAAGACTTCGCTCGTCCATGTCCAGGGCATATTTGAGTTGCAATTTCAGATGAAAGTGTGAGACGTTTGAAAACTGTTTTATGTGCAAATAGACGCATTAAAGTCAGATAACTGTTAGAAAAGATGAGCATCAATATAGGAAGTGTTCATTTTATTATTCAAACTCTTATCACAAATTTCATGTTTTTGGTCCATTGAAACAATTACTAAAGGTGCAGCGATTCATTTCGGATTCTGGAATGCAGACGACCATTAGAGAATAACTTCCTCAACAGCAGCAAGAATTTTACCAGTAGGGAATCTGGAGATTAGTACTACAACAGTGGGACTTGAAGCGCGGCGTCTTTTATTTCACCTACACTTACTAAATTATTCCTTTACTTTGCCCTGGGTTCGCTAGCTGATTCAGTCGGTATGCTTATGAGACTCTTTTTTATATTCGCAGAGTGGCTAAGGGAAGCTAATGTTATTTAAGGCCAACAAATATTGTTTAAGGCCAGCTCGTGGACACCTGAAATGTTGTACTCACCAATGCAAATATGAATGACCATAAGAAGCTAAACAGATTACAATGAAGACATATAATCTGCAAACCAATACACACACAAGAAAATACATATAAGTACATGCAAAATACAGCGCTAACATGCTACATATATAAAAATGGTTCAAACAGATACGTAAGAGTTCATTAATCGGCGCAAAGTTAAATAGCGTGCACTAGTAAACTTATTGCGACGTTGTCCCTTCGTCTCGTAATCGGATACCGGTCTTTGAGAATAGTGTGGGAACGTTGTGATGACGTAACTGCGAAGCTCGATCAGCAGGTGATTCCCCGCGCGATCAACCAGAAGAGTAATGGCTACAGCTGGTGCAATAATATTTCGCTTGCACGGTAATTATGGCTATGAACTAACCTGGCTTTTAGATGCTCCCCAGCGTTATAGCTGTATACTAAGGCAGGTGCTTTTCCTATGATATTGCAACGACAGCTATCTTCTGACAAGGCTGCAGCTGCGGTAGGATTTGGGTAGTTTTGGGTGCTGGCGTCTCTTTCAGAGGCACGATGAGCCGACGGCGAATAATTCCGGGTACCACACAATATATATTGCGCTGTTTAGGGCTGTTATTAGTCCGCTTCGTGTTGCTGACAATTCGCGAGTTCGATCAGCGAACTCGCGACGACCTGCACTTGTTAACAATCTGGGTACAAACTATTGGTCCGCGCTATTCAAACACTTGGGCGCGAATCCCTTCTTGCAGGCCTCCGGCGTTGATTCCCATACTGATCGGTTATTCCCGCGCTAAAACTGCATTGTTGGCGCATTGTTTCACGCACTCGTAACACACCGCACTTATAGTCATTGACTGCGCATACAATAAATATCACTCTATAGTACTAAACTACGTGCATAAATACAAGAGCACTTACTGTCAGGCTTCATTGCTGACTATCATATAATGAAGATATATAATTTGAATAAATACAGGTGGCACGAATTGACCCGTTTCAGACTCATACTTTAATGTCAATAGAGAATTTTTTAAATTGAGTTAATAGAAATTATGCTACAGCTTCTAACAGTCCTAGTATTTTTAAAACCCACATAAAAACAATAGAATCGGCCTATTAGTAGTGATGCCGCCGAAACGAGATTAATCAAATTCTCGAATATTCGAGATGAGATGAACTAAATTCTGAATTTCGACAGTTTTCAATACTATTTTCAAAACCTGCATAATAACCACATAGAACAGCTACATGACCTTCTTTTAATTTTTTATAAAACGTTTACAAGGGTTACCCTAAACTAACCTCAGCCTCAATTCGGTACGCACAGCACATATTTAAAATTCGAAAATTGACGTTCGAAAACTTTCAAGTCAACAACGAGAACCAACTTTCGAGAATTTCGTCTCGCCTCCCTGCAACACTAGATGAAAGTATTTTTTAATATATGGCTGCTTCAACAAATATAAAAGAAATGTAAACCAAAAGAGAGTATTTTCACACCAACTAAGAGGAAATGCTGCAGTTCATGAGGAGCTCTATGTTATTACCTATTTTCAGCTTGCCGAGAATGTTCGTGAAGGGAGCTAAAAACCCCAGGATTTCACTAACTGTCGTCGATATATTCCGGAATAATTTTTTTTGTGAACTAACTTACAGGCGTCTATTAATTTTGAATGGATACCGACAAAATGCAAGATCATAAAAATGTATCAACTGACAAATTTTATATCACGAATCTGTAATAATGAAACAGTATGTGCTTGAAAAGGTTAACGGTGAGGGGTTAATATTTTTGTAATGTTAGCTGGAAAAGCTTTGGATTTCTAAGGAGGGGAAATGCTTAGCCAGTGAATCTTCAATTTCTGCAATGCCATGAAAGATACATTACCTTGAGGAGGGACAATACATCATATAGATAGGTATTTTACATCGATTCCTATAGCTGCCAGGTTGTTAAATAAGTTACTTAACTCAACGAAAACGACAATGTACCCTCGTAGTTATTACCTAAAATGCAAAGTTTAAGACTGACAAGAAGTTACAGGCATCCTAGTGACACTAGAGTAGTTGTCACGTCTTCTTTGAACAGAAGCGAAAACTAGAATGTTTCTCTACAAAACAGTCACAAGAATGTCCGCAAAAACGGTAAACTTAAAGAAATAGACAAGGAGGATATGTAGGTACCGACAAGGGAAAATAGAACAATATTATAGCGGGTAGGACGAGTAAAGTGTACATTTATAAACCTAAAATGTCATTTTGCGAAAAATTAAATTTAATTTCCCATTTCTCGAAAAATGAGAAATGTCAAAGAATAAAAGAATGTAATTCTTCGAACTTGCTAGTTTTTTGTCAAAAAACTAACCATCCAAATCTTGAATAAAAGAAGCGGTAAAGTACCTTGGCTTTCTACTATTAATGACGAATTATTATCATAAATAAATAGAAAACCACAATCCTGCATTTAAAAATATAAATTTCATGATAGAGGCCAGGACTCGAAATGGCGGATCCACAATTTAAAGTAAAACTCTTCGCAAGGAATAGATATTTATGCATTAAGGGAGATATGAATATGTTTTTTCCCTGAGGTTGACATGTGTTACAGACCGAGGGCATCTGGCCCGAGGTCTGTAAGTCAACCGAAGGTAAAGAACATGAATATCTCCCGTAGTGCATACAATATTTTATCTATTAGCATATTCTTAAAAATAGTATGATATGTCAAAATGTCATAATGACATTTAAAATTAGAATATGTAAGTAACATCAAGGATTGCCTCATTGTATGGTTGCTAAGACGTTAATTGTAGTTGCATTGTTACCATGAGTTTGAGGGAGAAATAATTTGACGAGTCCCTTGGGAGTTATGAGTAGCTTTTCATATTTTGTTTCTATGACAAAAATGTACAATATCATGTTGCTAGTAGATAAAGTGTTTTTCGTTATTCAATATATTCAAACGCTATGCTTATTTGGGGATATTTGAAATAAACTAGTATTTCTGCGATCAATGGACAACTCCAATTTTTATACCTCATAACCTCAGCACTGAAATAAACTTTTTTCCACGACCGGGAGTAGAAGTCGGCTTCTATAGCATCAAAATTGTGACAGAAGTAAAAGATTTACTCCCTAGAGACTAAATAAGACAAACATTTCCCTAGGGAGTTTTCATTATGACTGACACAACAATTATGTCAAATAGGTTAGCAGGTTAGGTTTTGCGTCAGTTTTGACACAAACTGACGCAAAACCTAACCTGATAACCTCGAATTTGACATAATTGTGAGCTCTTGTCATAATGACTTACAGTGCCACCAAATTTAAAATTTACCATAGGCTACTAATTTTAAAACAATTGTAACTAGAATGTGATAAATGACGTTTAAAAATACAGGTTTTTCGTTTTAAATCTTCCTGCAACGTAAAAAAATAGTATATGCAACTCGGAGAGAATGCTATTTTGCTTCAGTGCAATTTCTAACTCGAGGGCGAATCCCTCGAGTCAGTAATTGCACTGAAGCAAAATAACGCATTGCTCTCCCTCATTGCATAATCTATTATATTGTTATACGAGCAGGCGTAATAATGATATAGCCTGATCATTATGCAATGTCATACTCTCTTGAGGGGGGCAAAATGAGTGGGCGTAATGATAACGCCCGCTCATAACGCTCTAGGGCGTTTTAGACTGCTCTGCAAGCTTTTCAAATTATTTGCGTATTTAAAGTGGAAAATAAAACTTGTATGCACCGCGGGCATTACTTGATGTTCATAGCCCTCGGGTGACTTATAAACCCTCGGGCTAGAGCCCTCAGGCTTGTAAACCTGTCACCCTCGAAATGGCATTTTGGTACATAAATAACTATTGTACCCCCAGATTCCCCCCCTGAAATTAAGGATAGAGATTATCTGTGAAACTGATCAAAACCTTTACAGCCATTTCTAAAAAAAATCTTTTTCGTTTTCTTCATATTTTTGGAGGTATTTGGGCCTCCCCGCACCGGAAGGTGCATCCTTGTAAAGCCAAGGTCTGGTACAATCGTTCCCAATCTCCATATAGTCCAGTTACATTAGAATCCGTCTGCCGAAAAAATCCAAGTGAGCTGAAATTTTGCATAAACCTTTATTTTGTCATTACAAATAATGTCTCAAAAGTCCTCATCGATATCGCCCTTGCGTTTTGAGTTATTCATGGTCAAAGGTCACAGACATAAGTTTTTCGCAAATATCTCCCTTTCTATGGGTCGTATGACTTTTTTAGTTATTACCATGATATAAATACAAGGGTATGCTCGAGCGCAGCTTTTCTCAACGACCAATGAGAAAGCGTGACCCAGACTACGTCATCAATAGGTGGCAATTTGAAAGTTACGTTTTAAAAGTCGTATTTTGCATTTGTAGTGGGTCAAGTTAATGGTGAAATGGAGGGAAATTGTACGCAATTGTAATAAATGCTATTTTTCGTGTGAATAATACGCGGTTTTATTGATTCTCGTACATTATAACTCTTTTCCGCACACAGGAGAAAAACCTTATAGTTGTTCTAACGCGATTTAGTTGGACATGCAAAAATCCACACAGGAGAGAAACCGTATAAATGAGGTTAGGGTTATCGACGTGCAACCATCGTCCAACATGCCGAAGCCCTCCTGATATACCCGAGACCATGATAATCATGCCCGAGACCTTACGAATGTGACGTCATGTGGTTCACCTGCGCAGTGGGTTACCATCTCTCGAGCATACCCTTGTATTTATATCATGGTTATTACAAGAAATGAAGTTTCAAAGCCATACTTCTTTTCGTTTTTGAGATATTCTGTTCACAGACAGACAAACACACAACCACACAAGCACACAGCCCAATGAGCAAAAACATGTTTTTTTTTAGTTCAAGGAACTCTAAAACGTGAAGATGTTGTAAACTCAATTTCGAATTTTTGTGGTGAATCCAATACATTATCGTTAAGGAAGTAAAACCCGTCTGCAAAACTTAACAGTGTATTATTTACTCAATGGTCAGTTGTACGTAAAAAACCTGTAGAATCTTTTTTGAAGAGAATTTTCTAGCCTTCATTTCTTGTAATAACTAAAAAAGTCATACGACCCATAGAAAGAGAGATATTTCTGTGACTTTTGACCTTGAATAACTCGAAACGCAAGCGCGATATCGATGGGGACTTTTGAGACATTATTTATAATGTCAAAATAAGGGTGTATGCAAAATTTCAGCTCACTTGGATTTTTTCGGCAGATGCTGTGTTTTTCCGTCTAATGTAACTGGACTAATAGAACTTCTCCGTAAATTTTCATGAAAATGTATGAAATTTGGCCCAGTCGTTCGAAAGCCTTCGCTTCACTCGGTCTTTATACCGTGTGTCCCAAAAGTCTGGAATAAATTCAGTATTTCCTAACATGTATGTTTCCGGCTAAAATCCTCGGACCCGTCGATTTTTATTTTTATTTGAGCATTTTTTGAAATAAAATGCATACATACAGGGTGTCCCGTGTATGAGGTATGGCGTCATCGATGTTTTTTTTTTAATGGAAACCCCCTTTTTTATTACAGAATATGAAAGAACGCATCTTTTTACTTACGTTAAGCTGATTTTTGAGTATAGATCAGATGATCAAAAATTAAGAAAAAATTTAAAAATTGCGAAATACTAAGTTTAGTAATTTCTAAAACAACTAAATTAAATGTACAAATTGTGCACCATTGTCTGCCTGACAGTAACTAAGACGACCGATATGTTTTTTGTTGATTGCTGTCATTGATAAAAGCGTAAAATCACACTTCTTAAAATCAAATTTAGTATTTTGCAAATTTAATTTTTTTTCTTAATTTTTGGTAATGTGACCTACCCAAAAATTACCTTAGCGTAAGTAAAAAGATGCGTTCTTTCAGATTCCGCAATAACAAATGGGGGTTTCCATTTAAAAAACATCGATAACGCCATACCTCAAAAAATGCTCAAATAAAAATAAAAATCGACGGGTCCGAGGATTTTAGCCGGAAACGTACTGAATTTATTCCAGACTTTTGGGATACACGGTATAACAATTGTTTGTTGTCAAAATTTCTTTCGCATAGGCTTGCATAAAACCTTATTCCTTGATATGTCAGACTGACTTAACCTAAGGTATTTATGGTTATTTACTCTGTTTATTATTTATTCGGTGTATTAAATAAGTATGGTTAATTAAATTCCCAAAACCAGCTCAGTTAATTTATTAACTTTAACAAGCAACGTCTTTTTTATACCTTACATTCCTCGATGTCAACATTTCATTCCTTGGTGTGCGTCAATAACAACACTTCTACTTCAAAGCGATATTTCTTTATCATTGTCATACCCTAGCACGCAGGTAATCTCTCTCTCTCTCTCTATTCTTTGTGTTATATCATTATATCTGTAGCTTTTGTCTTTCAGTTTAACCAATCATTCCTCTTTTTATTTCGTAGTGACGCTCCTAGCATTTCTCTTTCCATGGCTCTCTGAGTAATTTAGAGATTGTCTGTTTTGTAATTCTCCATGTTTGAGCTCCATACGTTATTGTAGGAAGCACATGCTGATGGTACCTATAGCGTGGTCCGAAAACGTTGCGGTTTTTCTGGTCCGAAGACGGCCCATCCCATTCTTCTTCTTCTCTTTATTTCGTTTTTTCTATTTTCTTTTGATGTCTTTCAATGTTAAAAGAAAATAGCATATAGGTTAGTAACAAAAATTGCATGGTTACAATTTTAAATAAAATTTTTGCATGATTCTAAATTTGAACAGTTATAATTTTAACATTTAAATACGATCATTCTAGTCCCACATTAGTTATGATTCATCTGGTAAGGTTTATTTATTAACTACATTCAAACAATATTATGAAACTGAATTTGTATTATTATTTATCCATTTAATCTATATAAGTTATCGATTGATTCTTATTTTTATTTTACAATTATTACTTTAATATTATAAGTAAAAGTACAGAACCATACTCTACGCGCTTACTTGCGATATGGATTTTAGAAATGCCACCAATAAAAAGCACTTCTCAAATGTTGCAAGCTGTTGTATGGAGTGGCTTAACTATGTCTGTCCGGTGAACAGGGCTTAGACACAATTCATCTAATCTAAAAAACGAGGTTGCCTAGATCACAACTTTAAATTATAGGGAGGGGGAGGGGGGCTAAAAGTCTACAGACATCAATTAGATTAGACATAGCATTGGTTTACTAAAATTAAAAATGTGCTATGTTCGGTTTTGAAATCGGTCACCCGGTATATAGACGATATTTACGTTTTAGAAATTTGCTGATGAATTTTGTTCTGTTGTTTAATTTACTTCGTGAGGCTAAACATTTGGGTTGCCGTGAGATCGGGTTCAATCGCGTAGACACTTCTACGCAGGATCGTTTCTATCATACCTGCCACTGGGGTGCAAAGTCTCATATGCCGTCCCCTCTGGGTTGTGGGTTTAGTGGTTAAGGGATGTAAGTGATTTGAGTTAAGTGAAGATAATAGGGAAGCATTCTTAATATAAACCAAACATTTTTATTTATGATCAATGACATAATTTAATAACGTCAAAATATCAATTACATCTTAAAAATAATATTTGTTTATATATATACGCGTGTGGGCTTGCTTATGTGCCTGCCTGCTTGTCTGCGTGTCACGTTTTCATCGGCACCGACGAACGCAATTCGTCCGACATCAGTCCTGTCGTCTCTGTATCCTTCATAATGCAATGATAAGCAAGTACGCCAGGCAGCAGAATTTAGCCCAGCGCGTAAAAGGAACAATGCCAGTGGAGCCGGAAGCAAAGAGTAGAGCAAAGCAAATAAATCAAACTTCTTACATCAGGTTGAAGTGCGTATAATAGCACGTTGGTGAGAGCAAAGCGACGACTTCAGCCAAGTTTGACTTTGTTTTCTTTGCTCTTGTATTTTAACTTGGAAAATGATCTTTCGTCCCGACTGAAGATGCAGTATATTATAAATAGGTCTATAAAATCTCTATTTTAATCGACTGCATTTATGTCCAAATGATTAGTTCCAAATCTAGCCATTTATTTTTCTCCGCGTGACATTGGTTATGACGCTTTATCTCCACCAATAGCGTTTGAGGACAACTCTATTTCGAATTTTAAAAAATCAGTTATGTAACCAGGACGTAGTTGCCTCCCCTTGCGTCCTGTCGTCCTGGTGCAGTGCACCCCTTGCACCCCCGCTTAAGACGCCACTGTTTCCAAGTTCAGCTAGGGAATTCTAGGATTATTTCGTCTTATTGTACTTGTGAAACTCGATAAATTCTTTTTTGTTTAACAATCGAGGGGTCTTCCGGAAGAAATATGCAAAAAAGGAACATCCGTTACGACTACTGAAAATTGTAGATTTGTGCGAGTGTCCACTATGTGTGGGAATCTGGAATTTAGTAGTCGTAAATACCTACTTTACTTTTCCCCATCCTTGGTTGTGTGTATGGAATATGGGAAAATCACATTTTGAGTGGAGTTAATGGAAGATATGGACGAGTGGGTTATACTAAAAAAAGATTGGTTGCAATTTGTCTTTACTCGTCTTTTCTAGCCGGGTATCGATAATTCAACACCTCCTCGAACCTCGGAGTCTATAGCAGTAAGACATTGTTACACCTAAAATCGAGTCTTCACCTTCTGATAACTTGGAACCGAGGAGAAATTACGTTGAGCTGATAACAGTCAGAACTCAGGGTTATAAAACACTCGGGAGTCTGCACACCAATATCTAACATCGTTGCAGGGTTCTCTTCTTTTCTGGTTTTCATTGATAATTTCTATTTTTATTGGTCCTCTTGGAATTGCGTGTTACGTGCGTCGGCGTTTTCCGTTACAGAACCTGTGGGGGATCACGGCCACATAAGTTGCTTTGATCGACATTGAAGGGGACAGCTAACACTTTGCATGTCACTTAAATATTTTGCCAAAAGTTAAAGGGTATTAATGTGATGTGAAAAATTAATGCATTGAGATTCTTACGATGTTTAAATAATCTGGTTACTGCAGCACTTATCTATGCCTTAATGTTCGATGTGTATTTCTTACGTAGTTTAAATTTTGAATATGTGTGTGCATGTGTAACGTAGCGTGATCACGTCGCGCATTTGCTATTAGAATTGTTTATAAATATTTACTTTTAAATGTTATAAATTCAGGATTATACATTGACAGAAATATACATTTATGTCTTAAAGTCTAGTATCCTAGGATTCAGTGTTTTCTCAAGACAACGCACTTTGATTCTGTGGATATTAGAAGTTAATCGCATATTAATCTATTTCTGTCTAACACCATAAACTGTATTCTAGCTCATTTAATTGCCTATGCTCACATTTTCCACCACCAATCTGTATGGATAAATCAGTTCGAGGAACTGCCTCTTTTACATTCGGTACCTGTATGTATTAAAATATAAAAACAATATATCTCACTTCAATTGTGTCGCATTTATATTTTGTTCTTACTTTAACAAGTTATAGCTTATCAATGCGTTTACATGTGATAGAGACAACTTTTGAAATTTTATCTTCATTTTAAGTTATTATACTTATATCGAAAAATTCTCCAATGTAGATTAGCGTGTTGTTGGTTAATTAATTTGGTGGCGACTGTATTTATATGTAATCGATGTAATATTAACTCAGTCTTTCGGGGAAGTTAGTTGGCACGTTGAACACATTGGTCATGGTACCATTTTTGAGTATCCAGAAATCGCTGTCTGGCATGCTTTGAAGAGTGTTATAATTGTAATTGGTTTAATTTGGTGCTACTGAGTATTGGAAGCGTTTAGTGGCTAAAAACATATACAGTGTGTACATAAAGTATGGAATAAATTCATTATCTAGAAAAGGAAAAGGTTTTCGGAAAAATCCTCGGACACGTCAACCTTTGTTTTAAGATGCGCATCTTTTGACATTCTATTCCCATTGATGACATCATTACTGTTCCGGATATGACGTCATCGACATTTTTTTCAAATGGCAACCTCTATTTTTGACAGCGCCATTTGAAAGAGCATATTTTTATGCATACAGCACATTAAAATCTTTGTCATGTTACATAAGGAAATTTTTGAGAAAATTAATGTTATAACGATTTAATTAATTTTAATTAATTTATTTTATTCAGTTAATTGAACAAACTAATTAATTAAGTGTTGAAACTGAAGTCCTTCCTAGCTTTGTAAAGGTCTCTTTCTAAGTCATAAAAAACCACTCTTTTTATTATAGCAAAAAAGACATTTTATCCACAATCACCTTATAATTGAAGTTTTATCCACACTTATGAACCGTCTAAAGTACCACTTTATCCACTAGTGGAATAATGAAATTACTTTATTTCATTAGTGGGATAAAACCATGTCACTTACTACTGCAGTGTTGGTAGCACTGTCAAGCTATGCCAAATTCGAAATTTGTACGTTAAGTTTTGCGTCAATCTGTGTCAAATAACAAACAAAACTTAACCTACTAACCTCTCGAATTTGACATAGACTGACAATACACTTCAGTACTGCCAAACGTATAACATTTGATCTTTCGGTACTTTCCAAATTGTCACTATGACTTTTCATGGCTGTCAATACAAAACGTATGTTTTTTACTTCCTTTTACGATAAAGAAAGTATTGGATTCACCTCAAAAATTACAAATTGAGTTTTCAACAGATCTTCACGTTTTAGAGTCCCCTGAATTAATTAGTTTGTTCAATTAACTGAATAAAATAAATTAATTTTAAATCACTATAACATTAATTTTATCGAAAATTTCCTTATGTAACATGACAAAACTTTTGATGTATTGTGTGCAGAAAAATATGCTCTTTCAAATGGCGCTGTCAAAAATAAAGGTTGCCATTTGAAAAAAATTTCGATGACGTCATATCCGGAACAGTAATGATGTCACCAATGAGACTAGAACGTCAAAAGATGCGCATCTTAAAACAAAGGTTGACATGTCTGAGGATTTTTCCGAAAAGCTTTCCCTTTTCTAGATAATGAATTTATTCCTTACTTTATGTACACACTGTATACACTTACCTTGGAGGTAACGCAGCGGGCCCACCTTAAGATCTAAGTGAGCATGAACTTGGTTTGCCTTCCACCCAAAAATGGTTCGTGACTGCCTAGAAGTTTGCTCTCTAAATCGTCTGAACTTTCCCATAGTAAAAATTCAATTTAAAGCTACGGGATCTGTACGTTTTTAATCTGCTAAATTACATTTAAGCTATTAGGACAGCTCTGAGTATTGTAGGACAAAGCAACCATATTTTGACCTTGTAGTTATAGTTTTACGAGGGCGGTTCACCAATGATTGTCCCTAGCATAGAAGCAAACGTTTGAGAAGAACGAAATAATTTTATTTTTCAACATAGTCCCCTGACAGGTTAATACATTTTAAGTATCGGTGCTGAAGTGCTTGAATGCCTTTGGAAAAAAATTCTGTATTTTGTTCCGCCAGCCACTCATTTACGGCTGTCATCACTTCTTCGTCGTTCATGAAATGGGTTCCCCGAAGATGTTCTTTTAATTTTGGAAAAAGAAAATAGTCGCTAGGGGCCAAATCTGGCGAATAGGGAGGTTGCTCAAAAATTTCAAAGCCAGCGTTGTGAATGGCTGCCATTGAAATACAGCTTTTGTGGGCCGGGGCGTTATCCTGATGAAACAGAACACCTCGTCTCAATTTTCCTCTTCTCTTTTCCTTGATTGCTTCTCGAAGTTTTGGTATTAAATCTGCGTAATATTGGCCTGTTACGGTGTGCCCACGTCGTAAATAATCCACAAAAATAACTCCCTTAAAATCCCAAAAAACCGTTGCCACGATTTTGCCTGCCGAAGAAACAACACGAAATTTTCGAGGAGGTGGGGAACCCTTATGCCGCCATGCCATACTTTGGCGTTTCGACTCTGGGTCAAAGTGATGAACCCAAGTTTCATCCACTGTAAGGAATCTTTGTAAAAATTCATCGGATTGCCAAATTGGTCTCTGCGGTAACTTGTCGGAGGCGTTTTTGATCTGCCGTTAGCATTTTTGGTACCCAACGTGCAGAGACTTTTGTGAGACCCAATTCTTCGTGCAACATTTTTTCAACGCTCCCAACTGAAATGCCACATGTCTTCGCTATGCATCTGACGGTAATTCTTCTATCATTCAGTACCATATCATGGACCAGATTAATATTTTTCTTGGTAACCACAGTTTTTGGTGGTCCTGTACCTGGCGCGTGTTCACAGGACTCTCTCCCCAGTTTGAAATCTCGAGACCAATTTTTAATTACCTGGTATGAAGGCGCGGAATCACCCAATACTTCAGTCATGTCCTTATGAATTTCTTGCGGTGATAAACCTTTCTTACAGAGGTATTTTATAACAGCTCTTGTTTCAATTTTATCTATTTTGATAAAATTACAAACACCACAAGAGAGCTGAACTAATATTTCGAATAAATGGAAAGATAGAGAGACGCAATTTTACATACACTAACGTGAATAAATGACACTTCGGATAAAAAGAGTTTTTCATTTGTCAGTCAATGCCTACTATATTAGGGACAGTAAATGATTAACTATCCTCGTAGTGTGAGTAGAATACGAGGTACACTGCTAAAGTTCGCGGAATCGAGTACTCCTTGCATTGCCAGCGTTCTGCAATTGTCATATTCGTAAAATTTGACGTTTTTAATCTATAATTCAGTTGACAGTTCGATTTCAAACCGAGCAGTTTCGTTTCAACAGAATTTAACAGAGTAAAGTTGTGAGAAAAATGGAAATTTCGAATCTAGATTTTCGAGTGATGATCTTTTGTGATTTTCGATACGGTTTAACACCGCAGCAATGTGTGGAAAAACTTAGTTCGTTATTTGGGGATGAAGCACCATCCAAAACTACGGTTTACAAATGGTTCGCAGAATTCAAGCGTGGAAGACCAACGTTTGATGACGATCTTCGCGAAGGTCGTCCATGCAACTCTGTTGTCGCGAAAAATATCGATGCTGTGCGTGAAATGATTTTATCAGAACGGCATGTGGCATATAGTGAGATAGAGACATTCTTAGGCATTGCGGCGAAACAAATACATACGATTTTGCACGATCATTAGCATGTCCGGAAGCTTTGTAGTCGTTGGTTCCCTCACAATTTGAAAGAAGAACAATAACAGGCACGTGTCAAGTGGTGAAAGGAAATGCTAAAAAAATTCGAAGGTGGTCGTTCAAATTCTGTATATAACATCGTACCAGGTGACGAATCTTGGATATATTCATATGAGCCTGCAACTAAACAGCAATCGACTGTATGGGTGTTTCAAAATGAACCTAAACCAACAAAAGTGGTGCGTTCAAGAAGCGTTTCGAAAAGAATAATTGCTTGTTTCTTCGAAAAAACGGGCCATGTTGCAACTGTTGCATTAGAGGATCGCCGGACAGCTAATGCTGACTGGTATACTTCAATTTGTTTGCCGGAAGTTATCGCTGAAATCAGAAGAAACAACGTAAACCGGCGAATCATTGTTCATCATGACAATGCAAGCGCTCATACAGCACGACGAACTGTCGAGTTTTTGACCAGTAACAACATCCAATTAATGACTCATTGCCCATATTCTCCTGATTTAGTGCCCAATGACTTCTTCTTATTCAAATTCATAAAAAATAAAATGCGCGGCGAGCGTTTTTCATCGCCTGAAGAGGCCGTTGAAGCATTTAAATCACTTGTTTTGGAGGTACCTTGCTCAGAGTGGAAATAGTGTTTTGCAGATTGGTTTCATCGGATGCAAAAGTGTATAGATTTTAAAGGGGAATATTTTGAGAAGCAATAAAACGATTTACATAACGTAATTTGTGTTTTATTTTACATTTTCCGCAAACTTTAGCATTGCCCCTCGTACCAGCACGAACCGGCGCGGCGCGGCGCGGCGCTTCGGTCTATTTATCACCGGACAATACAATAGTGCGTTAGGCAGCCATTTGTCAAGTTAACGTCATCCCGAATTATTTATATAGACTTTTGACTTAAATTTTGACATCATTTATTTCGACAATCTTCGTGGAATTAGCATAAGAACAAGTGAAGTATCGCAACAAACGTATGTCCAAAGCTTGAAGGAGAAGAAGAAGATAAAGGAAAATGGGTGTACTAATAAAATATTTGAAAGTCAGAATTTTGGTTAACGTTCATATAAGCCGTTCACGATCTTTTTGGGTCAGGTGAGGCTATGACCATCTAGTAATTTTGTTGGCAGTACCTCTGTTGCAACTAAACTCCCTCATGGAAATTGACAATTTTTGTGTTAGGTTAGGTTGTTTTCAGTTTAAGGTTATATTTTCTGAATAGGTACATTGTTGCCGGATATTCTCTAGTCTCCACATCGACTCGCTTTCTTTTAAATTTGGTCTGTCCTTCTTAAATTGGAAGTAGCATCGTTTAGTGGAAATTTTTTGTTGCAACAAAATTATTTTGGACATTTTGACTTTTCCTTTGACGGAAATTAAAATTATTTTTACACATTTGATAAATCATTTATTTTCTTACGAATATTAAAATATTAAATCTGGCAATGTGGTGGCAAGAAAATGTCGAACAGACACCGACAGAAAAAAAAAGTTGCATCCGCTACATCATCGAATCAGTTAGTCCAACATGAAAAGAAAAAATCATAGCCAACTCTGTCCCAAAAAGGTCGTGAACGGCTTATACATAATAAAGGCTATATGAGCTTAAATAGCTTCATTGTTACACATTAATAGTAATTTATTATACAAGACGATAAAGTAAAATTTTATCCACGAGTGAATCGCTTAACGTCGAGACGGAGTCGAGACGTTAATAATTCAAGAGTGGATAGAAATAACTTTATCGTCGTGTATAATACAAGATTTTTTTCTATAGCAAGAACTTTAACAATTTTAAAAGAAAATAAGGACAGTCAATCACATTTCAAAATGTCAGTAGCTAGATGGGGTTGCTACGATAATACGAAGCTGTCATATTTAATTTAAACAAAAGATAGAAAATTAAATTACTTTTGTCTATAGCACATGTTAAAGTGTGCTTTTATCAACTCAAAACAAAAGGTCAAGTTTTACTTTAACAGCAAGGGTAGATAAAGTAGCACTTCGTCTCGACGTTAAACGATTCACTCGTGGATAAAATTTAACTTTATCGTCTTGTATAATAAATTACTATTATCTATCCTTGATGTTAAAGTGCTACTTTATCTACCCTTGCTGTTAAAGTAAAACTTGACCTTTTGTTTTGAGTTGATAAAAGCACACTTTAACTTGTGCTATAGAAAAAATACTATAATTCGGCAGCATTTTTCCTTTCAGCACTAGTCACAACTCAAAAGTCATTAAATTTGCCATTTCTATTTACGATAAAGGAAGTATTGGATTTCCCCCAAAAATTTGAAATTGAGTTTTCAACAAATCTTAACATTTTAGAGTCCCCTGAACCCAAAAATCATATTTTTGTTTATTGTGTCCATGGGCGCCGCTAGAAAACTTCTCAGGGAGGGGCAATATTTTTTCGATATTTAGATAAGACAATTAATCTCACAGAGGGTCTAAAAAAAGGAACACTTGATGCGCACCTAAAAATGCTATTAGATTTTAAAAATATAAAAACAAAATACTACAGTGTTTGGAAAAATACCTGTATTACCAACACGTTTTGTGTATCTAAATTCAAAAATATACGGTACCCCCCACCCAAGAAAAGCGCCCTTCCGTGCTTTCCAAGAATACTTCGATACTCAGCATCACTTCCGTTTCGCTAATACAATGAAATGCTATGAACCAGTTATTTATTAAAAAAAAACAAAAAAAATTTTTTTTGCCGACGCCCATAGTTCAAAAGTTGATGTTGCCTTCATTTTCGGAGGACCTATCGTATGAAAACGATCCAAAACTTCAGGAAGTTTCCTGGCGACCGAAATCGTGTACACATACGAACATACATCCCTCGCACAGCACGTTTAGGCACCCTCCAATACGGGGATTGATCTAGTGGGCTGGGATCTTTACCAAAAGATCCGCACCGCCGAGACGGAGATTTGATATAGTGGGTTCATTAGTCGGTTGGCTCGAATTTTAGAGATAATTGACTCAGAGTGGTTTTCGATATGAGGGAATTTCAATACTTCGTACACTTCGTGTCGAAGTAATAATAAAATCATTACTTTCTTTACATCATTACTTTATGGTTTGGGCATCGAAGCGCACAGAATAGTGAAGCGTTAGTAGTCGGAATACAGAATAATGCAGACATAAAATTAATTAACAAATAAAATAATATATGCAAAAAAATACACATACCGTATAGATCGGATCGAAGTCCCAAATAAAAAACAATGTAAACCAGGATACACAATAATCTAACAGCAGTAACTCAACCAGAGAGCAAATAAGACTAACTTGAAATAAGTAATGCATTTATTTTAAACATTTGCTAACATTCCGTGCAGGTGCACTGGGATTTGGCGAGCCATTGAATTTATTACTTGAACGTGCCTAGACACGAGAAAACCCAACATCGGTCGGCCCTTATATAAAGGCGTCAAAAATGGAAAATTAAATATTGTTTTGCATCGCGCTGAGTGACAAATTCATAGACGCCCCTCATCTCGATATTTCGGCCATCGACTTGTTTCTTCTTATTCAAAGAATCGGTTCTGTAAAGTGAGCGGACAATTGAATAAATCGTTGCTGTTATTACGCACCACGATATAATATATATTACACCCTATGAAAATAATTTCTGTGCGGTGAGTTCTGATAGCTTGGCGGTCAGCGTGTGGCGAGTAATGGTGGATTGTATTATTTTTGGAAAAATCCAGGAAGGGGCAAGCGCCCCTCCTTGCCCCTATGTAACGGCGCCCATGATTGTGTCTGTGTGTGTGTGAACAGAATATCTCAAAAACGAAAAGAAGTATGACGTTGAAACTTCATATATAAGTTTTGTGTACTCTCTAGATGCGACAGCAAGCTTTTGAAGAAAATCGCAAAACCGGAAGTATGGTGTTTACTCTTGTGATTTTTCAGTTTTTCTCGATTTTTTCAAAAACGACTAACGATTTTCTTCAAACTTTACATTTTTATTACATTTTTAATGTGTATTGATGTGAGAGAGGTGATTTTCCAATTGAATACTTCTAAAATGGGTTTCTTTTGGTTTTTCTTTTCAATTTTTTTGTATTAACTCCTGTTTTAAATAGAACGTCCGGTATATTGTCACATTTTTGAATTCAGCTTAAAATTTTAGAGAAAATTTGTCTCTTCAACGCTCTATTTTGTACCGTTTTTGTAGAATTTGTAATTTTTGAAAATTTTTGACAAATGCTTAAAAATTAAAAATTAAATTTTTGGCTAATTATAAGATCACTGTAAAAGGAAGTTGTGTGAGTGTATCACACCAGATTTTTTAGTATCAACTCAAAGAAGCTATGCACAGTCCCATATTGAACACCAGAAAATTTGATATTGCTGCTAATTGGATATCGAATCATTAAGCAGTTTTAATACTACAGTCCATTTTTGCATTGGTACATAAGCTTCTGGATATTTTTTCAGTGAGGTTAGGTTTCACGTTAACTGGTTGGCATCTTAGTTATTTTAAATTGTAGTTCTGGTTACTATAAACTGAA
Source organism: Agriotes lineatus (assembly GCA_940337035.1). Classification (NCBI taxonomy): domain Eukaryota; kingdom Metazoa; phylum Arthropoda; class Insecta; order Coleoptera; family Elateridae; genus Agriotes; species Agriotes lineatus. The sequence goes on along the minus strand of OW679195.1, from coordinate 19,347,106 downwards.
GTTGTCCTGAGTGCAATGTTTATCTATCTAAAACCAAATCATAAAATCACATTTCAAGTTTATAATAGCCAGAACTATCGTGTGTTAAAAAGACGCATTTAGGGTAGGCCTTGGAAAGAAAGATAAAAAATCTACTCATGTCAGATTGCATTTTGTTTATGAAAACATCTGTCACTGTGACAGGTAAAACTTTACACTGCATTAAGTGTAATTGTATCAAGCAAAAGGGAAAATAAGATGGCATTTAGGCAACAACAACAAATTGTTTTTGTTAAGTGTTTTGTATATTTTTAGGAAAATAGTTCAAGATCACGATGCAATTTAGTTCTCTCTGACTTATGATAGTTCATTTGCTTCAATTGGTATGTATCAAGTTACGGCAAACTTCAATTTGATCATGGCATGCTGAGAATGAGCAACACACGATCCAATTTAATACGTATAATTAAATGTCAACTAGTCAACATGAAATCTAACCTTACTGCAAAAATATTAATCACAGGCTTACGTATCAACAGAATTCAACCTAGTGATAATACTTCTTGCGAATGGTATTCCTAGCATTTCGACATTTGCATTTCCATATGAAAAAATAGACTATACGTATAGTAGAACTACTGCGCCTATAAGTCCTAGAATCATAAACGCACTTAAAAAAATTAAATTAATTACAGAACAAGTGGCCCCTTGTAGACTTTATAACTGGATAACGAGAATAAAAATTAAAAACCCTTAAAACATTCAGCAAATTAGGCAGTTGCGGGCCAATTCCGGAAGCTTTCGCTCCAAGATGAAATATAAATCAGGTAGTTGTAGGTGTGTGTTATCAAACAGAATGAAGAAGGGCAGATATAAAGCCGAAAGAGGCGAAGGGTCACGTCAGGCTTTTTAAGCCGTAGATTTACAGAATTACCTAATTCAAAACGTGCATAAAGTGGGGCCGAGCTATATTAGTTCCTGGCGCAGACGAATTCATTTTAATTCTCTTTACAAGCGCTTTGCACATATTGCAGTTAAAATTAGCCGCTGGTTTGTTTCTCCGATTAATGATTTCGTCCCTTATGTGCAACGTTTTTTTTAACAAATGTATACACTAACAGCTAACTAAGAACAAACAACCTCTAAAACGGCATATTAAGAAAAAAAACAATTGCAATAAAGGTGGAAAACTGCATTTTAGATTTAGTTAATATGAAACGCAATAGATGACGCTCGTAAAAAAATTGGTACTTCTTGGCTATCCCTCGTATATGATATAGGATTTTTGGTTTGATATGTAGCTTGTTAATCTAGAACCAATACGCCTACATATTTACACCTAATCAGATCAATAACGAATTTGTCATTTAAAAAATAATTAGAGTAATAATTAGTTGTCGCTAATTTGCTTAGCATTTTCAATCCGCAACTACCCGGGATGGGAAGCCGAGGTGCACGTTTTACCGGAGAAAAATAAGTCATTCACAGAATCGAATAAAACGAATGGGACAAGACAAACACAAAGGAGAGGAACCTACTCCATTTATCTTTATCTGTCAGAGTCGCGTTACTTTACGATGAGTTTCTGTATACCCCATTCTGAATGTCATGTCCTCGGGTGCATTTAGTTCCGCGCGGCCGCGGCTCGCTATCGACGGATCTTTTTTGGTAAAAACGGCAATAACAGTCCGCTTTGGGCAAAATTGCGTTTTGGATTATGTCCAGGTCGAGTGATTGTTGCGTTAAAAACATCTTTAATCGTTTGGGCAAATAGTTTAGGAAAACATCGCCTTAACAATTAATACGCAACGCTGCGATCACGAATTCTATAAAAAATGGAGTAATTGTTTTACAGGGTGTTTGTACATCACCTTACGGGATATATCACCGCCCACCAATTTGTTGTGCATTTTGACTTCCCATGCGAGGGAAGCAGTGTAATCGTGAAAATAATCTGTAAAGGGGTTCACATGGAACTTCCCTTGCAAGAGGGCACCATATAAGAATAAAAATATCTTAAATTTCCTAATAATAGGAAACCAGGGCGTCCTGGTGGCCTAGTGGTTAAAGTGGCAGAGTAGTAATCACAGCGATCAGCGGTCCCGGGTTCAAACCCCGGGGGAGGCACAAATTTACGTTAAAAAACGTACAATATCAGTCCTTTTCAGGACTAACCAGGAACACCTGAAGACGTCAGTAGAACAAAACTCCCGAAACGTTGTGTGATTTACACTCTAGACAGTGGAAAAAGTCCGAAAAACATATTTTTGTTTTTGTTTACATTTACCTTGTACAGTATGGCTATTAATTTATAGTACTGAAACGTTAGGCCTATTTTTGCTTAAACCTCTAACAATTGACACTGTTATTTGACATAAACATTGACGTTTTGTTTTGGTTAGATGTACTAATATGTTTGCAAGTTCGTAAATAATGTTATCTACTGAAGAAAAAGTGTTTTTAATTGAGCACTATTTTCGCTCATACGGTTTAGGTAGACAAAATGATCCAAGCATTAAATTCGTCCGCGAACAATTTTCGGAGCATTTCAATAAACAGGCACCAAGTAATGCTATTGTACTGAAAATTATAACCAAATTTAGAAGAACTGGAAGTGTGCTACACCAAGGTATAGGTAAAGCTGTCAGTCGACAATACAACAGTTAAAAGAGAAAATTACAGAAGCGATACGGCAGATGCAACAGCCTCTATTTTCAAATATGTCCACAACGCAAAAACGATACGAACCGTGTGTCCAACGTAATGGAGTGTACTTAGAACATGTTATTCATAAAGCTTAAGTGTTAATTTATTATTACATATTATTTTATGTAAAAAAAGTTTGAAATTTTTAGTACTATAAATTAATAGCCATACTGTATCTTTTGGGTCGTATTTTCATCAAGGGTAAAAACCTGGCCTATATACAAAATATTAATGCTGCGTATGTATTTGATCACAAGTATATTCAGTTTCTCCAACAAATACTTAGTTATTCTGCCAACAGAGAGACAGAAGGAATTGAGAAAACTTGTTTTTGTCACCTAGTTAGCTGCACTGTACCACCTTCAGCTGCACGGCTTGTTCTCAGTCCACTCACACCACACCAATGGCCCCCGCTTCCACTCAACCACCTTTATTACTTATTGTTCATGAATTAATTTTTACCGCCCTTAGTTCGATTAAACATCATTTAACTTGATTACTGGATTTTATTCAGTTAACATATCAAAATGAGCCCCAGCATAAAAATGTTTACTTATTGGAGACCTTATATTTTTATTATTATTACATTCTCTTAATACTGGATTCAATTTTAAGTTTTGTAAATGTCAACAAACTTGACTGATACTATAACACTTTTTAATTATTCATTTTTGTTCACGTTTTTAATCTTGCTTTCAGGTACCTTTTGTCTTATTTCTTACTTACAATTACAAATTTTTGATGTGATTCATGTGTAAATTTTCCTTAAATTGCTCTCATTCATGTAATTATCATCAGTATTATCATCATCATAACCTTTTAAGCAACTTGTAGTTCAATATTAATTTTAGCATATATTAACATTATTTAGTATTGCTTTTAAGGTAATCTTACAGTAAAATTTAGCCTAACTACATTACATTAGCATAACCATCCTTATAAAATTTGACGCCGTTTTGTACTGATCTAAAGGCAATTATTAACATTCATTTCCAGTTACTAGACTGTTAATAAAAACCTGCTCCCAAGTTATAGTTGATCCTGTCCACCTAAACTCATTTAATTTTTTTATTAATAGAATGATGTATCATTTTATTAGACAACTTATGTTTTCGCTAGTATCAACATATTAATAATTAAAGCATAACAAATCCTATTATTTTTATTTACTTATTTAAATATAAAATAATGATTGAACAGAATACTGCTTTAACTCAAGAACTATTAGTTAAATAAAAGTAAATTTTGCACATAGATCGGTTTTTACCCATAACGAAAATAAGCACATTTTGGACCTAACATATGCAGGGGGAGGGGGGGGGGTAACTTACAAAAAGTTCATTCCCTTTTTGCCTTTAATATTTTCAAAATGTTTAGCTCCAAAACTTCTACTTGCGAAGGAAGTTAAGATTAAAGTCCTTTACAGATTTTGTTTAATGAAACACGCTGTATATCCTTACTTCGCAGATCTTTTACTTGAAAACACAAAGAAATTTGTGAAGTCAGATTAAAACAGTACTACGTTATTGTTCTACCCTTCATAACACACTATTTTCCGTCTAATGTCATACAATGATGTTATGTTTTCAAATTTTACTAAAAAGGAAACAAATTCGCTTAATCCTGCGTAACTCTAGTGTCAATGTTAAGTTTAAAGTTTAAACACATCATTATTAAAAACAAACGTATTAATTTCGTTTTTCGCAATAATATTTTAACAAGTTAATGGTTTTCCTTAATAGATGAAAGTAGAATACATTTTAAATAATTTCCGTGATTGCTTCACGTGGACATGACGTCAAGGAGAAGATTCCTTAGAAAAACTGTATGTTGGTATACTTACGTTTTAGCATAAATATTTAATAAATTTAATAAAATTATATTTATCTACGACCACTACTACAAGTAGGCCCTTTAGCGCTAGCTTGTTTCACTAAAAGTGACGTTTTATAGTTTACCGTGTTTAAAGAAATCAGCTGTTTACTCTTAGCACATGTGCTAAAAGTGAAGCGAGGTTCAAAACTACAATTTCGAACTGCAAGTAAAGTTGTAAAGCTATTCTAGTTGCTTCTTGCGTTACAGGTAAAGCGTTTTTGAAATAATTAAAGCGTTATGTAATGAATACAGTCATATGTGGAGTATCAATAATTACATTTCGTAACTCACCTTGACAGCACGGGCGTGGCCAAACAATCGCCACCGCGGCGCAGGCCTACTGTTCATTATGACATAAATTAAAAGTGTCGCAGATGCGAACCTTTCTTAAATCGATATTTATGGATTAATAACGGTAGAATTAAGGTCGTAGATAAAATATTGTATGCAACGCGTGCTAAAAGTCGTTTATGCGCGAGACATGAAAATTATGAAACGAAGCCGAAGGCTGAGTTTCATAATTTTCATGTCTCGCGCATAAAAGTCGACTTTTAGCACTTGTTGCATAAATAGCTATTTTCTACAGTAGGCCATAACAAAAAGTCATTAAGAACTGACTTACCATCCTGTGACGTTTAATCGTGGTTCGTTACTCAGCTAAATGTAACATATGCGAGACATGCGCTAACAACATTTTTCAAAGCACGCGTTGTTTACAGCACAAGCGATTTCGTCAAATTACAGGAAATTCACAGTTTGGATATTTACATACTATATTTAAATACAGCATTGATAAGTCTTTGGTAATACTGTAAAACGCTTAATATTCATTTATACTCAACATGATCAACTTTTATTGTTTGTTTTTATTACCCAAATATTAATATGTGTTCTCTGCATATTTCAAAAATATGAAGAAAGGGAAAGCAAAACGCCAGAGTATTTAACGTACACTTCGAAAAATAAATGAATATTTAGATAAAATTGATTTTTTAGGATGAAGATAAATGGTGCATTTTAACAGAAAACTAATTTTTCTGGAGAACTCGGAAATTGGGAGAAAATAGAAAACAATAGTAGATTATGCAATGAGGGAGAGAAATGCGTTATTTTGCTGAGGTACAGTTTCTGACTCGAAGCCGAAGCCCTCGAGTCAGAAATTGCACTGAAGCAAAATAGCATTCTCTCCGAGTTGCACATACTATTTTTTTCACGTTGCAGAAAGATTTAAAACGAAAACCCATTTTTTTTTAAACGTCATTTATTGACATTTTAGTTACAATTATTTTAAAATTAGTAGCCTATGGTAAATTTTAAAGTTGGTGGCACTGTAAGTCATTATGACAAGAGGTCACAATTATGTCAAATTCGAGGTTATCAGGTTAGGTTTTGCGTTAGTTCTGTCAGTCATAATGAAAACTTTTTGTCTTATTTAGTCTCTAGGGAGTAAATGTTTTACTTCTGTCACAATTTTGATGCTATAGAAACCGACTTCTACTCCCGGTCGTGGAAAAAAATTACTTTTTTCTATAGCACATGTTAAAGTGTGCTTTTATCAACTCAAAACAAAAGGTCAAGTTTTACTTTAACAGCAAGGGTAGATAAAGTAGCACTTTAACATCAAGGATAGATAAAGTAATTTAATTTTCTAACTTTTGTTTAAATTAAATATGACAGCTTCGTATTATCATAGCAACCCAATCTAGCTGCTGACATTTTGAAATGTGATTGACTGTCCTTATTTTCTTTTGAAATTGTTAAAATTCTTGCTGTAGAAAAAAATATTGTATTATACACGACGATAAAGTTATTTCTATCCACTCTTGAATCATTAACGTCTCGACTTCGTCTCGACGTTAAACGATTCACTCGTGGATAAAATTTAACTTTATCGTCTTGTATAATAAATTACTATTTTTTAGGCATTCCTCGGCATTATTGAGTGTTTGATAACTAGGTAACTAGTATTATTGTTTTTGCTTTATTGATGTTATTTGTATTCATTGTTTCAATTATCAAATGAAAGTTATTAGTTTGAAATCCTCCTAACGCAGTGTATTTATTGAGGTCTAGATAATATAAATTAAAATAGCTAAAGTGAAAGAACAACAATTTGTTGTATACAAATGCAGTTTGCGACATTTGATTACTCTCAGGCTACCAATGTGATAAATCCTTTAAAATGATCATGCTTAATAAGTTAAAGTAGACTATTTTATAAACTTTAAATCCAAATAATGTTCAAAATTCCACACATGGAAGAATCTACAATCATTTATGTGTTTTGCTGCAAACTTTTGAGTACTACACTTGACTACCCCCACTTTGTGGAAAAAAACAAATAATAAATACTGGTGAATTTATTAATTAACTTTGGTAATTCAACGACAAATATAACCTCTCTCACAGGGCAATAACCTGTGAAGAAAGAACATTTTCTACTAAATTTCTTGGAATTGCGTTTCAATCTGGCCTTATAATAACAATAGGCTGTTTCTTTGAATCGAACTACTTTCCTCCTTCATAAATTTTCTTAATCAACCATCCCCAGAAGTTTTCGATTATGTTCAAATCAGGTGAGATGGAAGGCTATGGTAACACTTGAATATGGTTGTCTCCGAACCAGGTGGTAACGATCCTGAAGGTGTGGATTGAAGCATTTTCATAATGAGAAATCCATAGGTTATCTCCAAATAACACGTCAGTGTTAACTTTTTGCTGCTGGAGAAGCATTAAGTACTTTTGGGCCGTTTGTTTATCTTATAAGACGACTAGATCTACTCGCCCACGGTTGGAAATTACGCCTCAGACCATAATACCACAACCCCCGCTATGGTGACGTGTTAAACATTTTTCTTCCTTCCGTAAATCATGAAATTTATACTGAACCGATATGTTCCATCCAAATTAAACTTCTTTTCATCGCTCATTCATCGGGTCAATTTATATAACGATGGGCAAAAATCGTCGGGCTTGTAATCTCCTCGCCCTCGGAGGGCAGAAACATCTTCATAATGCCTTTGGTACATAAATAACTATCAATGCGGCTTATTTAAACACGTAAACAACGTACTTAGACGTTAAATACTTAGCCTGGTGCCTTGTACGCTTTAGCATTTGGCGGTGTTCAACTTTTGTACTTGCGTAGCAACCATTGTGTCAGGTGTGTTGACTTTTTACTCTATCTCTTAGGAATCTGTGTCACCGGACCCGTTATCGATCGCCCAAGTTGCGGAAAAGTTCCACCCATTGTGGGATTCGAACAGAAGACATGCTTAATGCAAGTCCAATGCTCTACCAACTGCGATATCCTGCTTCTTTTAAATACGAATATACAGGGTGTTTCAAAAAGGTGTTGCCAAACTTGGATGGTTATAGAAGACATTGCGGTAAACAAATTTTGCATATAAACCCCTAGTCGAAAAAGAGCCGTTTTGGCCTTGGAGCAATTTTTGTCCATAAACGTAATGTTATCTTGATGAATGATAAAGACTTCGATATTTAGTTAATTTTTATTAAGGATAACGCGAAAATAATAAATTTATAACAATGGTTCAAAATGGCGACCCTTAACCTCATTACATAAATGGAATCGCGCACCCGTAGTAACATATGCGGATCTTTCTGCACGAAAAGACAGGCTGTCATCGCTCTCTCTAACAGTTCCTCTTGTGTGGCAACAGGGGTTTCATAGAGGACTTGATGTAATAAAAATTAACTAAATATTGAAGTCTTTTTCTGTCAACAAGATAACATTCCGTTTTTGGACAAAAATTGCTCTAGAGCCAAAACGGCTCATTTTCGACTAGGGGTTTATATGTAAAAAAATGTTTACCGCAATGTCTTCTATAACCTCGCTAAGTTTGGCAACACCTTTTTGAAACACCCTGTATTTATGACAAAATTTGCTAGAGAAGTGCATATACGTTTATAGTTTTAACAGTTCCTAAATCAGGATCTTATCAAGAGTGTACCATAGTGTCAGTTCTAAAGGACGTGAGCGGATGGCCCCGCGAGCAAATGCTCGCCTCTCAGGCGGCCGACCGGCCAGGGTTCAAATCCCGGTGGTCTTTAAAGAATTTTAAAAATCGTAGGCTCCCCGGCTACCACGCTAACGCCTGCGGTAGTCGTTAACCTCTAACGAGGAAACTCTTCCTCAGTTTCGACGGGCAAGGCTAACCTTCTACCCGGCCTAAGGGTAAAGATGGCTCATAGAACCACTTTGTGGTTAAAACAGGCCACTGGCCTATAATAAGAGGAAGAAGAAGAAATTAATTGTTTAAAAAATCTTTTCAAGGATTTTCTTTTGCCATTTAAACCATATACAGGGAGATCAAAAATAAACTTGATCGCCGCAGCCATTGGAAACAATAAAACTTGCCTAATCTGTAACATGCTTTTTGTTGACATAGAACTGTCACATTTTTCTGAAGTTTAACGTTTATTTTGAACATCATTTTGAACCTATCTACATGTTATTTTAATGTTACCTACCAAATTAAAATTTGGTTTAATTTACATATTTTTGTATATTTGAGTAGCTTATTAGACTGTATAAGTCACATGAACTAATAATAGAGTTAATTGTAGTTTTATAAAGTGTAGTGTAGGCGGTCGTTATTATATTTCAAGGGCTCCCGCGATCAAGTTTATTCTTGATCTCCCTGTATTTCGTAGTACGATATGCAAAGACTTTTGGGAACTTTTTAAAAATATTATTTTTGCTCAAGTTACACCTTTTTTAGCGTTAAAAAATAATTAATTACCTTAAAGAATGAAGAAAATTTTGTATATATTACATTGCGAATAGCAATTCGGTCAAAATTGTCAATATTAGTAACAGGTTTAGGATATGGTCGCTTTTTGGTGGAGATTTCGAAGGTTGAAAAGCTTTAATTGATGCGTCCGACACTTAAAGTCAAACAAACGTCAATGCTAACATCAAATGTCACTAAAGCCTAACTTTGGCAACCTAGACCAAAAAAGCAACCATATTTTTCAAAAATACCTATTTTTAACTATGAAATCACGTATTTTTAATTTTTCCTTCGTGTCATTATAATGATACTATTATGACGTCATGGATTACAGGATACTGAAATTTAATAAAAAGAATGAGAAAACTTATAGTATAGCCCACTGGTTCATTTTGACTAACTCCTTTTTTACGATCTCACACAGGCATTTTTGTACTAGGTACACACACATCTTAAACTGCAGCTAACCTAAATTCGCATCTTGACGGAAGCGAAGGTTGGATCTGGCATGAGATGCCCGTGTTTTGCCTCCATTGTCTGAACATTTGTAGAACCGCCAACAAACTGGAAATTACATTATCACGCGCATGCGCCTAAGCACCAGTGGGCTATATTTCAGTTTAGCCGAGTAAATAATTTCGACAAAATGCTTTTAAAGAATGCTGTAAAAAGCATACGCAAATATTACAACTGCAAGGAAGGCAAAGTACATAGTGCTACTGGGCACAATCCCACTGCTACAAACAAAAACATCACCTTGTCCATAAAAAATGTACAAACAAAAACTCATAAATGTCATATTAGTTTTATAGTATATTAAAACACAAGTTGAATAAGATAAGGTATGATTTTAGCGCATGCATCCAAGTTTAAAAAACGAGTTGCAAAGCCACGACTTTTCTAAAGGACAAGTGCTACAACAAGCTCATGAAACGGGGTTTTTATACTATTCTTTACTCATGCTATTTAATGGGTGTTTCGCTACCTTACAAAATTAAAATGATTTAAAATCGAACATTTAGAGGAATAGTATCCTTTAGCAACGAATTAACAAGTAAAACTTAAAATGAACAAAGAAAATTAGATTTTTACTGGAGGCTGAAAAGTGACCAACCTCCAATACTAAGAGACGAAAGACGAAACTAAGAGAAGAATGTGAAATAGAAGATATAGTACAATGGGATAGGAAAATGAGGAGGAAATATAAATTATATTTATATGTTTATTGCCCAGCAGGAGACCCTATCTACAAGACAAATAAAAATAATAACAATAATTAGTCTGTGTAGTTAACGTGCTCTAATGCCACACTTTGCAACCGATTCCACAAATAAATAAATAAATATATATATATATATATACGTGTATAAATAGATACTTTAATCAATATATTCGTGTTGGAGGTGAAACAATAAAATACTGTAATGTGCCTAGACTGGATCCTGAGAACACCACGAAACAATTTGTACAAAAAAAAACTACAGAAGCAGTTTTCTATCTGGTATCTAGACTAAGAAGATTAAAATTGTTAAAGAATAATGTCATAATCTTTACCTCGAGGCGGATAATGTCCATTCGCTTTAAATACGCGACATTTTAGAAACATTCTTCTCTGTATGCTAGGGATGTCCGATACACCGAAAAGTACCGGTACAATCGTATCGTATCGTATCGATTTAAAAGTATCGGTTCGGGGAAGTATCGTATACAAAAGTACCGGTACACATTCGATCCAGGATATTTTCTAGGTTTATTTAGACGAACTTTCGAGTCCTAGTACAGCACATAGAACTGTAGCAATAATAGAGGCAGTAACAATAAAAAAAGAACAAAAAATAATTACAAAATCAGTATTAGAAATACATCTATTAATTAGTATATTAATTTTTATAAGCGATTAAAAACTTCAAAAGTAACACGAAAATAATTACTCAAACGCATTCATATTTTCCAACGAAGTTTAGATTCATAAACGTTTATAAACATGACAACTGCATAAAGCAGCATGTTATAAATATTTAAGCTCAATAATGAAGTTTTTATTGGATATTTAATCATTATAATACAATTTGTTGGGATAGATGAGAGTTCCAGTCCGCCAGAATTAGTCATTCGCGTTAGAATTGATCAATTACGATTTTGCTGTATTAACCGAATACAGTGTAGTACGTACACATGTTAAACGGTAAGATTTAGGCTCCACAGAATAATTTTGTTTTAATTTTTATTCCCAAGTTTGTAGAAACTAAAAATTATTTATTGAAAGTTATCGATGTTTGACTATCTCGCCCTTACTTCCATAGAATACTAAATATAAATATCAAACAACCTCATTCGGATTCTTTTAATATTTATGTTAAAAATTTAAAAAAAACATAATGGACAAAATCCTTGGATCGGTCCTGACGATACTGACCAAAAATAAATCGTATCGTATTGTATCGCTTATTGAAATACCGGTACAAAATATCGAGTATCGGAAGACAAAGTACCGGTACTTCAAAATATCGGATCGTACCGCACATCCCTACTGTATGGGTTCTAAGTGCTGTTTATGAACTGTGTAAATGAGCCACCAGATGAGTGATCCATATTCGAGCTTTGATCAAAAATAAGAATAATACAGAGTTTTTAGAGCATTGTTACTAGTAAATTTTCAATGCTAAGACAGCTATATTGTCAGTATGTCCAATAAAATTGAGATTGATATCAAAAAATGAGGCCGAAAGAGAAAAAGGTGTTGTTAATAGTATAGTTGAATATAATTGTTTTCTTTTTCTTAGTATATGTCGTGACTTTGTATTTTGTACCATTTGAATAGAAGTTGTTAAATATACATCAGCGTTCGCCTACATCTATAATTGTTTTTGTGACTCTAAAAGTCTAAACAGCCCTCAGTACTACTACCCCTATAAACATTTTTAAATCATCGGCAAATAATAACTTCTGGCTTGAGATTTGCATAGCAAGATCATTTATATATAAAAGAAAGAGCAGTGCTTCTAGATTCGAACCTTGAGGTACTTTAGACGTAGACACAAATACATGTGAGTCGTCCTACATGTAACTGCCTCTTACATAAATAAGATATAAACAGATTTTGTAGGGATGTACTAAATCTAACAAAGAAAGCTTTTGCAACAGTGAATTTTACGATTAATACAAGCAAAATCTAATCGGTAATATAAGCAATAACAAGAGCTCTATATCCCAAGAATGCGCTACAATAGTAGTTTTTTAAGTAAGTAACATGTTCTCTTTATCTCGAAAATTATCGAACGTTGATTCTCGATTTCGAACTCGAGAATCTCGATTTTCGCATGTTTGCTGTGCGTACTGAATTGAGACTGCCGTTGTTTTAGAGTAGGTAACCCTTGTGAACGCTTTATAAAAATTCGAAATGAAGTCCTATAACTGCTCTAATTGGTTACTATAGCAGTTATAAATTTAGTTAACTTAGTTAATTTCGTCTTATATATTCGCGAATTTAATCTTGCTCGTCTCGAATATTCGAGGTCTGAAAATGTCAATCTTGATTTTGAATTTGAAGACGAGATCGAGAATTACCTTATTTCGACGGCATCACTACTAACAGGTCAATTTTGCTAGGTTTTTACGTGGATTTTAAAAATGCTATTGAAAAACTGTCGAGATCGAGAATTTGGTTAATCTCGTCTAGAATATTTTTAACCTCTTCTGGAAAATTCGAGATCGAAAAGTGTCAATCTCCAACTCGAATTTCGAGACGAGGTCGATAATTTTCTCGTCTCGGTATCGCTAATTTTCAGCAATTTTTCGTATTTCAGGCAGGATACATGAAAAATATTCAAATGTAATCAAAATATGCAAAAAAATTGACACAACCTTTAATTTAAAACTTCGACATTTCATAAATGTCAGTTTCTGAAACAAAGGAGACTATTTCAACGTTTTCCATATGAAAAGAAAAATACAAAAGCAGTGCTTTAATAGACTCTATTAAAGCACTGTTTTCAAGGTTTTAATATTGACATTGAAACATCAAAGTAGATACTCAATAGTATTGAAATGGTTCAGGCTCTTTCTTTGTTTTACCTATTGAGAATATGTTTATAATTACCTTTTAGTCAATTTAAATTTCCCTGTTTATTTTATTTGAAAACTAAAAATTATTCTTTTGACTGGCTCCTGAAAATCAGGTGTGGATTCCTTTTACCTAGATTGCTTATTCTGAAATTTGATGTTCCGATTTTAATTTTGACAACTCAAAATAACTTCTGTCGAATGGTACGTCAAACAACTTTGAAAATTCAATGACAAATACCTGATCGTTGCATTTGTTATATAACAATATCAAACAGTAAGTAATTCCTTAATAATTAATTCACTTTTATTTTCTTTCAGTGCTTATTCGAAATACCTAAACTCATTTACCTTTTATTTGAACTTATCAATGTCCTCGGCAGTAACCAACTCGTCTTACTCTGCTACCGATCACAATTGCTACGCCTAATAAACACGGAGAAGTCCTCCACTGACAACCGAAATGTCAAAACTGGCTAGAATCAGGAACAGAAGCTTCCTCACAGCATGGATCTAGACAGAGCCTAGTCGTTGTCACTCTCCAACACAGTATACAAAACCACTCTCCCAAAGTACTCCACCGACCAGAACCAAGGACCCTACACAAGGACAAGACACCAGACATCAATTGCCAAATTCTTCAAACATGTTCCCTCTATCAACGATCTCCTCGGAACTCTCCTTCAGTGCCAACAGCTCGCTGCAATCCAACTCAATCGATGTGCAATGTCAAATGTAATTCCTCAATAAACTTAATTCAATATTTCTTTCTATTTAATTTCTTCTATAGATTAGCACTGATTTAGTTAAATCTTCTCACCATCTTCTTTGTCTCCCTTCATTTTGGTATAATCATCTTATTTTAAAATTTCAATTTTATTACACTACGTAAATTTTTGTATTATTGTTACCCTTTTATTTTCCAAATATTTTACTTTTAAAATAGGGTTTATTTCATAATTTCAAGTTACACACATTAATTACAGCTTTTTATTTTCAAATTTGTTATCTTAATAATCAAAACAAAGTCCTTAACGATATCATATTTTCTCCTTTCGACACACTATATAATCTTTATTTTGATTTCTACCCACTATGTGCAATAATCTATCGCGATTAAGTATTTGTCATTATTTTCCAATTTCATATTTAAATATTACATTAAATTCCAATTCTTCTGTTTCTCAATTAGCCTCATATTATTCAATTATAAATTCTATATTCTTTTCTAATTGCATACCAATTATTCAAATACCCAATTCATATTCAAATTGAACCCTATAATATCCAACTACTGTAATTCCTTAATGCTATTTTAAAATTGATTTTTATACCCCTGTATTCATATCATTACAGTATATTATATTATTAGGAGTAAAAGTGATACTTTGGGTGGCGAGACCGGACGCGTTTGACTGACGAGCGTGAACGAGTCAGAGAAATCCGGGTGAGGCATACAAACTCACTTAAACGCCCGAACATATAAATAAATATATATTTCAAAAATTACTATTATCGAGAATTGACATCTACGTCAGTTCCCGCCAATCAATAAGGCCAACGTCAAAAATATTCGAAAGCTAATCAAGTTTTGAAGTACTTTTGCCTACTGCCGGCGATAAAGTAACCACTTTTATGCCTGGGCATAAAAGTAACGCGTTTACCTTGTCTATCAAGTCGTATAGCTTGTCACTTTTATGACGTTTGAAATAATAGTAGTTTCTTTTTTAATCGGCAGTGAAGAACGCTGAATTCGTCATTAAAATATGAGAAATCGGCAGTGAAGTAATTCATTGTTTTACTACTTTTTGTAGGTGGCGGGGTGACAGGTAAACATCAACCGACGTCAACATCACCTATAAAAGTTTGTTAAAATGTAATTTCACGATTTCTCAATTTCAAAAAAACATATTGTAGCTACCCCTCGGCACTGAAGTTTCTTTTTATCCCTCATGTGGCTTATTTGCCTTGACCCTACGGGCCTCGGCAGCTAAATCCACACTAGTGATAAAAAGTGCTTTGATATACAAACCATCACGTGTTAAATAAACTCATTTAGGGTAGGTCTTGAAAAAAAAAAGATAAAAAATCTAGTCATGTCTTAACTTAAGTGTGTAGGTGAATGTCAGATTGTATTTTGTTTATGAAAACATTTGTCACTGTGACAGGTAAAAGTTTACACTGCATTAAGTTTAATTGTATCAAGCAAGAAGGAAAACAAGATGGCATCTACACTGTACACAACAACAATCAGTGTAATAATCATAATGGTCAATAAAAATTGTTTTTGTTAAGTGTTTTGTATATTTTTAGGAAAATAGTCCAGATGTAATTTAGTTCTCCCTGACTTATGGTAGTTCATTTGCTTCAATGGTTATATATCAAATTACGGCAAACTTTAGTTTGATCATGGCATGCTGCGAATGAGTTTTTTTAACACTGAAGTTTAGCTTTTTATCACGAATGTGGATTTAGTTAGGCAAATAAACCACATGAGGGATAACAAGGAACTTCAGTGCCGAGGGGTACATTATGTTTTATTTGAAATGGAAAAATCAAGAAATTATATGATTTTAACCAACTTTTGTAGGTTACGTTGACGTCGGTTGACGTTTACCTATCGCCCCGCCACCTAGAAAAAGTCGTAAAACGCTGCCAACTTTTTTTATTGTAATGACTATTCAATTCAGCCGTCATTTGTCAAAAAGTGACCAATTAAAATCCAGAATTCATTTCTTGTACAATCAAAAAAATATCAGCGGACATATATCTTCCTATACGTACTTCATTTCAAACAAGCGTGCAGTACTTTGAACTAGGCAGTAATCATAACTATTGCCATGATTGGTCGAAATAAAGTCATCCTCACAACCATCTGAAAAGCAAATACTTTTTTCTACGACCACCACTACAAGTAGGCCTTTTAGCGCTAGCTTTTTTCACTAAAAGTGACGTTTTATAATTTATCGTGTTTAAAATGAGATCAGCTGTTTACTTTTAGCACATGTGTTATAAAGTGAAGTGAGGTTATAAAATTACAATTTCGAACTGGAAGTGAGGTTGTAAAGTTATTCTAGTTACTTCTCGCGTTAGAGGTAAAGTGTTTTTTAAATAATTAAAGCGTTATTGAATGAATAAAGTCAGATGTGTAGTATTAAAATTACTTTTGATAACTGACTTTGACAGTACTGGCTCCACAAACATTCATTCTTTATTATGATATACATTATATCTGTTATAAATGCAAACCTTTGTTAAATCGACATTTATGGATTAATAACAGAAAATTTAAGGTCGTAGAAAAAATATTGTATGCAAACTCGTGCTAAAAGTGTTATTGCACTCGACATGTTATGAAACTCAGCCTTCGGCTTCGTTTCATAGTTTTCATGTCTGGTGCATAAACATCAACTTTTAGCACTTGTTGCATAAATAGCTATTTTGCATAGTGATCGTAAAAGTCGTCTTTTTTTTAACGAAAAATCGTATTGAAAGTTCCACTTTTTCAACGCAAAAATCGTGAAAAAAGGTTCACTTTTTTAACTATTTTATTGAAATGTCAAATTGACAGATTCCAATTTCGTAGTCCTTTTCGACTAAATTTCGACCAAGAGATCACTATGCAAAAAAACTAGTTGTACAAATTACTATTCCAAAATTGTCAATTTGGCATTCGGTATGAATTCTAAAAATATACTCCTGGTTTTCATATTATTATAAGTGTTAGAGCTTCGCAATAGTAAAAAGAGCTATTATGAAAGATTTCTGGAAATGTATTGTGTATTTGAGGAAAAACAGGAAAACTTTACAACTCATAATAATATGAAAAATTTTGTTTTCAGAATATGTCCTTTGTGGTGCGTCAATTTTGCCCAAAAGTATATAAAAGGTAAACTGATAAATAGTGGGTAAAAAATTATGACCTTCAACCTTTATGTGAATTATATAGGATAAAATTATAGTAAAACAAGGACAATCCAACAAACCTACATTTTTGTAGGGTAAAACTGACTTTGCGTTCAGAGCGCCATCTACTGTATTCTTATTTGAAATTTACTATAGAAGGTGTTCAAATGACTACTTTAAACAAATGCAGTTTTCATTAAAAAAAGGTAAATTTTGCTGCTAGATTTACTGAAAACTAATTTGAAAAAATAGTTTGGTTCATTGCAGAGTCCCCCGAATACCAGTTTAGTCAAAGTTAAATAGATTATTTTTGCGGTTGTATTACTAAACTCATGTCTATTGCGTTTGGAACTAGCTAGCGCAGTCGTCCTAATCATAACGAAGCACAATTGACATTCGTGATACCTCAGCAAAAATAGTCGACATAACTTTGACGTGTTATTATACGTGACAATTTCTTCATTCTTCAACGCCGATTTAAAAAAATATAAAAAGTATGATAGGCACAGAAGCAAATAATAAATGACCATCGCTAACTCATCGGCGCGGCGCTTACAGCTTAATACAGCGAAATTCGCCAGCACCCTTAAATTGAACGGTACTTTTTATTATCATCAAGATGATCGTTTGCAGTTGTAAAGAAGTAATTAGACATGGAAAAGCTTGCCGAATCCGCTTTGGGCCTAATCACGTGTTAGAACAAGCGGCGGAATTTAAATTCGCGGCAAATAGCAGGTGATCCCATTACGAAAGAACTCGCCGAAAAGTGCACGCCGGATAGGAAGCTCGTCTCGAAGTCGTAAAAGCCATTGAATTCCTTATCCGGTTATGTGCTGTAAAACGAACCGTAAATAAACGGGAGTAGAAGGGTCAACAAACATAGAATGCATTCGAGCTTTTTATTTGTTTTGTAGTTTTACTACGCTACTACTCGGCTACCCATTCATATCGCCCATTCATGAAACCGCTTATTGTTTTTTAGTCGCTTTAACAACTCACTTTATTATCCGGCTAAATGGATCAAGATAATTTGTTTAAAGTTTCGCTACTATTAAATGGGCTCCGTTCGGGTGAAACTTCCTCCACGTCGTGTCTTGCGCTCATAAAACGGGCACCGCCAATTCGGAATTTTAGCGGATTTCGCCTCGCGATTAATCATTCTTGTTGCTTTCGGTCGCTCTGCGATAATTAAACTCGAATTCTAATTATTATGCGGCGCCTACCAAAAACCATGCAACTAAACAAAAGACGATCAACTTACGACATACGGAAAATTCGATGTTGAAGTAAAGAGCTTCGCCGCACAGATTAATTGTTAAAATTTTGCAATTAATATTTTAAAAACCTCAACCTCAAAAACCATCCGCTTGAATAAACAGCGGAAATCTAAATCACTGGAATTAAGTGAACCCCGCACATAAATTCCTTGCGCCCCTTGCTCTGGTAATTAGGGTGTAAAGCGCAAAACAAAACGGATTTTCGACATCAAAAGTCCTTTTTATGATGTTTAAATTTATGCCATGTTATTAGTCGATTATCCATTTCGACCCCATTTAAAGTCAGTTTAGGGTGAAAAGCAAACAAGTGGTTATTATTTAGGGCAGACGCTCAGCATTCATAAAAATTTAAATCATTTTGAGGGGACACCCGTACAATGCGAATATCCCGGCGATGCATTTCCTGTTTCTCGAACTAACGTGGACCCTTAAAAAGTTAAGACGTTAGCGCGTGGTGTTGTAATTGGGGTGGTTCGTTCGTCCACCTGTTATCATTTTGTCCACCTGCATTTCCCCAGGGTTAAATTGGGCGTTTAAAAAGATTTTATTGGATTTTTACGAGCTATTGGAACTAATCTCAGTAGAATTTGAACTACTTTCCGTATAATTTTTGGCAACAATCAACCGAGTTTGCTAATGAGCTAACTTTATTTTTGTGGGCTTACGTCTTGTGAAATATGTTTGGTTTAACAAATCGCAATTTTAAATCGGTTAATGATTAATACATTATAAATTTCAAATACACCTCGCTCACAGCAAATCCTTTGTTAGTTTTTGTTTAAACGTGTCAAAGCACCAACTGATATTAAGTTTCCAGATCTTAACGCGCCAATTTTAAATATCGAACTTTCGCCTTTTAACCTTTTGCTGAAAAACAACTATCAATTTGATTTCAATAACTGCAGGAGCGGCGGAACAAATCATACAAATGACGTCCGAGGCTCGCAACAGGTAGTCACACTATTAATTTTATATGGCATCAATTGCCTGATTATAAGTTTCCGTCCTTTATTGTGATTTTCCAGGGTAAGCGTTACTAATGCCCCTTTTTATCCGCAACTTAAGCAAAGGGTTGCTACCCGCACTTTTACAAACTGGCAAACTGTCGGCTTAAAAGTGGACGGAATGAAGATCTTAGTAACGGCCCAACAAAGG
Source organism: Agriotes lineatus (assembly GCA_940337035.1). Classification (NCBI taxonomy): domain Eukaryota; kingdom Metazoa; phylum Arthropoda; class Insecta; order Coleoptera; family Elateridae; genus Agriotes; species Agriotes lineatus. Next base: position 19,327,389 of record OW679195.1, on the reverse strand, counting down.
TGAAGGCCCTAAAACGCAGAAGTGCTTAAGTGATGTAGTAGGTTCAACTCGCAAATTTAGGGGCGTTTTGGCCATGAGAGAATTCGGCGAAGTTGCAGGGTCGATAGGGTTAATTTGATGTCTGCAATATCAGAGCTGGAGTAGGTAAGCCGACGTGGCACTTTCCCATGACTATTTTAGTTTGTGACGTTTTTAGGTAACGAGTTTAGCTTGTAAACTAGATTTCTAAAAATAATTTTTCCAAAAGGGCCGAAAATAAACGGCAATTCTTTAAAAAATCAAAACTGCTTTTTTAAGTACAAAGAGATCAAAAATAAATTTTACCACCGAAGCCATTGAAAACAATAAAACTTATAATCTACAACGTGTTTTTTTTTTACATAGAATTGGAAAATTTTGTTGAATTTTAAAATTCGTTTTCGAAGTTATGTTTAACTTATCCACATGTTATTATATTAGCTATCAGTTTATTCTATAAATTTGTGTAGCTTATTAGAATGTGTTAAAGTCACATGAACTAAAATAATAGTTAATTGTAGTTTAAATGCAATCATAGTTTTCATGGACTCCCACTATCAATTTTATTTTTGATCACTATGTACTTCTAAGTATTATTGTAATACATTTGCCATTTGTTTAATAACAAATTAATATTATTATAGTTACTTTACTGATATTGTTTCGTAGCAAATCTCCGTAATTCAGAACCATATTGGAATTTGACGAGGTTTTACTCACCCCAAAATTCAGTCTATACTAAAACAGCTAAAATATGTTTCCTAAAAAAACAACCGTATAAAATCCATTTTTTGCTAATATTTCTGAGCTTTTAAATTGAAGTGAATATAGAAACGTTATAGTTATCAAATTCTTTTTTTATAATTAAACTGTAGTTATCAGCGGGAGCTCCACCAAAAAATTAAAAATAAAATAATAGCGAATTGGTTCAAATACTCAACATTACAGTTTTATTGAGATCTTCAATATCGTTGTACACATATCAGTATTTTTCTTATTCAGTTTTCACCACTATTTTCATGCTACTGTTATGGTTTTCAGATTCCATATAAGCTACTAAAGTAAACAAATGAAATGCGAGGAAAAAATTTATTTAAATTGCAATATTCGTACAAAAATATCGTTAACTTTGTACAACAATATACATCAGGTATGTTCGCAAAATAAATACTAGAAGGTATACAGAGTGTAAGCAGATCGGAGACGTACCTACAAGCGAAATAAATACTAGACACCCTGTACGAATCTGAGATCATGCGGTGCTTGAACGAATTTCACAGATTAGTGTAGGAACGAATGCGTCGCTTGAAAGAGGGATTCGCCCTTCGGGGGTGCCCCGGCGCGAGTCGCTTTGGCAAACACACAGAGATCAAAAATAGGAAACATCCGAGGTGAACATTGTTCGTAATCTTATAAACAATGAGTAGGTACACGCTTGAGCAAATTAGGACTGCAGGTTTGATTCGAAAACGTTTGGCACTTTGCCTGCTCGAGCACAAAACCGAAATCACAAAAAATACACCAACTTGTTACAGCGATATTTAGGTAACTTCGAATACTTATCCTACGGTACAGCCGCGATAAAGATCCGAGGTCGGTCGGATTTTTGCCGCCTGTACGCACATACAATAAAATTTTACATAAACTACATATATAACTTAATTAACTAGCAATTTGGTAGTAGCTTCAACAGCCTAATCGTTCGGAAGCCGGCCGAAAGTTCATTTGCGCTTCACTTTGGCCCGGTTTTGTACGTCACTGTTCCTTCTGTCGCTGCCGTTTTTGATGTTGTTCAGAAGGTACCTAAACTGCATGATCTGCACGGCGGTGACGGAGGGCTCGCCGCAGCACTCGAGCCACTCGAGGAACTTCTCCCCGTGTTCCAGCGCCTCGTTCTGGCTGAGGACCTCGTCCTTGACGTCTCTCTTCGCCAAGTTGTTGTTATTGAAGAGCAGGTTATCGAGCACCGCGCGAGCCTTGGTGTTCTTCACGGCCGGCTTTTCCTCCGCGATGATGTTCTCCTCGTCCTTGTCTTTGGTGAGCTGCTGGTACAGGATAGGTCTGTCGGGGGTCTGTTGCTGCTGTTGTTGCTGCTGCAGCAGGAAGAACTTGCTGGCGGTCTTGTACCAATCCCAGAAGCAGAAGCCGTTGGCCTCCGCGCCCGCCGGCTCGTAGGCGGCGTTGTTGCAGGAGCTCGTGACGGTCGTCGTGGTGGAGGTGCTGGAAATCGTGGGCAGGCCGTTCTGGTTCTGGTTCTGCAGCTTCAGCCAATACCAGGCCTCGTCCAGCGGCTTCTCCGCCTTCGGAACCACCTTGGGGGACTTCTGCTTGGGCTCCTCGAGCTTGGGGAAAGAAGTGCTGGTGTCCGCGGGGGCCGTCACCTTGGCGGGTCCCTTCTGCTGCTGCTGCTGCATGAGCAAGTTGTACTGCGACAGCAGTATCATGTTATTGCCTAGGTCGGCCATGGTGCCGCCGCTGGTGTTGTTCACGCCAGGCAAGAACATTTCGGGTCGATTTAACCCGAGCTCCACACTTAAGCGCGCCAGTTCCGCTCTATTTCGCTCCCTCTCGTTCGTTTTGAAGCCCTCCGTTTTGACATTTAGGTTCAGGGGCTTGGCGGCGGCGTCGAAGTCGCCGCTCTCGGCCTTCTTGCTCAAGTTGTACGGCTGCAGCATCTCCTCGAGCTTGGGCCGCTTCTCCTTGGGGTCCTCGTCGGTTTCGGGGCTCGACTGCCGCGACAGGTACGAGATCTTGTCCTCGTTCTTGCACCACCCCCTGAGCGTGGACTCGGGCACGCCGATGTCGCGCGCCACGGACGCTTTGCTCTCGCCGTCGTGGACGCGCCGGATCGCCTCCAGCTTCTCGTGGGCGGTGAGGGAACGCAGCGGACGTTTTCCGGCCTTGGACGACATCCTCGCTTATCCGCCTCGCATAAAAAGGGTCCCGATCGCAGGCGGCCGGGGCCGCTCAAAACATGCGAAACAAAAAACAGCGGCCACGTGGTGGTGTTTATATGCAATACGCGCTCGGCCAATGGAAACAGTCGGCGGTGCGCAGTCCGAAAAAACTTGGAGTACACTCGAAACTTCAAACAAACAAACAAAACTTGGCAACTTTTGACGAATGCAACACGTTGGCGGGCGTTTTTTACGCAGGCGCGCGCTGCATTTTTCGCGCTTATGAAAGACGATCGGCAATTATTATCTGTTGCTGATGCACCGGTGTTGAGTGGTTCTTGTGGAAGTGGAGACTGGTGGTCAGTTCCTTTGTCCAGCCGATCAATACGTGCGACGGACGAACGCGAACTGAGCGAAGCAACCAGCAGGGTAGGCAGGCAGGGAGAGGGTTCGCGGGTCCGCGTGATGGCTTGACGTGACACTCGCCCAACCCCCGCTAGGGCCCTCTCTAGCACACACTTGCGCGAAGACGCGTTCACGCAGCTAAACCAATTCGCGAATCGCCTCACGTGGACTGCCAGCTGATAGCCGGCTGACGCGTTTTAAAACTGAAAAAGGCTCACCCCCTACGTCACGGAGCCGCGCTCGCGAGACGCACAGCCCTCCTGATTCACCGACTCGTCGTCGCGACATTCATTTGTTTCCGTTTCCAATCCTATACGACACTTCCGGACTTTTTACGCCGAGAATTGTTGTTCGTAACTGCCAAATTCCGATGCCGTAATCATATTACTACAACATTTCAACTTTACAAACCTGGTGATACACTGGCGAGTCTTTAAACTCACCGCCGCGATCTTCATTTGTTTCGATTCACGACACTTCCGGACTTTTTACGCTGAACGTTATTTGTAATTGTAACCATCAAATTTCGATGTCAAAGCACTATAAAGTTACAGCTACAGAAGAACAAGCCCGCACGAACATCGGCGAGTCTTTAAACTCGTCGCTGTGATCATTTGATTCCGTTTGGACTTGAAGCCACATTTCAGGAATTTATATTAATATTAGCAACTGCCGCATTAAGATGCCATAACACTACGAAGCTGCAACTTCAACAGTAAATAAATAAGTTTGACATAACTTTTTTAAAACTAAAAAATACAGGGTGCTATTGGTATTTCACAAACGGAAGAAATACCAAAACAGTTAAATCTTAATGGAGCCACAGTCAAATGTTGTTATCCGATTTTCATTTGTTTCATTTTAGCCTTTGTAATAAATGTTGCATATCTCGATTGTTTGCAAATGATCATGTCTTAAATTAACAAAAATGTCGATTTATTTACAAAAACTCAGTTAAGTTCTCTATAAAAAGTTGTTCTTTATCATGCTGTAACTTGAAAACAAATGAAAATCGGATAACAACGTTTGAGTGTTTTTACATTATTTTCAGGTATATATAATACACTCCTGGAGTTTGGTCCATTTCTCCCGACCCACCCTGTATAGTGCGGATGGGTTTTTATTACACCCTCATTAATTGCGTCACTTTCAAGCTATTTAAGAGTTGAAAAACTAGTTTTAATAACTCTTAGTATAACATTATTTTTTTAAGTGATGAATAAGTTTGTAGGGGTAAAGCAAAATGAGCAAAAGTAGGCTGTGCAATGCTACTTCGTTTATATTATAGTAATACACTTGCTTTTTAACATTTAGTGTGCCATTTTTATATGTTAAACCATATTTTGTTTTTCAACATTACCTCCCAGAAGCTTACTTTTGATCATTTCTGTTTTACTTCCCTGACCTTATTTCTCATTTAAAAGAAAAAAGAATAGTTGCTCGCTTGCGTGATATATGTAGTTGTTAGTTCTATTAAAAAAATTAAAGGCAGTTGGAAAGAGAAAAAAACTATTTAAAATTAGTTTTTCAATTTTTCAAATAGCTTGAGAGTGATGAAATTAATGTGTGTCCGTAATGAAAACCTACCCACACTGTATAATTTTTTTTTTAATCGTAATCTAAGGAGCATCTGATACGGCGAATCATTTTCTGAGGAAAATAGCTGTTCAATTCTTATTTTTTCTGGTGATTTAACAAACACAAGAAACAAACAAAAATCGGAAATAGATAGAACAATTTAAAATAATATTTAAACCCTAAACAGAGTTCTGCCGAAAAAGCATCGTTACGGAAATTAATTGAATTGGACTTTAACGCTCTGTATCTCGCTAACTATTCATTTTTACTTCCTTTTACGATAAAGGAAGTATATTGGATTCACCCCAAAAATTCGAAATTGAGTTTTCAACAGATCTTCACGTTTTAGAGTCCCCCGGACCCAAAAAACATTTTTTTGTTCATTGGTCTGTGTGTCTGTGTGTGTCTGTCTGTGAACAGAATATCTCAAAAACGAAAAGAGGTATGGCGTTGAAACTTCATATAAAAGTTTTGTGTGCTATGTAGATGCGACAGCAAGCTTTTAAAGAAAATCGCATAACCGGAAGTATGGTGTTATATTTTTCAGTTTTTTTTTCGATTTTTTTAGACGGCTTTAACGATTTTTTTCAAACTTTGCATTTTTATTACATTTTTAATGTGTATTGATGTGAGAGAGGTGATTTTCCAGTTGAATACTTCTAAAATGGGTTATTTTTCTATTTTTTTATTAACTCCTATTTTAAATAGAACACCCGGTATATTATTACATTTTTGAATTCAGCTTAACATTTTAGAGAAAATATGTCTCTTCAACTAACGCTCTATTTTGTACCGTTTTTGTAGAATTTGTAATTTTGAATTTTTTTTACAAATGCTTAAAAATGAAAAATCTAATTTTTGGCTAATTATAAGATCACTGTAAAAGGAAGTTGTGTGAGTGTATCACACCAGATTTTTATATAAGTTTTATGTCCTTCTTGACAGTTTTTGTTTATTTATTTTGTTCATTAATTTACTAAACGAAAATATTTTTTGTTGACGCTTTTCAGTAGAGGTCTATGAAAATTGTTTAGTATTACTATAAAGTGTGGTATTCATTCCCGAAATTTTTGTTTCGTCTCCTGTGTTAATTTTTCAGAATAATAGAAGCAAAAACATAATATTAGGTGCTGCTTAGAATACCTTTTTAAATACATGTCTATTTCAGAAATGGGGTAACTTTTTACCTTAACCAATGATGTATTACACGTTTTCTTTTTACTGTGCCACTAACTCTCAATATCTACGCCACTAGATACCTACTCTTTTCTGTCTATAGAAATAGACCACCTTACTTTATAATAAGGTACAAAATTTGAAGATAATATCTGTACTCGCTTTAATGAACAAATTCAATTCCTACAGCTCAACTTCAACACCCTGTCTCGCCAACTCAGATGAATGGGGAATATGTTCATAACATGTTGTTTTTTAAATTACATTTTCTCCCATCTGTCAAAGTTTGTCATAGAGCTAATAACGCACCTTGTATAACCGAGATATGTCCGAGAGATATTTTTTAATAGTAGGCCGTACGTGATATGTTATTTGCATTATCAGCTCAAAAAATATGCTCAGGCGTAATTGATTCTTTGTGTTTTTTAACCTGGCAGTCACCCTATGGGCAATACGTGGAACACCCGGTATACATAATTAACTACAATCATTTGTCTCTAAAAAATCGTACCCACTAAATTATTCGCAAATGACACCCAAAGTTGAAGCTTTTCTTTGTTTTCCGATTAAGTATTCGTGGCCTACTATCAAAACACGCTTTTTGCACATATTTTAGTTATTTATGAAGTATTACAAACCGTATATCAATGAAACGCTCTTTTCAACAGTGTCATCGCCATACTTGGCGTTTATAAGAAATTTCAAACGGGTGGTTTTCCTTACGAACTGTCAGAAAAAGGTCAAAGCAGTTTTGTTTTCAGTAACAAAAAAAGGACATTAAAAGCCGAAAAATAAGATGGCTATTTACTTTTTAAACATAATTCAGCCTTAGAACATGCATTTGTGTTCCAATTTAACTTATGGTTAGCCTCGCAATTGAATAATGCTGTATAATTGCAACATCGCTATTAGAACTATGACAAACCACTTTCTCCACCAATCACAAAGCAGTTTATACGACAAGCCATTGTTTACGTATCTACTTCAGAATGTTAATGTTCGTATTTGCTAAATCGTCAAACAATTTGTAAATCTGCTAATGCAGCCGTACATCTAAAAAATAATAATAGCAAATAGATATTTTTATGCCAATGTCGAAATGTGTCTAATAATGTTTAATTTTTTATGCTATAGCAAATAACGGACGCGGTTGAATTTTGTAATCCAGTGCGATTAAACATAGTTTAAAAATCTAATTGCTAATTACTGTTTATTAAGTTTCTTTGTTTATCATCATTTGGTGTAAATGTGTACCTATTTAGTTTATTAAAGTTACTCTTCAAGGGTTGTATTTATTTTTTTTTTAATTAAATCAATGAGCAGTTATTGCGATTAACCGACTTCTGTTACTATTTGAATACAGTATACTCGATTAAAACGTGTACTTCGTGACGTAACGTTATAACAGAAAAAAAGAAACAAGAGCAATCTTCGACATACGTACATTCGTACAAAGTGCGGTAGTAACCCATTATAATGCACACCACAACTACAGGTTCGCAGTCTTGTATCTCAAATTCGAAAAGTTCCGAAAGTTTTTTCGTGGAGCGTTAAGCGCTAGCCACCTTTGCATAACAATGCTTGTCTGGTGCGCTAACAACCGACCCAACTCTACCCCCACTATTACTTTATTTATCAATATATTGCTCTATTAATAATCTGCAGCATTATTTGCAGTCTGTATTTATACCACTTATTAGTGTGGGTATTTATACGTTTTTGCGGCTGTATAAATGTTCGGCTATGGGGTGCTGCCCTAGACCAGCAATCTAATTCCTCAGGTTTGAATCCGATCGACTGCAATTTTTTTCGTTGCGGGTTAATGCAGTTTGCATTCCTAAGCGTTTCCACTTGCTGTTACAGAATTATTAGCCGCATTAAGATAGTTTTGCCTATTTTGTACATCATTTGAATACCTTTTTGTGTATTAAAGACGTCAAAACATTTTCTTCTGTAACTTTTTTATTTACAATATATAGTTATAAATAATTACATTTTTAACAAGAATTTATTGATTTTTAAAATTTAAATTGTTTTCAACATACTTATGACAAAATTGCGTTTATTAAATGGGAACTATATTTGACAATTGTATCGTTAAATAAATTACTTTGCTCTGGTTACACCGATGCATGGTTTGTAGGTATAATTTTTGCAAATGAGGGAACTATAAGGCCTTTTTTCGAGCCTCGAGGTAGCAAAGAGGTAACATATGCAAAACAAATGTAGTTCAAAGAACAACTGACAATTTTAAAGCTGCCTCTATTTTTCTACACTCAAAAATTTACACCAGTCGTATTTTTACAAATCCCAATAATGAAGAGGGTGTTGGTAATAGTATGTATTAATATTTAACCAATAAATTGTTCTATTTCCTTAATTATTTTCGTCGGGTCTATAGGTTGCCACCTGTAACTTAATGTGCTCTTATCCTAATAAAAAAGATAATTACGAATTAAGCACAAAAAAGTGTCTTTACTTTTTTTCTAAGTTGAATCATAAATAATTAAGCGTATATATATTTTTTTCAAATTCTAGCCGTATAAAATTGAACTGATTGACCAGGTATAGTTTCTTAGGTCCATATAGTAACAGTTAACAACAGAGCAACCGTGCACAGCATCCTGTAGTAGCGTAGCAATAAAGTGCCTGCCATTGTCGCTATATGGCGTTGAAAGAAGAAAGCCCGATCAGTGGCGGTGCAGCGTGATGCGTTTATTACAGGGAGAGTGAACTATAATCAATCTCTAAATAAAAATTGGATAATTGTTATAACACCTGTAGCTGTTATTGAATTTTTGAAAGCTGTTATATGTGTAATATGAAGATATACTGGCCTAAAGTATGTTATAGATGTTTTGTCTTTTATGACCCTCTAATTTCTTTTTCTGTCTAAAACCAAAAACGTTCATGCTTACTAGAATACTGGAAACAACTGACTCCTTTCAAATATGTCTTTGGATTTGAGACACAACGTGGCAAAGCTATATAAGTAGCTCATTTTTTGTATTTACTCATCTTTGTGTGTGTCTCGACATATCTATTAATTAGTTATACATCAAGATGATTATTTTAGTACCTCTTCTATATGTGCCATCAAGAAGTGAATGCCCATATATTTGGATAAAAAGATGCCAAAAATGTCGTTGAAGTGCAAGCTTGGTTGTTATTGTGGGTGATAAATCGTAAAACTTTAAAAAGCGAAATCTATCGACCTACTCGAAGAATTGTCGAAATATTTCCAGTTACATCCTATTCATCTTAAAACTCATAGTGAACGTGCTTACAAAAATGTGTAAAATTATATTAAGTGCTTCGCAATTGACATCCCATTTAATGTTGCCACAAAGCACACTAGAAACAAAGAATGGACATTCTCCGCATTGTTCGTAGGTTCATGTGGTGAAACTTTTTTCGGTCTTCCTCTTTAGAGGCACATTACGTCCTTCGCGGCTAACTTCTTATTATTCTGCACTTTTGCACTTAACGACAGCTTTATTAACCTTTGTTGTGCGACGTGTGACGAGTTAACCTCCTTAAACCAAACGTATGTACGTTCTGAGATCTTATGAGGTAACGAGCTTATTAATCTAGTGTAACGTGCCGTTTAGTCATGCTGTTTTTGTTTTGCATAAAAGTGTAGATTTAATGGATTTTAACATTGGGACTGTTACATAACGTCCATTGGTTTCGCATGTTTCTAATTCATACTGGCATTCTACTATAGAATATATATTTAATCAAATCGTAGGAATCCTAGAAAAAGGGAGACGTCTACATCGTGCTTTATATGTGATAGTATGACACATCAAATTAATTTTGTAAAATGTATGTATTTATTTAATTATTTATTTATCATTTAGCAATACGATATACCTACTAGATTGGCAAAAATAAAACTAAAACAATAGAAACTTCCAAAGTTACAGCCATTTATTCGATTTATGCATAATTTATTCTTATTAAACTGTGTCGATTACGTTATTTGTTAACAATTTTTACATTTCAATGTCATTTAGAGCTGATATACAGAGTGATCAAAAATAAACTTGATCCTGGGAGCTGTTGAAAACAATAAGACTTTCCTAATTTGTAACATGCTTTTTGTTGACATAGATTGATCAAATTTTTTTGAAGTTTAAAATTAATTTTCCTAGTCTTGTTTAACTTACGCAACTGTTATTTTAATGTTATCTATCAATTTCATGTCTTAATTTGGTTTAAATTTCATAATTTTGCATATTTGTCTAGCTTGAACATGAACTAATAATAGAGTTAATTGTAGTTTTATAAAGTGTAGTGTAGACGGTCGTTATTATATTTCAAGGGCTCCCGCGATCAAGTTTATTTTTGATCTCCCTGTATTTCGTAGTACGATATGCAAAGACTTTTGGGAACTTTTTAAAAATATTATTTTTGCTCAAGTTACACCTTTTTTAGCGTTGAAAAATTAAATAATTACCTTAAAGAATGAAGAAAATTTTGTATATATTACATTGCGAATAGCAATTCTGTCAAAATTGTCAATATTAGTAACAGGTTTAGGATATGGTCGCTTTTTGGTGGAGATTTCGAAGGTTGAACATCTTTAATTGATGCTTCCGACACTTAAAGTCAAACAAACGTCAATGCTAACATCAAATGTCACTAAAGCCTAACTTTGGCAACCTAGACCAAAAAAGCAACCATATTTTTCAAAAATTCCTATTTTTAACTATGAAATCACGTATTTTTAATTTTTCCTTCGTGTCATTATAATGATACGATTATGACGTCATGGATTACAGGATACTGAAATTTAATAAAAAGAATGGAAAAACTTCAGTATAGCCCACTGGTTCATTTTGACATGAACTAAATAATACTTAACAGTTAATTGTAGTTCACATATCGTTTTATAACGTGGTCGTATTTTTAAATTTTATTTTTGATCACTCTAGAAAACCTACAGTCAGTTGCTAGGTTTGCACCTGCTCCTATGATAACTTTTTTGTATATTCGTAATTTCGTAGTGTGAGTTAATTATGCTGAGCAACAATAATAAATTACCCATAACAGGCATAACAGAATGCTTGGAAATATATTTCTGAACTACCACGTTCTTATAAAAACAATATTACTAATCAACTAGCATGACGCGATTAGATATTGTTTACTCAATCAGTCGCTGACAAATAAGGGATTTCTACCAAATTTAAAATGACGAATCCGCAAAACTTCTCGGCATTGGATCTCTCTTGTGCGATCTAATTCAAACGAGTTGAACTTAAACGTGTTCAACTCGACATGTTTTTGTTTTTGGAGGATCGCGGTCATGGCCATCTTTACCTGCCACGCTATCCCAATAGTATTTCTAAAATCTTCCCAAGAGTAATCGACTCCGTAAGCAAGTGCTGTTCGTTTCTTTCGCAGGGTGATTAAGGGTTGTTTACTTGCCACAATTATTCATCAGATTACGGAAAATATCTGCAGGAAATAACCCGCAATTAGCGAAACTTAGGTGTTTGGGACGTTTCTCCTTGAACTCAGGCTTTAACTAAATTTACGTAGATTTTATCAGTTATCTATTTTGCCTATTGAGATCCAAACCTCACCATTTAAACAAAGAATGACGGTTTAAAGCAATTACAATACTTCTTTCGGTACAAATATCTAAATCTTGACAGCTTAAAAGGAAATTCGAGCAATATAAATCAATGTTTAGAGTTAGCGTTGACAGAAAACAAATTCACAGAGTATGGTACCAAACAAAAGAACAACGATTTATCTGTTTTATTTGAGGGATAAAAGAAGCTATGAGAAAAAAATAAAGTGAACAAGACGTTAAATATATAAAAAAATATACATTTGAGTTCCTGAGGTCAGGATGACATGTTTAATAGAATTGAACGAAAACAAAAGAACGATGTATCAAATAATCTTTAAGTACATGAAAAGTGATGGTTTTTACGAATAGGTAGTTATTCAAGAATCGACTCTGTAGTATTATCACAGCTAACATCCACACGTATTGATTTGATTATTGAAAGATTTGACTTTCCAGGTTCAGGCAAAGTCTAGGACTGATTTTATGTGGAATTAAGTAGAAGTATCCGTTGTTATTACTACACGATAATACTTGCTTGGTCCATTGCACACAACATAAATTCAATATCAGTTTTTCGAGCTATAGCCGTAAAGTAAAGTTCTAAAACATTTGAAGTCGACGCTACCACTTAATTGTTTTTGTTTCATGTGTGAATTATTCTTCCCATTTAGCTCTGACAGTACAATTACAATTGCTTCGACAAAAGAGGCGGTTCTGCGAGAATGACCTCTGAAAAAGTCTGGAGAACAAAATAATCACGCCTCAAATGGTGAAACAGAACCTAATCTTTAAATAACGATGCAAATTTTGAAAATCGTTTAGGTACAAATTTAATTAAACCCAGAGAAGGCCAAACTTTTTTAAGTTACTTCTATCGCCTAATTTATTTTCTTTAGAAATATAATTTATTAAGAATTTTTTTCACAATCATTTTCAGTTTTTCAGAAAACGGTGTCGTTTAAAAAACACCGCCGTTTTATTATTGTTGAGGTTGTGGATTACCTTAGATTTAAGAGGAAGTTGAGAAAAGGTATTTATTTTGATATAAAAAACCTGTGAAACAAACTATATCGAAAGAATTGTAACAAACTGTAACATGAAGCACTATTATTTACCTGGAGTGATGCTGTCGGATGCCGAATTTGTTTAATTTTCGACATATGGCCAATGCTGCGATTGAACAAATTAATTTGGGAATTAGGCAAATTTAGGTTTTGGGCAGTTCGCGGAGTGAGCATTCCACTTCGGCAATCGAGGGAATTCGGCATGTGGGTCTAGCAAATACGATACTGCATTTTATATACTATACAGCGTCCACAGCGTATGTGTCTTTCTTATAAAATATTCAACTGAATCAAATCTAGAATACTCATGTAGTCGTGCTGATGACTTACTGACTTACAAGAGTGTTGGAGGGTGGTCCCCCCCCCATCGCTTTATAAAAACTATTAAACTCACCAAATTGTCATTGTTTTATTTGAAGAGAAATCTATGCATCGATCTTCAGCATCGGCACAGCAAATTTGTCAAAACTCTTCACTCTTTGATTAAATTGTTCACAGTTCAAAGAAAAAAAAGTTAAAAATGCAAGCCGTTTTTATGCACAAAACATGTATTTAAAAACGACAATAAGTGAACGACTCATTATAAAAAATATGGGCTCAATGGCAATACAGTGGAATAGATAATATTAGTATGTATTTAAAAGAGTAACATTTTTTTAGAAGTTTGCTCTTCTCAACAATCAAATTTATTATTTTTGCACAGTCCAGCCCTGATACCAACAGAAACTTTCCTTCGAAAAGCTAAGGGTTCAAGCTTACCTGCACCAGTTCAGTACAACTGCCAAGCATTTTGCTCTGCCCTCTCCATAGATTGAGTTATAAGAAGAAAATACCATTTCTTTCTAATAAAATCGTTTCGCTGGTGGCAGTGACTACATTATTACCGTGCTATCTGCAAACTACAACCCCAGTACCCTTCAATGAAGCATAGTCAAAAGTCCATCTTTTTCTTTTCTTCGTATTCTTCGCATTTTAAATTTTGCAGTCCTTCCCCAGCATGTTCTCCATTTATTTCCATATCCACTTACAACCCCTATACTGCAGCTCCACGTAGTTCCAAAATGTATTGGAAATTTGCACTAGTGCAAAAAATGCAAAATTATTGACAATTTGCACTAGTGCAACATTATGGATCTCATTCACATATTATTGGCTGAAACTTAAAATCCAGCCCTTTCGTTGGTTTAACGTTTTTGAGGGAAACAGTCAACAGTAATGTATTAAGTGCATAGTGACTTGCCGATAATACTAGCTATAGGGATGTACGACCGCTTGTTGCGACGAAAATAGGCACGACACCGTAGGTGGAGTGTCTACTTTCAGCAGCATTAATCGAGAGTGCATCCCCCGCCAGCATTATCGATGCAAATGAACTATGATATGATAATGATATACAACAATGAACTAATGTACATGATAATGCATATTTAATAAACGTGTTGAAAAGTATTAGAAATAGAATAGATTTTACTGTAAAGAACAGTTTTGTCACACTGCACTATTCATTAAACAATCTTATCATAGCTAGCAGAGGTACATCGTATGTGATTCTAGCTACGGAAATAAAGAAGAGAGCAAAACGTCTATCTGGATATTAAATTTGTCAAATTGTAGTTCAAAATATTTTAACTAGCTCTAGTAAATGAATATTTCTTCTACCTTCTTAGATCTTACATTTAAAGATCTGAATAGCAGCTACGTTTTTTTTAAATTATAGGAATCTCAAGAATTGGTTTTGAATCCCTTCTACTTGCTTTCCAGCTACTCATAGTGTATGTGTACCAAATACCAGGGGCATATTCGATTTTTCATCTGATCAAAGCAGCGGTACTCACTAGAAAAAGACCATATCTCTGTATATAAACTGTCTTTAAGTCTCTGAGTCTCTGCGCCACCTTTTCATTGGCAATGATCGGGCGAACTTCGTTCCAGATCGGCCGTCGTGTAACGCGTCCTATATAACACTGCGATAAGCATGCACGATAAGTGCTCGTTCATAGGTAAGTGGTTAAAGCGTTTGGCTAGCAATCGGATTCCGCAGGTTCGAATCTCACCGAATGCGTTTTTTCAGTGCGTAAATATTCCCTTTTGCTATTTCAGAACTATTACCAACATTAAGATATTCTTACCTTTTTAGTACATAATTTTGAACACTTTCTATATTAAAGACATTAAAACATGTACGTGTGAAACTTTTTTTATTTACAATGTAATTTTTAAAATGCAGACACGATTTTAATTAGGATAAAGCCGCCTATGTAGTAGGAATTTAAATCAATGTGATGATAGGAATAAGTATTCTAATTAAAATTATGAATAGTGATCAAATTATTGAAATCTCATGCCTTAAGCATAGGGTGAGTTCCGCTGGATTAGAGTGTTATAAAGCAGTTTCGGCCAATTTACTTTTGTAAAACTGGATGCTTTTCTCATCGCAAAACTCAACGTTTTATAAGCATGCGTCACTATGGATTCTATATGATCATTAAAGTTTAACATATTGTCATAAGTTAGGTAGTATTCCAAAATCCTTAACCTTTCTTATACGCTCAAGAATTGCGCCGTGTATCTTGTAATTACAAATTATTAGACTTTTTATGCTACTAAATGTCAAAACAGTGAATTTTTAAATATTTAATCTAACTTGTTACGACAGCAGCACAGCACCAATCGTAAAATCGGTTGAAATCTGATTGAAGCTTATGACAGTCGGGTATCGAATTAATTCGTGCGAAAATTTGTTGATCATCGGCAAATAATATAATGAAACCGAATTATGAATTCGAACTGGTAGATCATTAATGAATATAATAAATAACGGTGGCCCTAAAGCAGAACCTTGCGGCACACAGCACACCGTAGTGTTGTCATTAAATTTAATAATAAACTCTCGGTGTTGCTGATTAGTGCCACAATTTACGTAACAATAGATCATGATCCATACCTTGTATTGTCAAATACCTTCTGAAAATCTGTATATATGCCATCAGTTTAGCAATTATTTTCAAGAGATTCGCACACACAAGTAAAATCGGAAAGTTGGAAACAGTAGATTTTTTAGATACAAAACCATGCTAAGCTACAAATATTATGGGTTGTATGTATAGTTAATTTGTTATGCAAAATAAGCAGAGCTTAGCTTTTAAAAAGTATTAGTTTCGAGATTGCAGTTTCTAGGTTTAGTAATAGCAGAAATATCTTCTACGGAAGAAACGGTTATTCAACAAACAGTTCTGGAAGATTCTAGAGAACAAAAGAACGTTGGACAGAATCTAAGTTTGATCTTGCAACTGACAAGTTGTTGAAACCTCGTGTCTATGCAAAATGAGCCTTGGACGACACCAATTGAAAATTTGGCGGAAAACAAAGGAACAGTATATGTATATACACTATATACAGATATTGACAATGAACTTTTCGTTTGCATTTTCGAAAACTGTCAGTTACGTTATTGATATTTGCAGAGAAGTCAAAATGACTTCTACAGGGAAGACGGTTATTCGTAAATCAGCTTTGGAAAATTCCGGAGAACAAAAGGACGATGTGTTATAGCGTCGGCAAAATTTTGAATGCGAGTTTTTAAGTTCGATGCTTATGTAAAGAGCGTTGCCACCGACAACCTCTCTGATCCTGGATGGCTAGGCATCGCCGGAGAAAACAATCGCCGCCCGGCCAATTATAGGCGTCGATTATCTGGGTTAGTAATTTAAGCAGAATTTCGTGGATTACACAGTGTGAACCTGGCTGAACGGTCGGCGTTGGTTTGGGGTGGACAGGGGCTGGGGCTGTAGGTCGCGGTCCGCGGCCCCCCGGATAGACGCGGGGCGCGGGGGGCGGCTTCGCGAACTACCTACCCGCGTTCTACTCGGCACGTAAACAGCAGCCGGGGTCCGTGTGAAATTACCGGGAATGTGTATCGGTCGGCCCATTAGTCGGCCCTGATGTTTAAATGAGCAGCGACAAGAGACGTCGCTCCGCCGCCCCCGCCACCCCTCGTCGTTATTAACCGTCAACTTCTTGATGCCGACGATCGCCCATCGGCGATTTGGGCGCCGCGGCGATGGGCGCCATGAATATACATGAAACTGGCCTCGCTTTTGTTTCACTTGGGCTCGGCCTGGGCCGCGGCTGCGAACGCCGCGGCGCCCCGCGTTTTTGCGCCCCCCTTTAATTAGCGTTCGGAACCGGGATTACATGATTCATGCAAACGCCGCGCGAAAGAAGCGACCCTTTGTGAGTCGCGAAGGTCGCCCGAATTTCGGACGCATCGATCCGCGATAAATCGCGACTAAACATCACAATCGCGCTACAGCTGATAACAGATCGGGACGGCTACGGCTGCCTCTGGAAGCGCGATTTGTCCAGAAACGCTGCGAGCCCTCGCTGGAGCGCCCATTTGTTACTTCACCTTGCCGCGGATGCGTAATTGCCGGTTGCCGGTTGGAAATTCCGAATCGCCAGTGGCGTACCCGCCACCCCTCTGCGTGAGAGGCAGAGTTAATTTAACGGCGTCTTGCGACACGGTTTCCTGGGTATTTCGGCTGTGCCCTAGCAATTCCTTCAAATCTCATTTAAATCGGCCATTTATAAGACGGAAGACAACCAATCAAATCGGTGATACGATATTGAAACAACTGAAAGTGTTCATTTATAATCATCTCGCTTGCCTGCTTGTTGTCCTATTCCAACTTGTATCAACACAATGCGTATCAACCATTCCTTACGGTTCTTAGTTTTCCTTTTCCAGTTGATTATGTTTTGTTCTTTAGGTTTTCTAGTACTGCTTCTTTACATGCACGTTTTTGCCTACCTCTCTTTCGTTTGCCCTCTGGTTTCCTCCATCACATATATTTGATTATTCTGCTACCATCTAATCCTAATCTCTCTAAATGTCCTAACCATTATATTCTTGGAGATCTCACGATATGTGTAATCCGGACCAGCCTTTTTTCCTACGTTTATCTTAGTATTCTGCGTTCCTACACTTCTAGTCTATTTTACTCCTTTTTGTTCAAGATCTATGTTCCCTGACATATAGTAGTGTGGACAGTACTACCGATTTATATATCCTCACTTTTGTTTCGAAATATGATTTTTGATGTTAACATTTTGTTAAAACTCCTGCACACTTATTACTAGATACACGTGGCTGTCTACTTTTACTTAAATTTTCTTCGTCTCCACACTACTCATGTGGATTCCTCTTATTTTTCGTTCTTACTTTGTCTTGATTAATTTGTAAACCCATCTTTTTCGCTTGGCCTACTAAATATCATAGGCGGATAACTGATTTTTGTAGATTGAACAGTAGTAAGGCTAAACTAATAGCTTAGATAGGTCTGCCTACTACGGAATGGTACTAGCTAGATATTTAGAATAAAAGAGGTAAAAAATAAACATTTATTTTTCAGAACAATGTATATTTTATTCTTTTTTTCGATTTCAACAAATTAAAAACAAGTTAAATTAACACTATATTTAAAAAAAGCCGCAATGAACCTCTATTTTGAGCTATTTGGCTATACAAAAATAACAAAAAAGTAAACCTTACACTATTTACAAAAAGAAGCAATAAACCGCTCTACCTATACTAAAATAAAAAGTAAGATATATACAAGCTCCGGCAACGAGGGGGTGGGAGTAGAAGATATTTCTAAAACTATGAGAGTTACATAAATATTGTGTATATAAAAGTTGTACGTACGAAGGTGGAGCACATTACTAAAACAGTTTTGATTGTACAAGGTGGCCCAACAAAATGTGTCAAATCAAACTTACTTTTTTAAAATAGAATATCCTATATTTAGGCAACTTGACAGTTTTGCATTGAAATACTAATTATTTTGATATCGAGTTATATGGGTTTAACGTCAACTATTTTGGATATATTAATAATTTCATTAAAAAAATGTAATAAAACAAAGTGAATAAATTTGAAATAACTATTTATAAAACCAGTTAGAAAATGCCTTAGTTTATGTAATGCATGGAATTTTTCACAAAAGTTGCACAAAATCGCATTTCCTAACAATTTTTTTTCTAATTTTGATAAAATCAGTTTTTAAACCTTAAATTAAATTATACTATAAATAAAGTAGGTAAGCTTTTGCTTTTTGCATGTAAATTGGATAAGACAAGAACTTTTTCTAATTTTGGCGAATAGTGTAACTTCAAAACTGAGTGAAGTATCGAAACCAGTTATACAAAGTAAAATACTTCACAACCAGTTGTGAAATAGCTATTTATGTATCAAGTTGTAAAATGAAAGTGTTTTTTACATTAGAGGAGAAGTTGTGTGTAAAAGACAATAATTTTGAAACGTGTTGCATACAAGATTTTCTGTAATTTTGAGTAGTATTAATTTTTATAGCAAATGAATTTACTTAAATCTACAAAGTTGTTCTAAATTTTTATATTAGTAAATATGAAAACTAATATTGCAACTAGTGTCAATATGTGAGACGTTTCGAAACTTTGGATAATTTGAATTTTGACTAACTGGTAGTACAATTTAAAACAAACAATGAAAACATTATATTAACAAAATTGCAAAATACGTCAGTCACTACAAACCAGGTTGATTGTTTTGTCTAGTGGAGACCGGTAAACACTAGACAGGTCACAGAACCGACATCGACGAGCGACGAAAAGCCCCAGCAATGCTGGGGGTGAGAGCAAATTTGGGCTTGTTGGAATTAAAAAGAAATGAATAATATGGAAGAAGCATTCGGTAAATTCAAATTTAAATTACGGGCGGATGCTATAAGGGTGCGTTTTGTTTATAATTAATTGACTTTTTATCCGAATAAATCTTTAAAGGGTCTTTTATACATATTATATGTATTCATGTAAACTGTTGGATTTTTATTACCATTGGTGTTTGCATGTGTAAGTACAACATTTCCGGTGTCAACGAGCTACCCCAAGACAATATTAGGTACTCTTAACCGCACTGACGATACTAATAGAGCCTCATAGCTCACCGACTGAATAAGCTCGCGAACCAGGGCATTGTAACGTAATAAATCAGTAGTGTGTAGGGCTAGGCAAAAGGCCGTCTTACAAGCCGCTTCTTTAGGACTTTGTAAAACGATTATTTGGGGAAGTGGAACGTCGATTTGTCCTGACTATTGTACACAAATATTAAAAGCATGTACAACAGCACCATACGTTGTTTCAAACGTATGAATAATATGTTGGTGGCACTGTAAGTCTATGTCAAATCCGAGGTTAGCAGGTTAGTGATACCTTGTGTGGCGAAACCAGACGCGTTTGACAGACGTAAGCGACGCGACGTAGGCGTAAGCGAGTCAGACAAGTTCGATTTGTCCTTTTTTTATTTCAAGCTACTAGCTTTTTAGCCCACATAGCTGCTCTTATTGTAATTAAAATAGTTTCTGCAATTTTCAATTTTGAAAATGGTCAAAATGGAAATACAAGACTAAAACAATTAACATTGTTAATCTGTGAAAAAATTCTGAAATTCGAAAAGTTCCCAAAAACCGTGGAGCGTCAGTCATATCTGCATAACAAGGTTTGTTTGGAGCGCGAACAGCCAGAGTGGTAAGCGTTTGTCGTAGTTCGTGTGAGTATTAATACATTTTAGCTGCAGTATTAGTGTTTGATCATAGGGTGCTACCTTAAATCCTACTGGGAGCACTACTTTTATTCTGAAAGCTGAAACACAACTGACCCCAAGGGTGTTGGTTATCAAAAGCTATCTTCATCCAAAAAAAAAAAAAAAAACTGGTCCTCACTGTGCTGTGGAAATTCAAACGTATGAATAATATGTTGGTGGCACTGTAAGTCTATGTCAAATCCGAGGTTAACAAGTTAGGTTTTCCGTCAGTTTTGACACAGCCTGACGCAAAACCTAACCTGCTAAGCTCCAATTTGACATAGACTTACACTGCCACCAACATATTATTCATACGTTGTATAACCATGACCATTCAGGTAAATGAGGTTACAGATTATACGTATACATCAAATATTGAAAATTATTATGAGCTTGATTATTAAACAGTAATTCGAATAATACATGTTTAGATGTTTAATGCAACATAGTATGCGCGCAAAATGCAACTAACAATTATTGCACAATTTTAAAATTTCAGAGATTTAAGAAACGTTTGCATGTTGGCAACTAATCTCTAATTTTTAAAAGACGCTGCAGTGGCAAGTTTGTTTCAGTTGAATGGGATACTACAGATCGAAGTAAAACAATAAAGGTTAGGTGATAATCGTAGATAATATGACAGAAAACAAAAGGACAGCACATCATCAACTGTTGAAAACCTACAATTTTTACTTTTGACTATCCAACAGACTTCAGGTATTCTTTTAAATAAAAATAGAAGAATTACTCAAACGGATTTAGAAGGTGTCAGAAGAGAGTAAAATCCAGACCTCCTTTCACGACAATTCTTTATTCAGAGCCGTTAACACAAACACAATAAAACGAGACATAAATAATCAGACAACAAGCACTATCGAATCAAATCTACACCGAGGTGCTGACCGTTTTTCCGGCTTGAGGCTTTAAACAAGTTGCTTTCCAAAATTACAAGTGCCCGTCCAGGTCTCGGATTGAGATGGAAACGCAAGTGTGCAGGATACATCCGGGTTGTGTAATAAGCGGGCGTACAGTGCTACAGGGGGAGAGTATGTTGATTGTTGAATACCGACGCAATACAGTACAAATTTTAAAACGAAACATCGTGGAATACTGAAAATAGGCATTGATTTGATGAAAAATTACCGCTGGTTATTTATGTTGAAGTGTAATTAGTGATATTTAATAATATGCACATATACAAAATATTCAACTTTCCGTAGAAAGGGCGATAAAGAATAAACAATAACTTTCAAGTTTTATTCTTCAAAGTGGTGCAAATAACTGATTTATTTTTTATACTTTATACTTATTTGAAATGTGGCGGGAAACCAATCAATGATACATTTTCAAATATTGGCTATTAGCTCGTTCTTTGGTTTCTTGGAACTGAATGTAGGCTATTTATGTTAAGCTACTAGCTTTTAGCTCACCACATAGGTGGCCTTATTCTAATTAAAATAGTTTGGCATTTTTCAAAATAAATTTGTAAATAAAAAAGTTGCAAAATGAAACAGTTACAGCATCCTGTAGCGGTAAAGTTGGCGTTATTAACTTTAGATGACAAAAGAGGCACAGCATCCTGTAACCGTAAACGTAAAGTGTGTGCTGTTGCCGTTAGCGGGTGCTGAAAACGTGACACACGCAGACAGGCGTATCACACATGTACACATATACAGGGCGCGAGAACGATGCGGAATACGGAACGTCGCGGGTTCGATTCCCCTGGCCCTCTGCTATGATTCAGAGTACCTTCTCTGAGACGAATGCCGGGGCAGTACTTCTCCACCTTTCCTGGCTTCTATT